>VZTI01003038.1:191377-498551 GCA_013397865.1 Struthidea cinerea | reverse complement strand
CTCCGACCAGCCACGAGGACTGTGTCCCTTTGGTCACCGACCAGGACACCGCCTTGCCTCCTGCCAGGCCACCGGGCGGCCGTGGCAGCGACGCAAGTTCCCATTTCATGGGAAACCACGGTGGCCCTGACTGTGGCATTGTCACAACTTTTCCAGTGAGTTTTGTATGGGAAGTGATTGGTTTATCCTGTTTTTCTATGCAGACAGTGTCTGCTTTTGGCCCCATCCTCAGCTGCACTGAAATTGTGGTTGAAGCAATGTACAGGGTGCTGGTGGGGGGGCTGCAAGGTGGCCTTGATGGGGAGTGGCAGGGACTGTGCTGAGCACAGCCACTTCCAGCTCACTCCACCGGACCGACCACAAGGCACAGCTGAACCCTGCAGCCACAATGGCAGTGCCCCAGGAAAAGCCTGTGTGAGAAAGGGCAAAATGCTGCACAGTCAGTGAGGAGTGAGGAGGAGGCTGTGAAAAACAGCCCTGCAGACACCAAAGTCAGAGAACAAGATGTTCCAGGTGTCTGAGCAGAGATTCTCCCTGCAGGAGATCACACGAGCAGGCATCCACACTGCAGGAAAGGATCACAATTGGCAGGTGGGCATGCCCTGAAGGACCTGTGGTCCATGGAGAACCCATGCTGGAACAGGTTGATCCTGAAGTGCTGTAGCCCATGGGAAGGAGCCACCCTTCAGAAGAGGAAAAGAATGCAGAGAAAGGAGAGGTAGAGAGGAGCTGTTATGGACTTACCACAGCCCCCATTCCCTGCACTGCTTGGAGGGAGGAAGTAGAGGAGTCAGGAATGAGTGAGTGAAGTTGAGCATGTCAAAAAGAGGAACTTTGGGGAAGGTTTTGTTTGGTCTTTCTTCCTCTGCATGGTATTCTATTTTAATGGAGAGTAAACTAAATTAATTTTCTCCAAGTCAAGTCTGTTTTCCTCATGACAGTACTTGGTAAGCAAACTCCCTCTCTTTAACTCAACCCTTGAGCTTTTTCATCTTCTTTTCTCCCCTGTCCTGCTGAGGAGGAGGAATGAGAGCAGTTGAGTGGGCAGCTGGCAGCTGGATATGGACAAACCACCACAATCACTTCAAACAGAAATCATTACATTTGAGGAGTCACTCTGGGTTAAGTACAGCTACTCAGCTTGATTATTTTTACCACTCCACGTTACATGTGCTTAGTTGTCATGTTTTCCTCTGTGGCCAAATTGCCACCCAGTTGTTTGTACAACTGTGCAGATGTACAATGAACTCAGAAGGCAGGACTACAGCACCATTCAGAGAAGCTGCAAGTCACTCTGTTCCCATTAATAAGCTGCTTTCCTGCAGTTTTTGCAAACTGCTAATTCAATTTAGAAGTAAAAGCTTTCAGATGCCTTTAAGGTGAAAGGTAAAGATCCAATATTTGCGTGCGAAGTTTGAATTGCTTCCCCATCAAGGACACAGGAATTTGTTTTCAGGGATCTTTTCATATTTTGTCCTATGCTGCCTTAAAGCATCAAGTTGACCTGTGTGTGCTTACTGGGCGCTTATGTTACTGGGAGTTGCCAGCAGCTGCTTGTCCAAAGTGCACATTCACATTCTTAGAGGTTTTTCATAGAAACAAACTTCAGGCTTTTAAACTTTTCCAGGAACAGATCTACAGTAGTAAACAGCCTGTTATCCTTCTTCTTTTGAGTTTCCTTTTAGATCAAAGGATAGGAAACTTGTAGTAGTACTAGAGGGCATATTTATCCATTGTCCTGGCCTTTTACTCCAGTAATGCAGACTTACTATTTTTAAATACTCCAATGTCAACTTTGAGGCATAAGAGGACAAATCAGTTGTCGTTATTCAGGCATTGATGATAAAGAGTCAATTTGCTCAGCTAGGGCTTCTATACCCTCCTGAATTTAATTACTGTTCTCTCCTTTCTGTATTAGCTTTTGTTCAGTTGTTTCTTCTTTACAAACTTCTTTTGACTGCTTTTATACACACACAATACCCTGTAAATACTAATTATTTTTCTCTCTAAATAACATTCCTTTTAAACAATTAAAATCATGCTACATCCAGGTAAATTTTTTCTCTAATATTCTTGAATTTATTAACAAAAGTATGTTTAATACTTCAAAGAGGCTTCTTAAATTATGTGAAGTAGACAAACAGGTCAAGCCTAATTCAGAAAACCTGAGCACAGCTTTAGCTTTCAGTTACTGTTGCAAAATATTTTGGCAGTCAAAACTAGCAAAAGATTAATGAAGAATTTAGTTCACTTAACTGGTTTTTGTGATTTTTTTTTTGGTGGGGTTTTTGGGGGGGTTTTGGGTTTTTTTTTGTTTTGGATTTTTTTTTTTTTGAGGGGTTAAATACTTTAATTTCTTTGCCAACAGCCTAGAAAATTTGTTCTCGAACTCATTAATGCAAAAGCAAGGATTAATTCTGAGTAACTCCTCAGACTGAGAGGAAATCCTCTAAGAGGTGTATCTTATGTGTTAGACAAATCTATCAACATGGTGATTTTTAAGAATTGTGATAGAAGAAAAATCAGTCTGTTAAAGGGTCTAAGTCTAACGGCTGTGGGAGCATACCTGGTTTCACAAACAGAATATGAAACTCCCACTTCATAAGCTAAAGAGCACATTTCTTTCCATGAAATTAAACCTTCAGACAGCTTTGGGACCCCAATCTGCTTTTTTCCCCTTAGTTTCTTTTCAAATTCTGATTGGAAGTCAAATTTTTCAGAGCTTAGAGTTCAAGTGATTTAATAGTGAATGCTGATATTATGACCTGTTCCATGATGATGAAAACACTATATAAAACTATAAAAATGCAAAAAAGAAGTCTGCAATACATCAGCAAAATTGTCCAGAAACAATGATCTTTGCATTCTGAACTCTAACAGATTTGCTTGCCTTTATTTTAATTGCATGTACTGATTAAGCACGTACATTCCTCTGCTAAATACACTGTAGTTGTGCCTTCTTACTCATAGAGTGCAGCTTCTCTGTGCAAGTTCTCTAATGTGTATTTTTATCAGTTTTTCAGACTAAAACACAAAGGAATACTCTTTGTCAATACTTGGCTAAAAAAACACTTGAATAAGTGTTGTGCCTACTGGTATTTTTTCATATCTTAATGTTTGTCAAGAATTACAGCAGCCAGGAACTACCTTGAGATTGCTGTGGCAGCATGAGACAACTTTAGAGCACAGTCAGAGCTGCATAGCACAGTGGTGATGAAATTCCTCTTGAGGAATATAAACTATAAAAGGTTGAAAGACCTTCATGCATCTTTCTTTTAAATTAAATTCCATGCTGGTTTTATTTTTGTGCATTGCCTCTCAGAATGTAATACCAAATGCTGATAGTAAGATAAAAAGATATTATTTTCCTTTTTGTTTTCTTTGTCCTATCCCATTATTATACCTTGCTCTCAACTATTCAGGGTCCTTCTGACAGAAAAAAAACCATCTGTAACAAAAGTTACAAGTTTTTTTCACTCTGAACTCACTAATGTAAAAAATTGGCATCGTGGCTGGCCAAAGGTTTTGGGTATGGTACTAAGTAAGTTACTGGAAATACATGAGTCCATTCTACATTGACTGCTGCTGACCAGGCATGAACAATGGATGGACCTTACAGGTCACTGTTTGTATGTCCTCTGTTAGGGATTAATAACCATGATGAGTTACTAGCTAGTAATTCTCTACATGCCAATGAATATTTATAGGAGTTCTCTGTAGGTCTCAGTAGAAATATATTTTAAAGGGACTTTAGGGCTGCCTATATTCAGGATAGAAAATGAAACAGTCTGTTTAGATTTAAAAGATCTCATACTGTTTAAAAATGAAAGAGAAAAATTCTATCCATCACCATATCTACAAAGCAGACTATGCTTGCAGACTGCAGCAAAGCTGTGAACTGCAAACATAGCTTTTCAAGGAAAACTTAATAGTCTGAGGGGAAAGATGGCAGAATTACTAAAGTTCCTTCACAGGGTAAATTACATTAAATTACATTTAATTTTCAAGTATTTCTTGTTACTTAACAAAAGAAGAAGAATGTGGCTGGTTCTGGGCTTCCAGAGTTAGTAGCATGTTCATCTATAAGCACAGATGCACACAGATAGCACAGGTATCCATCGTATGGATTTTTCATAGGGAGACATCCCCTGCTGCACTGGACTTGAACGTGCTCGTGTTTCCCACTGAGTCCCTCTGGGTTCATGAGAGAATCTGATGCCTTGTGTGCCATGAATTCCCCTGCCTGTTCACACTGCACTAATCGTGCCACTTAGATAATCCCAGACTCTATCCCAGGGAGGAACTGACAGATTACATGCAATTACTGGTATCAAACCAAATTATGATTTATTAAATGTCAGAATTCTTTTCAAGGCTAGTGGTGTAAGCATATTATAGATGTTCTTCAAATTGAGTTTATATAATCACTAAACAAATATTAATTGTTAAATTGTTTCATTAATTCCTTTTGGTGAATTTTATGATATTTACTATCCTTCTGAAGAAGAAATAAGTGTTATTTATCCTATCTCTTTTTTCTGCTTAGGTAGGGGAAAGGGCATGGCTGACTTTTTGTTTCTTTTTTTACAATACAGAGTAGCATGTGTTATGTAAGAGTCCCAGAAAGATTATGGTGTCACCTTAAGACTTCATAAGGGGCTTTAGTAGCATTTGAATATTACTTAAGTAACCTTAACAACAATTCAGAACCTACTTAGAAAACTAATTTTAAAAGGCATCTAATGAAGTTTGAGAACCACAAAAAATTATATTATTAATTATAACAATAGAAGAGGAAGAATTAAATTTTAATTGCCATCTAGTCATCTCCTCAGTGTAGGCTATCACAAAAAATTATTTTCTTATTAGTTGATATCAGTAGAACCTTGCTGTCCCTTTATGTGTCATGACTTTGGTAGCAGACAGATTTCTGCATAACTATTATTTTGTTATGTAAGAAAACAGATACAGGACCTAAGACAATAACAAGGCACTAATTTACAGGTTTATTATTGTGTACTCAGTTGTGTATTTTCACATGCAAGCACACTGAGAAACTTACAAGCAAATTAAATCAGAAAGGGTCCTAATAAAGAAGCATTAAACCTGTGGTTTAATAAAAATTGTGGGAAGATGCAAATAGAAACTGTACAGAAAATATAATTTACATGAATGCTTTATGATAAATATGCAATTTACAAATAAAATGGGTTTGCCTGCATTGTACCCAGACATCCACCTAAGACAGGACCTTCAGAACACCATAATTTTTCCAAAGTGATTGATCTTCAGTCAGTCAGTCTGACCACTGGTTGGATAAAGATAAGCCAGTTAAACACTCTCTGGGTCATGTCTGGTATATAAAAATAGACAGGTCAAAGATACTTCAGCCACTCTCCTGTCTCTGGCAAAAGCCAGGAGCATGTGCCTAGGGGACAGGTACCCCTCAGTCACCCTCTCTGCTTCCAGCAGCCTATGGCCAGTCATTCAAATAAGAGCTTCAACAAATGGCCTTTTCCTCCACAAAATTATCTATTTATTTTTAAACTCACATTTACTTTTAGGCTCCATCAGTGATAATCAGTTCCACATTATAATCACACAAGCATTCTTCTTTTTTTTTTTAAGAAATCTAATTCTTTCTCAAATTATTTTGCAGGAATATTTCAAAGAGTTCCAGAGAGGCTGCCTTGAGGTTAAAGGAAAATAAGACTTTTCATTTCAGGGACCTGTGGTTTTCATGGCTACAGATAAGATCATTGCCTGTCACTGTAGTATCAGATAAAACTTCTAAATGGTGCTGTCCTCCTACATCTTTAAGTCCAAATGTTTTATTCCTGTGGCTTGCAAAGACCAATCATGCTAATATATAACGATGAGAGAGACTTAGTGAGAATTTTGCTTTGGGGAAAAGCTGCGGTCAGAGTTTAGTCCCTTGAAGCTTCTCCCTAAGAGAAGAGATGTGGATTTCTCTGTCCTGATATTGTTGTCCTCCTTGTCTACAATTCTTAAGTTTCAAATGCTTCATTAAACTTTCCCCTATATTTTGTAGCGTGATCCATAGAAAAGTTGAAATGTCCTAGATACAGTTTGCCATCCCCTCAAAGGTTTTTATTTCATAACCTATGTTAGTAGCCGTGTTTCCCCACCATCGCATATGAAGGTCTAAGTGCAGGTACCATCTGGAACAGTGCTAGGAGGTTCCAGGTGACCTGGGTGGTTCTTTACAATCATATTCAGAGGCAAATAAGCACATGCTTCTTTGATAGAGGCACTGCTCAGGCAATAGGTTTCTGTGTGTAACTGTTGATGCTGGATTTAAGTCATTGGAATTAAATTTTGCTTTTTACTGTAATGCATAAGTTCAGTTTTTTACTTTCAGGCCTCCCGTTTATGGCAGAATTTAATACATAATTTTTTCATCCTTTCTTGAAGTGCCTTGCATTCTCAAAATCCTGTCAGTCCCTCTGATAGCTGTTGTTTTTCTTCTTCCATCTGTCTTTCCTCCCTTTTGTATTACATTGCCTGCTGACCTACAGTGCGAGTTCTCTGCTTGTACATTCTCCCTCATTCTACTTCTGGACTTTGTTGGAGGGTAATACACATGAAAAAATCTACTCCCCAGCTAACCTGGATGTGGACATGTAATAAATCTGAGAAAACTGTGCTTTAAACAGAGACGTAACTTTTCCTGAGAGTGAAAGTGAGGATATTAAATGGCTAAAAAGAACAGTGTTGCCAGCATAGCCCTTCTAATCTGTGTGCACTTCATCACTATAATCCCTCAGTACTCCTAGCAGGAACATGGCCAACAAGATCTCCTTGAAAAGCAGCTTCTTCTCCTACTTGCACCTAATTCTAGCTTCCATGTTTCCATTTTACTCTGGGTTATTGCACTGCTTCTTCAAGTCTTCTGGGTGTTTTCTCTTAATACTTTTTGAATTATGACCTTTGCTGATAAGCATGTCATGCTTGTTCATATGCTTATTTTGTGAAATACTCCAGTGTAAAATTTGAGGGTTTTTTTCAGATTCATCAAATAGATAATTTAGAATAGCTTGATGATTATCTTGAATAGTTATTTAAATAAAATGTAGATTTTTCTGACATTTTAACCTTGTCTTCCAGAAGGAAAATGACAACAGGGAAGTGGCTGTGCTCAGCACAGTCCCTGCCACTCCCCATCAAGGCCACCTTGCAGCCCCCCCACCAGCACCCTGTACATTGCTTCAACCACAATTTCAGTGCAGCTGAGGATGGGGCCAAAAGCAGACACTGTCTGCATAGAAAAACAGGATAAACCAATCACTTCCCATACAAAACTCACTGGAAAAGTTGTGACAATGCCACAGTCAGGGCCACCGTGGTTTCCCATGAAATGGGAACTTGCGTCGCTGCCACGGCCGCCCGGTGGCCTGGCAGGAGGCAAGGCGGTGTCCTGGTCGGTGACCAAAGGGACACAGTCCTCGTGGCTGGTCGGAGAGCTCTGCTCAGAGGCACACAAAGGAGCAGGCTGCAGCTTGGATGTTGCCTAGCAACGGGACGGCGGTGAAGGAGGTAGAGGGACCTCTCTGGTGCCCACAAATCCAGCTTTATTGATAACAAAAAGTAACAAGGAGCTTCAAAGCTGAAGGGAGAGCGCCAGAAAAGGCGGGGGGGAACCCGAGAACCCTTTTTATGGTGCTCTAAAAGAGGGAGGAACTAAGGGAAACAGTCCAATAGGGAGATGATGGGAATGACAGGTGCCAATAGGGAAAGGAACAGGGGAGAACTTTCTGGAACTTATACATAGGCAGGAGAGTTTTCCATGCCATATGAAAGAAATATGCACATTTTTAAGGACTGAGATGGCTTACTTTTAATATTCCCATTTATGCTGTTCCTTTGTTCAGAAGAGGGTTTGAAAATGAAAATGTATAAAATGAATTGCAGGTCACTTTATTTACTAAAACAAAAATTGCCTATGGCTTCTGGAAACCTGTGGTTCAAACCTTTGATTTTTTTCCTTTGAATACTGCTGTGATTTTGAGGGGTGGGGGGAAAGGAAGGCTGAATAACATTTGAGGTTTTTAAAACTTCCTCTTTTCATTGAAAAGAAATTTGGTAGATATACACTTGGGAATTCTGTGTTGGCATTTCCAATTCCTAACTATTGAAAATTTAGATTTGATGAAGAACAATAAAAGACTGAAGATTGCCATTTTAAGCTACCTTTCTTTTGCTTGCTGTTCTTTGTTATTAAAAATATGGCATTCTTTGCCTGCTAGTGATATTTTGAAGTGAAGTATTTCCAAATACCACTTCACATGTTTCAGATTCTGGTTTTATTCAGTATTTCATATAGAAAATCCCTGCTGCTTCTCAGTATTGAAGGTCTTGATCTTATAACTGACAGGATGCTAGTGGGCAGCTATTTTTGCTCTGGGGAGACGGTTAAAAGTGATGCAAGAAATGACTAGAGATTAGGAAAAAATCACCTTTTGATGATAGCTACAGTATATGTCTCTGTTGAAGTCCTCCAGGCATCCATGTGCGCTTTTTCCCCCTTCTCTCCCTCCTCAGCAGCATTGCTCTGACTGGCTGCAGACTCTGGTTTAATGCAATGTAGGTGCAAATATGTGCTGAAAGACTGTTCCAGCAACAGCCCAGCTTGTTGTTCTTTTACAGTGAAGGCTTGTACCAATTTCTGAAAAATACCTTGCAATTCTGATCTTGCACAATTAGCACATCACAACTCTTTAAATGCCTAAAGAATTATTTCAAAATACTGGAGGACCACATGAACCTGCATGCCACAGCCCTAAACCTTATGTATCAGGGGCAGCTTGCCCAGCTGGTTCTGCCACCAGCGCATACCCCATGGATCCACCACCATGATGCTCATCGCTCCTGGCACCTGGAAACCAGGTCTCATGGCATGTCCAAGAACAGCATTCAGTTCCTTTGCCATCTTGAGACCAAATTTGTCTCTCCTGACTGTTGACACTGCTTTTGCAACTGAATCAGCAGGAGCCTAGGCCCAGAGGAAAATTCATCTCATGCAGCTGCACAGCACTCGAGAGCAATGGGACTGCACCCTGCTCTGCAGAGCAAAGCTGCTCGGGTGGTGCTCACCTTCCTCTGGTGAGACACCACTGCAGTGCCACTGGTGGGACACCACCTTTGCAGTAGGCTTAGGTGTAACAGCTGTATTTTTGCATTCCACCAGTTCAGTCTTTAACTACTGCATGCCATGGTATCTGCTGTAGGGCTTAAATGCTGTAAACCTGTACAGTGCTATATACTGCAATACAGCACAGACATCGTGACACTACAAGTTTCCACAAGCAATTTGAAGCAGCAGAAGCAGCAGTCTTGCATCCCCCCCATACTGCTGGCCATCCTTTTCCACCCTCACTTTATCTGTTCTCTTGTACAACCCAGTATTGTGACACCAGGCAATGCAAAAATGTAAGCAATGTTTTCTAAAGCTAGCTGTATTTTTTGGTATTTGATCTTATTGCAAGCTTTTGCCTGGATCTGTTCTAACACTTGTTCCCAAGTGCAACCACAAACACTTCTGCTGGCCTAAGGGAAGGGAAAGGATGGGATTGAAAGAGCAATGGCAGTGGGGAAGAAATTTTCAGGACAACATTGGCTTACATGAGACTCAGATGCTTGTAGAACTGCTGTCTAAAGACAACAAGTTTTTTGTGCTTAGTGTACAGCCACTTTCAGTTTTTTCAGGTTATCCAAGACAAACTGTGTTGCAGTTTTGACCTGTAAGGTAAGATTTGGATCACCGTATATACAGAAATAATAAAAAGTCAGTTACTCCAAGGCAGCTGCACAAAATGTGTCCAAGTTTTAAAATGGTTCTAAGTTCTAGTTAAAACTTCATAGATTATTGAAATGAAGGTTTAGAAACTAGCCTCAAAGTTCCTGCATGCTGCTTTTTCAATATCCATCCAGTTTAAATACTTTTAGCACCACAGATGCAAGTGCAAAATGAGAACCAGTATAATCAGTTCACCTGAGACTCTGCAGACTGACTGTGCACAAAGACCGTAATTAGCTGATAATACCTCGGGGCACTAAAACTTCGTGCCAGTAATCTTGCTAGGGTGCTATATTTACTTAGTCTATCTTGGTAGTGATCTGTAAGAGGTTTAAAGTAGCTCTCAAAGGCAGAGGTGGTGTTTGAATGATCATTGCTGAGAAGCAGGAATCAACATTTGGATGAAAAAATACTGAAAAAGGTTACCTGGTATGTTTGATGCAATGGGTGCTGCTGGATCAGCAGATGACATTAATGCTATGGAAGTTCACCATTGGTACACAAAGTTTATGAAGGAGTGCCCATCTGGACAACTTTGCCTGCATGAATTTAAACACGTCCTGGATCTACACGGACTTACTCCTGAAGCTAACAGCTATGTGGAACAAGTATTTCACACATTTGACATGAATAAGGTAAGAATTCATTCTTGACTTCCCAGTTTTCTTATGGCTGTATCATTTGATGCACTCAGAGATAGGTCTCAGAGAGCTGCAAGCTCCTTACACAGAGGTAATGGAAGTGATTCAGAGGTGATTCAATAGAAAACTTCGAGCACATGAGTGGCAGGCAAGAAATGTTGAATGCTCTGTTCCCAGTACATTTTGCCAATTTGAAAGTTTCATACAGTTATTCTAATACATGCGGATGGTTTCTCATCTTTGAAAGCCAGATCTTTATTATTATTTTCAGTGTTCATTAATAATTGAAATTTTTATTTATATAGCTGATTGAAAAGTCTTTCTAAAGCAGTAAGTGTTCAGTTGGATCCACAGGTATTAATGCTTTCAGATTATGCAACAGAGGCACAATACAATTCGTCTGTCGCGGGATTCATTCTGAACACCTTCTGTGGCTTAATTCGGTATCGGTCAGTCCTCCTTTTCCAAAGGCACATCTCTTGAGTTTTGATCCATCATCCCAATTTTACTGCTTAACATGCTAAAGATACGTCCAGCAGCTGTTAGATGCATTGCTGTCACTGTGATTCCAATGCAGTGTTCATACAGGTTCCTTCTAGCCATGAGACTCAGCCAGAGTTATTTCCCCCTTAAGCCAAGGCAACACTTTCTACCAAATGTGACAAAAGGAGTGAAGAGTTATCTGTAATCCCTACAAAAGTAACTGAAATTAGGCTTAGGCTGAATTGTCAATAATACAAACTCAGCTTTCGGATAATGGAAGAGGTGGGCCCATCATGGTATTAAAAAAAAATATTAAAAAAAAACAATTAAAGCATTAGTGTTCTCTACCTACATCATTTATCTCAATGAGTTCAGAGATGTAATGAAAGAAGTGTTATTACATTACACAAGTTACTTTAACAGCAGGTTAAAATTGGTCCAAACAGTAGCCATAACTACTCCAGACAGTTTCCCGTTCTAGAAATAGACTTTTGTTCTTCATATGGAATTAATTATATTTGTTTCAGAAAATGCTGAGAGTATAAGGTACCACGTGTTTTTACTTGCAACAGTACTTCTATTACACTGTTTTCTTGTGTTTCCATACACACCTGCACCCCCAATTCAGCTAGCTTTTTTGGAATGATGTAATTCTTTCTTCCATAATCCTCAAGGACTCTTCCTATAAAATCAGGCTCATTGCATGCTCTTTTTTTCCCACTGCCAATTACCAGATGGTTAAACATACTGAAATTTGATTAAGTAGCGTCACCTAACTCAATAAATGTGCTAATTACAGATGATGAGCAAACTTCCAGTCTACAAACATGAAACCTGACTTGCAGAAATTGTTAGTTTGCTGTGTTCTTTTCAATTAATAATTTGATGCACACAGACAGTGTCTGAGCTCACCTAAGAGCTATTCCAGTCTAGCATTAATGTGTACTGCAAAAAGCCCTTGACACTTCAGTGTTCTTGAAAAGTATGGGGAGCTTTGGGTGTTGGGGATTTTGGCTTTTTTTTTAATGGGAGAACGTCTTTCAGTTTGTTGGTATTTTAAAAATTCCTAATTGCCTTTCTCCCACTACAAGTAGCTTATCACCCTTGGAGCAGTTTGCTCAAGTTATCTGAGGAATATTAAGATGTATGCCTTAAACTTGTCAGGTTATATACACATCAGAGTTTGACTCTTACTACCAATCAATCTCATCCTCTTCTCTGGTATCCCCACAACTTTTTAATCAGTTGCTATATTTCCATCAAATTTCAAAAAGTAGGCATTTCAGTTAATTAGTTCCTAATGTTTTCATAAAATTTGGCAGCTGGGTAGCAGGGACACACCCAGAATGAATGCCCCATTCCTGCAGAATTAAGCTGTTATTCATTGTTTAAGGCAACAGTTGGCTGACAAAATGATCAGGCACTTGTTTCCTTTTGCCTAGAGAAAATACAGGGTGGTGCTGGGGTACCAGGATGTGAGGATTTAGGGCACAAAAGGCGTAGCTTGTTTGGGTCTAGGCTTTTGTTTTGCTGTTCCCAGAAGGGCTTGTTTAATTAATGTTCCATGTTAGACAGAAAAAGATGCTTCATTTTTTTATCAGTTTGGAAGTCTTCCCCCCATTTTAATGAAATTTAACAATGATTTGGCCTTTAGGGCTTCGTAAAATCCACTATAAAACTGCTTATGCTAGGCTTAAAACCTCATTATTTAATCATGTGCTCCCACTAAATATCTGATATTCATTTCCTGTTCTGCAAGACATTATAGCAATCCTCCGCTAGCTACTACTAATCTGAGGCATAGATTTTATTGTGTGTTTTCTTAATTGAGCTGTTGCTCAGCTGCAGGAGTCGGACCAGGCAAAGTTACTTAGAAGGCAGAACAGGAATGGCACATTTAGGATTGTCAATTACATAAGATTGTATAGTCTATATCCATTTGGACATGGAAATAAGATGAGGAATGTAGCATCCATTCCAAGATAAAAGGCTGGCAAGTTTTAATTCCTGCCCAATCTATCTGTATAATTTAATGTTTGGAAAGGCTTAAACACTTAGAAAAATAAATCAAATGAACCAGAATGTTTTACGTGAATGTTTTACTTTTTCTCTTTTAATAATTTAAAAAAAAATCTTTTTGATTAAACAGCAACAGTACAATTTTTAATGAAATGGCAACAGCTACATTATTCAGATACAACACATAGCATCTAGATAAGCTGTAGCTCAGGTTTATTCTTCTCTTGCACTGAATAAAGTCTTGTGAAAGCCTCATTGAAAACCCTGTGGCAAACGAGAACCGGGACCTCTCAAACAACGTGCTAGGATTTCATCAGTTTCCTCTTTGGCATTCGGTTTAGTTAGATATGATGTGCATATTTATCTGTTGTAGTTATGTTTCCTGTGAAGTCATTCTGTGGGGCTTCAGGCTGGCTCAGGGGACTGATTTACGTAACAAGCAGAACGATCTGTGGCCATACCAGCTTGCCAAGAGAAATGCATTTGGGAGTTTTATAGCTTGGCGTGGCTTTCTCAGTAACAGTATCCTCATAGCACTTGGTCATTCCCACTGCATCAACACTTCTAACAAGAGCATGGCTCAGGCAGAGTACAATGGAAAAGCACTTGCCGTCTGGATTCTGGTCTTAATGCAGAAATCCAGCTCAAGACTCCTTTCTATGCTTAGCAGAGACAAAGAATCTTATTTCAAGATGACTCAGCTCTTTCCAAGTTAGATGAACCAAGTCTCTCTGCCCTGCCTTATACATCAATGGAACAACAACATACCTGATTGAGTCAGTGGAAACTAACTCTTTCTTAACAGAAGAAGCATATGTTTTTTTAATCAGTTTGTGAAAATATCCTACACGTAAATCAAGGTTCTGAGTGGCGTAACACGTACAGATGCAAAAAGCCATAATGCAATTTTATTTTGACATTGAAAATTGCAGCATTAACTTTCTTTTGTTTCCTTCACCCTGTCCCTCCAAACACGGTCCCCCCTGAATTCTGCATATTAATTTTCCTCTGATAGAGGATCAGATTTTCTCTGCTGCCATGGTGGTAAAATCACTGTCAGATCTATGACATTAGTGGATGAGGAAAAGAATCTGGGATTAAATTCCTTGCAGCATGCATGCGTTTAGATTTTAGGAAGTGAGATTCCAAGCAAACAACAAACTTAGGTGTCTGCAAGCTTCTTTCTGAACCTGAAATTGCTGAAGATGACTCTGTCATCTTCCAGTTTCTATGATAACAAAAGTGCTATGCTTTAAATATTCAAATTTCTATCACTTTATTATCTGAAAACTCATCACTGAGCCTGTGAACAGAACATGTGTTTTAAGTGGATTATGCAGATGAAGCGATATGATTACTTTTTAGTGTCCCCCGCCCTCTTACTGTTTCAGAATTATATCCATGAAGACATTCTGCTAGTTCTTTTTAACTTTAGGATTGTATTAGGAAAAGTACTTATACCATGCTTGGCTTAGATGGGATGTTAATTCAAAGTATGTACTTTTAATTGGAGATTCATGAAGAGTCTGTTTTCAGTACGAAGTCCCCTTCCTGAGTTTCACTACCTCTGATTTACATCTTTTCTTCAGGTGCTGTCGTGTGATTTTCACCAGCGTTTGTATTTAAATAACCTGATCTTCTCTGTGAAAGAGTTCTGTGAGATCTCAACAATTTTCCCAATGCTAATGATGCTGTATGGTCTATTTGAAGTTTAGCAAGAGTACCAAGGCTGCAAACCTGACACAAGCTCTTACACAACATGAGCATAAATACCATGTTTTGTCTTCAAGAGAGTCCCTGGAGAAGCACCTGAGAACACGTCAAGGTCACTCCAGACAAAGAGAAGGTCCCACCTATTGACAAGCTCTTCAAATATCTCTAAATGAGTTTGTTTCCTTGTAGGTGGGGCTGGATGAGAGCCTTAAAACACTCAGGTTTTCCCCTTTCACTACGGGTAGGATGTGTGAGTATTTTTGTCTTCACTCTCCTTTTTAAAAATTACTTTCCCCACCATTTCTGAAGTAAATTCTGTTCAGAGCTGCATTTTCAGACAATTACAATGAATCTTTTCTGGTTTTCTTCTTTATTTTATCATTGCCATTTTTATTTTTATTTGTAAAGCTTGTAAAAGAGTTATGCAGCTGTTTTACTTCCCGATCCACCTCTTATAAAAAACAACTTTTAAAGCTAGGTAGTGGAAGGAAGGTCGACTTCAATTATTGCATAGATCAGAAAGAAGATTCTGTTACTTCAAGAAGATAAATAGAATTGAGAAATTGAGTGGAAAAAGTGCAGTCGAAAAAAACAGGAACAGACAGGAATAAGTAGATAACAGCTTTTGAGGAGAGGGAAGAAACAAGTGAAATGTAAAACAAAAAGCAAAAATTAAAAGATCAAGGCACAAGTATAAAGAGATGGAAATAAATGTTCAAGGACTGGAAGGAGGAAAAAGTGCCTCATCCCTTCTTTGTACATTAATTGAAACCCTTGTGCAACTGAAATGCCAGTTGTGGAGAAAAAGTGTTGGAAAGATAGTTGAAATCTTAACAAGAGATTCATTCTCCATCAGAAAGAGAGCTGATAATTGGACAGAAACAACATACGAGAATAAATGTGGTTGTTTGCTCTCTGCAGTGACAGGGAGAGGGGGCTGGCAGTGGCAGCCACAAGATCCCTCAAGGTCTCTCTCCACAAGGCCTCTCCAGTGTCCCAGAAAAGCACTGAAACAGGGATTACTGGACAGAAATATCACCATGCTCTTTAGCAAGAACACCAGCCCTTGTCTTGCGAGCCCAGGCCACTAGGAGATGCCAGTGGCTCAGTGTCTGCTCACCTTGGGAAAGACTTCAGGCACCAGGAAGGAAAACATCTCCAATCAAAACAACGGTATCTAATTAGGGAAGACAGCCTCGTCTTTTAATTAAATGTTTGCTGATGACTCTGTTGGCTTGGCTTTCCTTTTCCCGAAGTGCTTAACTCAGGGGATTTTATTGCTAGTAGAAAAAAAATTTCAAATTTCTTCCAAATAGCTGTGCTCTGTAGGCAGATAAAAACAGGAAGCCAGGCTTTAGAGTTGTTTAAGGATCTATATGTAGCATTATTAACTGGAAAAATCCAATTTGTCTAAGCTGAAATCTTTCATGAAAACAGCCTGTGGCATCAAAATGTTGTTGGGATGAGTGTTAATTTGGAACTATTACCATTAACATGAAGATTTCTGGGGATCCTCCCATCCAGTTCATCAGCATGGAGAAGTTCCGTGATTTCTTTTCTTATTTCTCCCAGCTGGAGCCAGGACATCTCACTGGCCTCTCAGATTTTCCCTGGATGTGAGAACTCTTTCCCTTCATTTCTAACAAGACCACTGAAAAGTAGCAGGCTAGCAGTAGCAGGGATTGTTAGTCCACCTTGCAGTTCCCTGATGCCCACCAGACAAGGTGCAGCCCAAGCTCTTGCCCACCCTGAGTTTAGGAAAAGCAGTGAATTCACAATAGCTACTAAAAGAAAGTCTTGTATCAGTATCCTGATTTATCCTCCTGACAAAGGCAACTAGAAACCCTGATGAAAACAACAGCTTCAGCAGTGGGTCCTCGTTGTGTTAAGTCATGAACTCCAAATGGAAAATATAAAGTTGGTATCTCAGGGCGCTTCCCATAATCATTAAAAACAAAGGAACTGCACTACAAATAGTTCTGTGGGAAGGATAAGGCTTGTTATTTCATTCTGCATGGTTTGCTGGTTACTTATAGATACGGGTGCACTGTAGCATGTGTGGCTAACACCACCCACAAAATTATGTCTGTAATTGGGTTAATGACGAAAAAAAGCTCCTAGACCAGGCTCTGCACAGCTAAGATAAGCACAGTTGACTTTCTCACCACCAAGACATATATCATTGAGTTATACTCATAATCTCTATGTCAGGAATAATGAAGCAGTAGTACAAAAAGAAGTCAGACATAATAGGCTCCTATAGATGTATTGTTTTAATGGTCACTGCCTTCTTTTTCAGTTTTAAAGCTATGCAACAACTTAAGGAGTTAATTGTTTGTAGAACTATAGTAGCAGGCACACAAGGAATGGGCTGTGAACTAGGAAAGTTGGGTCAGTGCTTGATCAGTGTTTTCAATGAGAGAATAATTCAGCAATTGTGTGTCCCACAATGGTGTCAGGGTTTAAACACCACAGAAAGCAGCAGTGACCTCTCTTTTCCCCATCCCCATGCTTGAGTTAGCAAGAATTTGTGAGTCCTCTCACGTCAGAGAGATTAGGGGTTGTGTCCTACTAGACACTTGCCTCATCGGGGCAAAATCTTTCTGGTTTATAAAGGAGAGGAGTACAGTCCTTAAAAGCAAGCTGCATTCTAATGAAGATAAAAGAAAGAAAGGCCAGCTTGGTCTTCCTCCTTGTATCATGCATAGGAGAAGAAATGCAGAACTGAGAAGCTAAACACTCATTCCAATTGTTAGAAAACTGCAGAGTGGTCCATAGGGAGAAGATGGTGATGGCTGGGACCTAATAGTTTGGATCTTAAAAAAAACCAGCAAACAACAAAAAAAGCAAAAACCCTAAACACTTAAAGCCTTCATAGATAAATTTTCTTACTGGGATAGGCTGTTCCAGCTCTTCTGTGAGGATACCCTTCTCTTTCCAAAATTTTGTGTCTTGTCCAGATGACTCTCTTTCATTTGGACTGTCTAGGTAGTCTCTCTGAAAACACCTCAGCCAGGTCTGCTTTAGCTGGGAGGAAGGTTGCATCCACCTTAAGAGACGTAAATGGACTCTGAAGCTGGCTACAGATGACGAGTGGCCACATGCCTATGGAGAGTTGGCAAGGAAGTTAACAGAGGGAGATGGCAGGATAGGGGGAAGGAAACCATGCTCTGAAGTCAGGGACACGGGAATGCCTGCAGTGGGGCTTCCTCTGGTCCTGCCCACACAGCTCCCCTCTGCAACTGAAATGAGCAGCAGCAGATCTCCTTATTCACCCAGCACTGGTAGGATCCGGCATCCAATAGCAACGGAGCACTGGAAAGAACAGGATGGAGAAAGAGAGAAAAGGGGCAAAGTATAGAAGCACAAGCTCAGTCACAGAAGAGAGAAAATTTAGACAAAAATCTGTAGATAAGCTTTTTATTCAAATACGTGTAAAACTTGGCATTTGCCACTTTGAGCGATAGCAGTTCTCTTTTTTGTATTACACTTCAAAGAGGTAGCCTTCAGCTGCCTCTATCAGAGTGGACAGATGCAGCTGAACAAAGATGTGTGGCCTTGTTTCACAACACAGGGCTGTAGTATGGGCTGCCTACTGCCAAGGTACCACTGTTTTCACAATACCCAAGAGAAATAAAATGTCATCTCTATTATTTTATTTTTCCTCTTTTTTATATATCAAGTTAGTTCCTGATCACCCTGCTGGGAAGTTTTCTTTCATTGTGATGTGTTGGTTTTTTTTTTAGAGGCTCAACCTCTATCTTCAACCTCCATTAAAAAGCTACCTTTTTCACTTCTAAAGAAATCTAAATTACATGACCCCTTCTAAAACTAAGAACTTTTATACCATTTTCAGAGCAGAACTACGGAATCTGATCTTTTTTTCTCATGGCTCCCTACAGAGACAGTTTTGCTTTACCTGCAATGTGCATTTTCTGTGTGCCCATGTTGTTGCATTGATTGTCCTTGAACCAGCAGTCTTTATTACAGGACTGTCATTTTTGGTGTAAGTGCATAGTCCCACTGTTGCCCGTTTGTATGGGGTTTTTTTATTCCCGGAATATTGTACAGATTCCAGAAAGCTTCTTGGCATCTCAATAGATATTGTAATTTTATCTTCATCTTCTAGAATCAGCTTAGTTTGGTACGGATAGCTCATTAGGAATTGTTTCACTGGGTTTCCTATACACAAACTAGTCTCTACAGCCATTTTTTCAGCATTCTTTGAAATGGCTTTGCTATATCAGTTTATTCAGTTTGGCTCCACATTGTTATCAATTTTTCTATTTTTATTTATAAATAGAAATGCTCCGGTGCCTTTGGCTTCTTCAACGGGTGATTTCTGTAGAATTTCTAGTATCTCAGCACATGCTTTGTCTGCAGCTCATTAAGTGCCATCAAACTATGCAGAGGGTTATAAATTTTAGTCTTTTTGTGCCCCATAAAACTCACCTTTCTTTTTATGTCAGGTGTTGTATCAACCAATATATACTGTTCTAGTTCCCTACTATGGGTGAGAGATGCTGTGAGATTGAACTATAAATCAGATAATTTTTTACCCAGGCATTTTTACTGTCTTTACAGGTATTTTAGTTATTCTTATTAAGCTAAAGGGATTCTGAAAATAGGTATTACTTTAAAAGCATTCCAACTTTAACTTAACATTTTCTTTGAAGTCTTTTGCCAGAATGTACAAAATCTGACAAAAAATCAGACTTCTAAGGCCCTTCTTTAAGGCAGTGTAGCAGTCTCTCCTGTGCCTCAATCACTGTGGGTACACTTCCCCAAGACTTGCTATTTGGAAGCAACAAGCAGAAGTAGTGTGTGGGTTTTTTGAGGGGGAGAAAGAGGAGGGAGGGAGGGGAATCAATATGTGTGAGCAACTCCCCAGTTCCCTGGGCCTAAGTGAAATCCTGTGACCAGTGTCTGCACAAGGTCATGTGAAGAGATGGGAGAGAGCTGTCATTGCCCAAGTGAAAGAGAGAAAAGAGGAAGGATAACTAGCACTGGGTGAGTTATTGATGGACAGCTCTTAACCTAACCATATCATGTCAAATTTGCAGCCTGCTTAAGTCTTGTTCCTGGTACTCTATTGTCTTGTTTTCAGCTGGGATAGAGTTAATTTTCTTCCTAGTATCAGGTACAATGCTGTGTTTTGGATTTAGTAGGAGCAATATTGATAGCACACTGATGCTTTGGTTGTTGCTGTGTAGTGTTTATCCTAAGTCAAGGACTTTTCAGTGTCTCATGCTCTGCCACTGAGGAGGTGCACAAGAAGCTGGGAGGGAGCACAGCCAGAACAGCTGACCCAAACTGGCCAAAGAGACACTCCATACCATAGAATGTCATGCTCAGTATATAAACTAAGGGGAGCTGGCTGGGAGGGGCTGGGCATTGCTCAGCAGATGGTGAGTTATGGTACTGTATAACACTGGTTTTTGCTGGGTTTTATTCCTCTCTCACATTATTATTATTATTAGTAGTAGTAGTAGTTAGTTTATTTATTTTATTTCATTTCTATAAATATAAATAAACTATTCTTATCTAAATTCATGAGTTTTACTGGTTTTTTCCTATTCTCCTCTCCATCTCACCAGGGGGAAGGTGGGGGGGTGAGAGTGAGAGCACAGCTGTCTCCAGCACTTAGCTGCCGCTTGTGTGTGTCTGCAGTCTTTGTTGCGGTTAAACCACAACACCTGTCTTTGCTGTTTGACGCAATCACCGACCATTCCTTTAAGAGCAGGGCATGATGGCTGAAGAAGAAAATTCAGGATTGTTGTCAGACTGTGCATAGTCAAGAGGTTTGTCTGCTTTCCTTTCACCTCCCTTGTCCTCGCATCCTCCTCATTCACCCTCACTGTTCTAGCCAGCACACATCTGCAGATGAAATACCTACACAGGGTGTGTTCCCATTCTCCCTCAGTCACTGCGACCACACAGCATCTCTAGGGCTCAGACGTGGTCTCTGGAGGAAAGGCAACACACTGACAATCCGACTTTTCTCTATGTTCTTTGCCTACTGAACTAGTTTTGGCTAAACTGATGGCAATGTCTGTATCTTTCTGTTTGATTTTCAGAGGTTCATGGGCACCTGAAAAGTGTTCAAGCTTTCTTACTTGTATGCCATATTTTGAAGTACATGATTATAAACTTATTGATGTCCTTGTGGAGAGAGCTGTAGCACAGATGATTAGGAGTATGGGAGTCCCTCTCAGAAACTGACCTGATCCTATAAGATATTGATTGCTCTCTGGCTGAAGTCGGGCTGGAGGATGGTTGCCATTTTTCATGGGCACTCACCACCTCACAGGACTGTGCTCTTTAACTCCACTGTGTGATTATAAATGAAGAGGATGAATGGCAGTGCCCTGTTTCTAAGTCACTAAAATCCTGTATGTTTACACTGCTATTTATAGCTCCACATTTCTTTGTCTTATAGTAACGCTCCTGAGCCGCTCATCTCCTTGTATAAAAGCTAATCAGTACAGAAGTATTACTGATACCTTTCCTGAGCTTATGGAGGAAGAAGGAATTCAGCTCCTGAAAGCTGTAAAATAAAAAACAGGACTACAGCACTGACCAATAGCAAACCTGTTTTTAATTTACTTACCAGACTAAGTAGATTCCTGTTAAGGAAGTTACTGTAAAAGATTCCTCTTCCACTCAAGTTCTGTGACAAGGCTGGTGACCAAAACTGTGTGTTACATCTGGAAACCCGTGCTGAGAGGGAAGAAATAGGATGTGATTTGCACACAAATACAGGATCCCACACAGCATATTTATGATACAAAGTACATCAAGGAGGAGTCCAAATGGCTCAATTTTTAGAAAGGCTTAATCCACTTACAGCAAAGAGGATGTAATAACAGTCATTTCTGTTTGCACTGACAACCTTTTCCATCCTTATTTGCAGCCAAAATTATAGCTATTCCTTACAGCTATTCCAGGATTAGACTCTTATGTGTTGCTAATGGTTTGTATATAATTCACAATCAGTCACTTTTAGAATATCCTCTTTTTATAACAGGTATGTTTGTAGTCAGTGGAAGAGTGATGAACTATAATTTGACTATGGTGCTCTTTGCTTCTACTTTAGCCACAATTTGAAATCCCTTCTATTTTAGACCTAGGCATTAAAGGTAATCTCATGAGTAGAGATAGGCACTAAATAAAAATAGAGACTTACGTGTAAGATGTTTAACGTGGCCATTTAAAAGCCATATTAACTGGAGTTGTTGTTATGAGCAAGACTTTGAACCTGGAAGATAGAAATGTGAACAGACAAAAAGGGACGCTTACTGTGTAACAACATGGGCTCCCAAGAATCATCACCCCTGCAAGATGCCCCTGCAGAGATGCACCATTATTACAGCAAATTTATGAGAGAATGTCCATCTGGGCTGCTTAGTCTGCACGAATTCAAGAAACTGTTGGGCCTTCAGGGGCTGGATCCACAGGGAGACCTATACATTAAACGAGTGTTTGATATCTTTGATCTGAATCAGGTAAACCTTTTTTTCTTTATTTTTTTTAATCTCATACAACTGCTTTGTTTGTGAGTTGTAGCCTGCAGGTTCTTCTTTGTGCTATGCTCCCAAAACTGCTCTCGTGGACAGGTTTGCCATTAAGATGCACTAGAGGTGAAGAAGTGGGACTGTGCTTTGAGGGTTTGCATTAGAATTTTTGTCAGTACTTTCTGGGAGCACTTAAAAAAATGTCAAAAAACAATTCTTAAAAAGAGATGTAATTTCCAGTTCCCTGGTTATTCTTCTATTCATTGCTTATCTTGTGCTTGTATATAAGCATATGAAAACATTGGTGTGCTCAAAGTTAATAAGTTCTTATAACAACGTTAGACAAAGGGGAAATATGGTCTGCACTTAACTGAAGATGAAGTGCAGTGTATATAAATGGATTCAAATTGATTTTCTCAGAGTATTATATTGAACGTGTGGCAGAGAAGAAAACAGATGAGCAGTTCACACACAGGGTACAAGTCACAAGACCAAATACTACTGAATGGTCAAGCAGTTCCTCCAGGCTATACTTCTAATTTACCCTCCTTTCTACTGCAATAACTGCTTATGATTGCAATCAGCTCTCTGTAATGTAGCTGGCTCCTAGACAGACGAGATGTATTTTCCTTAGTAGTACAGACAAGGCTGAACACACGGTCATCGGGTACTTCTGTGTAGCACTCTTTTCTAGGTCTGTCTTGAGCACCGCCTCATGCTTGTAAGGTCCTGGAGCTGGCCACCTTGAGCCCTCCACCCGTTGCGATGCTGTGTGGCCTGGGGCACACGCTCTGCATTACCGTGAAACCTTCAGATTTGTTGAGACCTTCAGATTCTGGATTAATGCAAAAGTGAGGAGCATGGAACCAAAGCAGGTTACAGAAAGAGCATTTGCTCACCCTTTGCTGTGGCAGTGGCCAAAGACACTTAAAACAAAATAGGAACCATCTGCTATTTGTTGCTTCTCTGTCTGGCATTACAGAGTTGTGTCACCCTGCTCTGCAGGCTGTCATCACTTGTACATGAAGTGGTTAAGCTGCCAGATATTAAAGCAACGGCTTTCATGAGAAGTAGAGGGCAGATGCTTGGAGGGACTTAATACGCATTTTAAATGTAGATGGGACGTATGTATAGCGTCAAGAACAGAGAGGCATGAAGAGCTGCACCAGGATTGTCAGCTGGAGAACACACTGACTTTTCAGCACAGCTTTCAGGATCACTGTCCTCAAAGATCTCAGCTGCCTCATCTGTGTGACTGAACTCCCTCTTTTATCAGGAACTTTTTTGCTGCATCTTTCTGAACTTTTGTCTTCATCTTCATCTTCCTCAGATGAGCTAAGATCAACACAGGCTAAAGAATGGGAAAACAGGGTAATGACCAGGAAGTCAGTCTCACAGGAAAACTGCTTCATCGCCCATCACATTGCTGACCATCACAACTTTCAGGAACACATCCTTGGGGGGCTGCAGGGTATGGCTGTAAAGTCAACACAGGAGAAAGCGTTTCCCCCCACTGTCTTCTCCCTTGTCTGTATTTTGTAATTATTGGGGTCACAGATACCAGACCAATGAGGGGTGGCCTGTTTGATTAAACAAATTGGGTGGTTGCAATGCAGTCCCTTTGCCAGAGAAGGCCATGTGAGAAGGCCATGTGTGTCCAGATGGTGTCTTAGTATGGCACCTCTACCAGTCCCTACAGATACCCTTTTTTTCCAGGTGTTTCATAACTAGTTTTACTGAAAATTTCAGCTTTCCATGTAATGTGGAGTTGAACTGTGGTTACAGCAAGGACATCCCAACCTGTAGATCAGTTCTCAAGCTAAAAGAAAAATGAGGAAATAAACTCCCAGGAAAACAGAGTAGAGCAATAGGGATTAAACAATAGAGCAGCTGGGAATCAAGCCAGAGTGCAGCAAAGCTCAGAAATCTATGCTGACCAATAGCCTGTGAGCATTTGTAAAGGTATGTTAGATATTGAGAGGATCAACCTTGCTAGGGAAGAATGTCAGGCAAACGAAACTAAAACTGGCACATTTTAGACCAACAGATATTTTTATTCAGAAAAAAATGGGAAGGAGCAATTTAAGATGCAAGATGCAAGATTTAGCTCCTGTGCCCATGGCAACTTTTTACAGAGCTTTACAGATTTGCCATATTTTAATCACTATTCAGTATAATGATTGTATTCCTTTTCTTTTTCTCACATTGTTAAAGGCACTCTGTTTTCATAAATTTAATTCTTTTTTCATTTATTACCAAGACAAATGGCCACTATGTTTAAGGAATACTTTTAGAAACAAGAAGCATCGATCAAACGCATCTCAAGTACATGGCTATGTACATGTTTTTTATGGGATTAAGCTGAGAATAAAGTGGCAACAGACAGCTTCTTAGGGCAGGAAAAAAGGAATGTTGCATGTTGTTGATGAGTAAAACAGGAGGATCTCTTTATTCCATATACTCACTTTTTGTCCTATAACCTTTCTACAGATTTTTCTCTGCCCCAGGATTTTTGGCAAAAATGTAGGATTTGATCCTGAAAAGTTTTTAGTTAAGTACCGATGTGTGAAGAGTGGTCAATGGATGGCTGACTGAGGGTATCACACTGTGGGCTCTGAAATGGCAGCTATTATTGTACAAATAAGGGGCCTGTGACATTATGCAGAACATTTAGGCACTGTGCTGTATTAAACAGATGAGAAGCTTTCATCTCCAAGCTACAGAAATTAATGGACGTAAGTGCATAATGCAAAAATTGGTCATTTTTTATTGCATTCAGTTCCTTCAGTACTTTAACAGCTTCTGAGGTATGAAGATCAATTTTTTTTTTTCCTTTTCTACTGCATTCTTTTCTGGTTTTTGCTTTCTAATAAAGGGGTCACTATCCCAGTGAGTCGCAGAGTATACAAAACTTCTTGATGGAAATTATTTCCTTTCTCTTAAAAGTACAGAAGTGCTGTTATAATTAGATGGTTGGCAAACTTGAACGTTCTCCCATGCTTACCCCAGCTGACTTTTTACAGATATATGACCTGATTTTTTCCTGCTCTAACCATGGTTTAATAGTGGACTTCTACAGTATAAAATTGTTATGACTTCTATTGCTGAAGCTTATAAAAACCATATCGTTTAGGGACTAGTTTACAGTTGATCTAAATCTAGAGAAACTCATTATGGAAAACTTGAGTCATTTAATACGGTCTTCTCAGCATAAAATATATTTTTCACATGTAGGCTTCCGTTTTCCCAAAATAGGAATCTGCTCAAAAAGCTCTGCTAAAGAGTTAGTCCTGTGAGTAATCTACAATTCCAATTATAGCAGCCTAATGCCTCGAGTTAATCTGAGGACATCCATGTTTGGAGGTATATAGCAAGATGATAAAACACTCTTGAAAGGTGCACAGATTTTCCCCTCTGTGTTTCATGTGTGCCCAGTTTAAAACCTCTAGCGTGTAAGGTGTGGAATATTAACCTCATAGGCTGCCAGTGGGACTGTGGTGAGGGGATGTAATTACAGTTGTGAATTGCATTTCACCTTCTCATCGGCTTTGCTGCTTCCAGCTGAAGCCTGTTACAAATACCCTTCTCCCTCTTAGGATTTCCAGTAAAAACCCCAGATTTCCAGTAAACTGAAAATAGTTAAAAAGGAATAATAGCAGCATGGTAAGTTTTTTTTTGACAATTTGTGATAGATTGAAAGCCCAGTCAAAACTCATTTCACTCAAGTCATCCATAGAAATACCAACAAGAATTCAGTTGTGAGCCAAACCTCATCATTCCCTGCCTTTCTTTAGGTTGGAGATAATAAAGTAGTTCAGCTCCCCACTCATGGAAGTCACTATGGCCAGTGGACGTAGGACAGGGAAGGGGACAACTTCACAGAGCAATTTAATGCCATGTGGAGACTGAGGTCTCCCCTGGTCTCAGCAGCAGGCAGACCATCTCATGCCAAAGAGGCAATGGTGCTGTGGCTGTTTGGCTTCTTAGGCTCAGTTATCTGACATGCTAATGTGTGTGTGGGTACAGCTGCAAGGTAAGGTACACCTGGTGAGGTACAGGTACCCCTGTGAGGTACGGGTACACCGGTGAGGTACAGGTACCGCTGTGAGGTACGGGTACACCTGGTGAGGTACGGGTACCCCTGTGAGGTACGGGTACCCCTGTGAGGTACGGGTACCCCTGTGAGGTACGGGTACACCTGTGAGGTACGGGTACCCCTGTGAGGTACGGGTACACCTGGTGAGGTACGGGTACCCCTGTGAGGTACGGGTACACCTGTGAGGTACGGGTACCCCTGTGAGGTAGGGGTACCCCTGTGAGGTACGGGTACACCTGGTGAGGTACGGGTACCCCTGTGAGGTACGGGTACACCTCTCAGCACTGTACAGGTATTCGTGACTCCGGCTCAACAGAGTGCACCTGTTCAATGTACAAAGGCCATTTCCAGGCAGGGCCCGTTTCTGTGCGAGGTTAGTGACAAAGGCTGTGTCCAAAAAGCTTCCTTCTCAGGAACGTACTGAATAAGCACTAACCCTTTCTAGTGTGTCTCTTGTGCAGACTACCAGTGGTTTCATAATTAAATGACCCCATACACCAAGAACAGAGACCTCTTTTTAATTTTTTTAAGTTTCTTAAAAACAGGGGCTATAATGTGAAGATTTTCAGCCCTGCCTTGCCCGCTGTGGGATGCTTTGCTAATAATTAAACATACAAACAAGCAAACAAATAAATATGCTAGTGAAGTTTGAAAGCTGTTCTTCGTCATTCTTAACAGCATTGAAAAATGAAGATGCTGAATGTTTGGAACTGTAATTGCAAAGTTCACTTTCCTTGAGATTATCACAAGGAGTGCAGAAGGTAGCATTTCAGCAAACGTTTTATTGATGACTCATACATTAACACTTGTAAGCATTACTTATATAATGACATTGGCAGGATAATAAGTGGTAGGTTTATCTTTTGCCACAGCTTTCCAATGAAAACTTTCAAAAATAATGTGTTTATTAAAATATAAGTGCAATCAAATTAATTTTTTTTAAGTATTCCCTTTCTTAGACTTGAAGAATCCCTTTTTAGGGAAAAATTATCTCAGTCTTCCTTGCCCTTAAGCTATTTGTAACACAAAAATTATAAATCTGCAAGCACATACAAATACATTTAATTCTTCCTACTTTTTTTCTATCCCCTGCATCTCAGTCCATGCATAACTGGCAGTCCTAGTTCATGCATCCTAATGATGAATTTTAGAGACGAAACAGTTACATTCACCTAAAGTATCTCAGTAGTTGCCAAGTATACTGATGTATATTTGGTTTTCAGTGAGAATATGTATCATATTTCAGTGTTATTATATCTATCAAAACAAGGTTTCACCAATGTTGAAGGAGAAAACATATCTAGAAAAATAATGTCTGGTGTATCCATAATACATTGGAAGTGTTATTTGCTCTTAGGCAAAAATATGGAAAAATTCTACAGTCAGCACTGTCACTATTTAATACTTATTCTAAAATATTTTCTTTCTTTAAATCAGAAACTCAGGTCACTGTCATTCATTTCCTGCTAGTTTGCAGATAGGTTTTGACACCACTAAAAATAAAAATCAAACACATTGATTGATTGATTGATTGATTGGGTTCTAATGACCTCTGAAGGACAAAATTTGCATAGCCATTTAAAACGTGAAGAAATGTACTGAAAGTGGGATGCTGCTGTTGTAGTTCTCTTACTGCTTCTTTTGGCATTAATTGAAACTAGCTGCAGGAATAAGTGTCTGTTGCTTTGTAAGAAAATCGGATTTTAAAAGGTAGGATTACTGTGAAGAGTGAAGAAGATTAATAGGTATGTGGCACTGAAGAAAAATTATGCCAGTTCAAGGATTTTCTGTTAAAATTTATAAAGCATTGGACAGACCATGTCAGAGAACACTATTTTCTACTGCAGTTCTTATGCAGAGATAGAGTTGGTCGATGCACAAAAACGGACACTCCACAGCAGTTTTAGAAATCTTTAGATAAGGAGCCACCAGCTGATGTCAATCTTTAATAATTTTTCTACTTTGTGTTTTTCGTTTAATATGTAGTTTTCTGGTAAGAGTTCATCTGACATCATTATGCAGATTAGAATGATAAAAAAAGATTTTAAAACAAATCCATTTAAAATATAAAGAAGAAAGTTTTAAAAGGATGTTTGATGTAGAACAGATAATAAGAAATGCAAAAATACGTTACTTCAATAGAACTTTGTTGCGTGTAGGGATGACTACATAGCAATGTAAACTAAATCTCAAGTTAAATCTTTTTTTTTTCTTTTTTCCCTTTTTTTTGTTTTCCTGAAGAGTAACTGTTTCCCTTCACTCCTTGTACTTTGAACAAAGCTGCTAAGTGTTGGGAGGCAGACCACCTTTTCTTTTTTTCTCATCCTAGCTCCTTCCCCACTGCCTTTCGTGTCTTTGTAGTTCAAATTTTCATGTAGACTTTTCAGCATCTGATTTTGTGTTCTGGATATAAATAGATGTTATCTTCTTTTGGTTTTAGGGACATGAATGTGGTTAGCCAAGTACACCATCTTTGATATTGTAGTAAAAGAAAATGAGACTCATTTGGCCATGAAGTTCTCTATTAAAGCAGTGGTTGCACCTTATATTCCATGAAAAGCGTACAAATATCCACAGAAAGATGTAATATTTTTCAGAGATATTTTGTTGATTATTGTAATTTATTCTTCATTTGACTTTCAGGTGTTTTTTTCCTTCCACTTTTTCCACCTTAAGAATTGTGAGAGAGAGAGGAATATTATTTTCGTCTCTATGAAGCAACTAGTCTAGAGATTCTAGTGAAGATACTATTTTGTTAAGGACAGCAGGGCCCAGCTGAGCAATTGTTACCTAGCACGATGTGTTAGCTGCTTTCCACATGACCACAGAAGGTATGAAGAGCTCTTAAAGGATGAAAAAAAATGGGTGCTAGAGAGCAATGCTTCGAAAACTACGTGGAACCTAAATCTTAAGTATTTCCACTTCTTGTGGGACTAACTATAATGGCTCAGGTAATCTTTGCTAAGTCTCCTTTCCTGGAATATATCATCTTCAGTTGGGTTTCCTTTCCCAGATTGTCTTGCTCTGCTGACAGTCTTGGGAATAGCAGCTGTGATATGAATTGTCAGGCTGTGTAAGGAGCCACTTAGCCAGTTTGCTGCACCCTTACATGTTTGCAGGCTTTACCAAAGCTGACACAATAAAATTGGATGAAACAGTTAATAGGTAGTAAGGATGATAATCAGAGAAATACTTTCCCAAACTTTCCTGAACTACTTTCCTCTTTTGTGTCAAAAATCTCTGAATAGTTGTGCAAACGTAAGTTCAGCAACACACATAACTTTAGGGATGTCTTCAGCCTGAAATTACTCCTTGGACACTTTTCTTAGCCTATTCTAACCAACCAGCTTAGCCAAGGCAACGAGGTTGCAGCAGCAACATCTGCATTACACTATGGGGCCAAGAACCATATAAACTGATATTGTATTGAGGCAGGATGTTTTACGTTATCCCTTTTCCATGGTTCTTGTCTTGGCCCAGCACATGTAGATAGCACTTCCACTTTGCCCGGAGAAGCCTAACTCTTGCTTTTTTCTGATTTTGAAGGCTTTGTCACTCTCATAAATGTCTCCACAACAAGAAAAGCCTAGAAAACTTATTTTATTTTTATTACAGTCATTGCTAGCATGCTGTAGTCAGAAATAAAAGCCTGTATGTCAAAAAAATAATCAGCTTCTAAACCAAGGGCTAGAAGAAAATAAGGCTCTAGATATGTCTTAGACAGCAAGTATTCTTCTGTCAGAAGAAACAAAAATCTACAGCTCTTACTTCCTGATATATTTGGACTTTTTGAAGGTAACATATAAAAATCCTGTTCCCCTTAGTTTCAGACACAATCCAGCAAAAGCAACAAAAGCAACAAAGCCAAATCATTTGCTTCCCCTTAATTTGGAGTAACGTTGCATAAAATTATCTCAAATGTAAAGTAACTAGCCTGATTACTGTAAATGAGGAGGTTAAATTATGCTTTGCTGTGTTCAAAGCAGTGTAGTTACCTAATTTTTCTCAGTATGCTTAAGTGCCTTTGAAAGGTGCAGTGCCCTGATAAAAAATTCCATGTTCTATGAATATTTCACCTGTTTGCAAATACTACTCTATTTATTTACAGACTATACTAAAGAATGCCTTTTTTCTCATTCTAAACTACCTCCCAAATTTTTTACGTTCAATTTTATATATTGGTTCCAAAAAAAGGATTCCGTAATATTATAAGTACTTCCCACAGTTATTGGTGCAATTTCATAATCTTAATTTTGTTTTCTAGTGGTTTGGCACAAGACACACTGCTGTGATAGTACAAACTTATGCTATTATAATGGCTCATTACCACCTAAAAGCCTACATCATCATTAAAATCATCACTTGCTTAATGCAAGTACAGTTGAATTCTTGACTGTAGGATTTAACGTTATGAGTTCTGAGTTATGATCCAGAAGTTTTAGACCAGAGGTAATTCCGCAGTTGTGACACAGCACCATCAAGCATGGAAGGCCAATTCTTTACATGGGACATTAAAGCAATGCCTGTCTCAAATTTCTATTACAGCATTGCAGAATTCAGTGGCCTTCTTTGGGGTTTTGGGTGGTTTTTTTGCATTTCCAAAAGGGTAATCTGAATATCCACTAAATGTTTTTCTTGAAAATGAAAATTTTAAAATATTCAAGTAGACAAGTGTTACAAATTAATACTCCAGTTGAATTTTCCTTGCATCACACAGCCTTGATACATAGCTGGACTGGATTAGGTTAGGGTTTCTTTGAAAATTTCATTTAAGTGCAAACAAATTAGCATGTACTTTGCAGCTTTCACTGAGTTTAAGAAGCGTTTGGCGCGTACTATTATCAGGTAACACTGTAATTTTGTCATATTATGTGAATAGGCAATAGAGATTAACTTTGTACAATTAATCATAATTATTTTTAAATATTACTTGTTAAATTATGACGAAGATAAAGGGGAAAGTAATTTTAACATGAAACATTTCATGTTAAAATTTCATTCCTTTTATTTAAAGGAATTTTAAGGTTTCTTTTAAAGCATAACTTTTTTTTTTCTATTTATTTTCATATTAATTAAGAATAAACCAGTAAGAGTCTACTATAATAATACAGTCTAGGCAAGGATAGTATATGCATGTAACTTTTAGGAGCTGTCTTTAATACATCCCTTGAGATGCCAAAAGCATTATGTAGAAGCACCCAAATCTGCCAAATAAAACATCTTTGCCACTAGAAAATATGTATGTCTTCAATGTACTTTTGTTGGGAGTTAGGATTTTTCCTTTTGTTTCTTCCTCTCATGGAACTTTGTCCCATCTGTTGCTAAGAGACAATAATGACCGGTACTTAAGAGAGACAAAAGAAATGGCCAAGGTGGGGGAAGGGTGCAACAGTGGAACCCATGGACATTCCAACCATGCAGGTTCCAGCTGAACCACAAGGGCAATCACAGCCAGCAGCAGTCACCCCTGTGTAGAGGAGAAAGTATAAGATCAAGTCATCACGGGCCCAGTTAACGATGATGGGGAACCAGCGGCCTCACAACCAGCAGGGGAGTCAGAGTCTGAAATCATCACCAAGTCCCTGTCGTACGACAGTCTCCGTAATATGCGAAAGGACATCGTGCGGCGGGGACGTGAGGCTTATACAACCTGGTTACTTCGGGTTTGGGAGCTTATGGGTACAGGTGTGCAACTGGATAGTGGCGAGGCACGGTATTTAGGGTTCCTGACCTATGATGCGGGTATTGATCAGGTGTTTGTGAGGGAGCTAGGGCTCCTTTCTCTCTGGGAGTGGCTTTTAACAAGCGTAAGAGAGATGTTTGTTCACAGAGACAGAATGCAGGATCACCATTGTAGAATGCCCTGGGAGACCATTGAGGAAGGGATCCAACACCTGAGAGAAGTGGCGGTATTAGAGGTACTCTTTGGGAGGGATGGACAGCATGATAATGACCCCGACAAAGTCAGTGCACAGGGCAGATGTTGTGGAACCTGGCAAAGCTAGGGCCATCCCTGTACACCACCATCATTGCAACAATTAATGCTGAGGACAACCGTGAGACAGTGGGTTCCATTGCCAACAGGCTCAGGTATTATGAGAGTATGGTCAATGGCCCGATGCAGGCTCATGTCTCTGCTGTGGTCAAGGACCTCAAGGAGGAGTTTAAAAAGGAGATTAGGGAGGTGAGGGAGGAGGCGAGGAAGAACAGTGTGGCACCAGTGCAAGTCACAGGCCCCAGTGTCAGAGCCTGACATTCCCCAGCTAGGGAGAGGGGGTACACCCCACAAGCTGATCTGTGGTTTTTTCTGTACGACCATGGGGAAGACATGAGAAGGTGGGATGGGAAATCCACTTCTGTTCTGGCAGCACAGGTACGTGAAGTCAAGGAGGAAAACACTAACCGAGGGAGTTCCGCCAAAGTGAAGGTAGCCTCTGCCTCCCATGACCGAGCTGCCACGTATTACAGAAGGGAGGATGAAATGTCCAATCCCCTTGAAGGAACGTCTAGTATATATGCCCAGGGAGGAAATGATAACCAGGGCTAGAGGGGCCCTGCCTCTATCCAGGTAGAGGCATGGCAAAATAACGTCTTTTGGACAGTGTGGATCCAATGGCCTGGCACATCAGAGCCACAGAAATATGAAGCATTGGTCGATACTGGTCGCAGTATACCCTAATGCCATCGGGACATGTGGGGGCAGAGCCTGTTTCTGTTGCTGGGGTGACCGGGGGATCACAGCAGTTGACCCTGGTGGAAGCCGAGGTAAGCCTGACCAGGAAGGAGTGGCAGAAACATCTGATTATGACTGGTCCAGAGGCCCCATGTATTCTGGGCATAGACTTCCTCCAGAACGGGTATTTCAAAAACCCAAAAGGACTCAGGTGGGCATTTGGAATAGCTGCTGTGGAGGCAGAGGACATTTGGCAATTGAGCACCCTGCCTGGACTGTCAGAGAACCCTTCTGCAGTTGGGCTACTGAAGGTGGAACAGCAACATGTCCCAATTGCCGCCTCGACAGTGCGCCGCCAGCAGTACCGGACAAATCGAGATGCCATGATCCCCATCCATAAGATGATCCATGAGCTGGGGAGCCAAGGAGTGGTCAACAAGGCCCACTCACTCCTCCACAGCCCCATTTGGCCAGTGTGCAAGTCTGACGGGAAATGGAGATTGACTGTGGACTATCGTGCCTTGAATGAAGTGACTCCACCATTGAGCGCTGCTGTGCCAGACATGTTGGAGCTCCAGTACGAGCTGGAGTCCAAAGCAGCGAAGTGGTACGCCACTATTGACATTGCCAATGCATTTTTCTCCATTCCTTTGGCACCAGAGTGCAGGCCTCAGTTTGCCTTCACCTGGAGGGGCGTGCAGTACACCTGGAACCGACTGCCCCAGGGGTGGAAGCACAGTCCCACCATCTGCCATGGCTGATCCAGACTGCATTGGAAAAGGGTGAGGCTCCAGAACATCTGCAATACATCGACGACATCACTGTGTGGGGGAGCACGTCAACGGAAATATTTGAGAAAGGAGAGAAAATCGTCCAGATTCTCCTGGAAGTCAGCTTTGCCATCAAGAAGAGCAAAATCAAGGGACCTGCCCAAGAGACCCACTTCCTGGGAGTAAAGTGGCAAGATGGACGGCGTCAGATTCCCACCGAGGTCATCAATAAGATCACCACAATGTCACCACCGACCAACAAAAAGGAAATGCAAACTTTCCTAGGTGCCATAGGCTTTTGGAGAAAGCACATTCCCGAGTACAGCCAGATCGTGAGCCCTCTCTACCTGGTCACCTGCAAGAATGATTTCCACTGGGGCCCTAAACAACAACAAGCCTTCGCCCAGATCATGCAGGAGATGGCTCATGCAGTAGGCCTTGGCCTGGTCAGGACAGGACCAGAGGTGAAGAACATGCTCTACTCTGCAGCCGGGAACAATGGTCTGTCCTGGAGACTTTGGCAGAAGGTGCCTGGTGAGACTCGGGGTCAACCACTGGGATTCTGGAGCCAAAGTTACAGAGGGTCTGAAGCCAACACTGTTGTGTGTGTATAGTACAAACTTATGCTACAATAATGTTTCATTACCAACTAAAAGCCTACATTACCATTAAAATCATCACTTGCTTAATGCAAGTACAGTTGAATTCTTGACTGTAGGATTTAACGTTATGAGTTCTGAGTTATGATCTAAATGTTTTAGACCACGTGAGGGAGACACGGCTGAGCTTGTGCCACCTGCAGGTGCAGGGGAATCATCGCACCCGCCCTGCCCGGCCGGGAGCCACCAGCGCCCCTGCCGGCTGTGAGCAGAACTGCACCCAAGGGGAAAGTGCCCGCGGCCGAGAGAGGCTGGCACTGGGTTCTGGTTCTAGTTGTTGTTGCTGCCGGTGGTGTTGTTTGTTTGTTTGTCTTGTTACACATATAGGTACTAGTAAAGAACTCTTATTCCTTTCCCATATATCTGCCTGAAAGCCCCTTAATTTCGAAGTTATAATAATTTGTACGGAAAGGGGTCATATTTTTTCCTGCCTTCCTTGGCAGACACCTGTCTTTCAAACCAAGACAACTTTTCCTGGAGGTTTGTCTTGCTGCGGTTTTGGATTTGTCAAACAAGATACATTTGCTAGAATTATCAGCAAGGAATTTGCTGGAAAATGTGTTATGTTGTCATGGCTGCGTTTTTAGTGTTTTTCCTTCTTGCCTACTGCTTTAAGTTGGGAAAGATGATCCTAAAAGCACAGGCAAAGGCTCAAAATTAAAAGTGCAGAAAGCTAAACCCCAGCATCCAGGAGATAGCAGAGGGCAGAGGGCTAGGTATTTCAGTACAGCCTTCCTGGGCAGAGGGCCCAGCCTGATGCCTTGGTGACTTCCTTGTCTTCTCCAGTAATCTTGAAAGAAAATTGTCAATGATGGCAGGGAGTTAGGGGGTAGTTGTTAATTTTAAAGAAATAAAATTGTTTGTCACCTTAACATTTTGGATTTCACCAGGTTTTACCAGGGTAGCCTACAAGTCTGAGAGCCGGGACACACAGCTGGCTCTGCATTTCCAACTCCTCCAACACAAAGATCCTGGTAATTTCTAAATCCCCAAACCTCGCAGATCCTCTTCATCTGGGCAAAGCAGAACCTTGTATAACAGTCTGGTCAATACAGCCTCATCTCTTTATGTAACAGTGAGAACGCAGTGATTACAAAACCTCTTAACAATCTGCAGCTCCTAATTCCCTGCTTTGTTCTTCATCCTTTTTTAATAATCTTTCCTTGCTGAGGTCTCCCCTGCCCCACGACAAATGCCAGCTCTGTTTACTTATGAAACTTGTGAGTCTGGCCATAGCCAGGTATCTGGAGCTCCGTCCAAGCCCAAACTCCAATATTGGATCGTAGGGATGTATCAAGTAGCTCTTTATTTCTTCAAAAATGCATATGCAACCTCTGAGGAACAGCTGAAAGTACTCAGAAGCAAAAACAAACCAAGGATGGTTGGACTCAATGATCTTTGAGGCCTTTTCCAAGCTACATGATTCTATCATTCTCTGATTCCATGAAATGGGGGAAGATGAAATGGAGTGAAATGAATCCTCCTTTAGGTTTCTGAGGGCAGAGAAAGCAGTGCTATATTTGAAATCAAGCCCAGAGAGAAAGAAAGAAGCACACAGGATTAGATATAAATTTCACAGTTATTCTGAGCTGTTTGACCCGTGCCTCCTCCCCCTGCCTTAAGAGGTTTAAGGACTATTCTGAAAGACAGGCGGTTGGGAAGGAAGGTGGCTTAATGACCTAAGCCCTAGGTTTGAAATACCTGGGCCATCTATGTTTGCACACTTATTAATCCTGACAAACAATTTGATCTATTCCTCTGCTGTCAGATAGTTTAGAGATTTTTCAGGAGCAAATTTTGGAAACAAGACACTGTTTATTGTGTATAGACTCTTGGTAGAGACCACAGTGGTCCGAGTAAGATGATGAGTTCACTCACCATAGCGTTCTGCAGGGACAGAAACTGTCCCTTTCCACATGCGTGGCCACAACCTGTGGTGGGAGATGGCTGACTATCCCTGTAGCATTGTCACTGCCAGGAAATCACTCTCAGGGAAGAGCTAGGCAGTAGAAACACCAAGTTCAGATCACTCTGGCACAACCTTGGATAACCATGCTGTTTCAGATGAGGTGTTTATTCATAGCTAACAAGTCGCTTTTTTAAAATCTCTGTAGTCTGAAGTCCTAAGAGGTTTTCAAGGATCTGTGAAGATTAGCAGTGCTGTTCTGGGAGCCAAAGGGTAATGCCCTCCTACAGCTCCAGGGCTGGGGTACTAATGGCCATTGTATAATGTGGCAATCCCTCACTGCCCAGCTTTGCCCCAGGGGACACACATCTCTGTCCTCACCAAATAATGGTGAGCAGCCTCCAGCAAAGGCACGTAGACTGACAGCCGGAAGCAAAAACCTCTCAGAAAAAGACAAAAATAAATTCCTTTTTCCTCAGGCGATCCAGTAGCTAATGAAAAACTGAAATGGGCTCTGGGCCCTAGGCAATCATGGCTGGTAGTGCCCTGAGGACCAATTTCATACCATCAGCAAGCTCTCCTTCCAGTTTTGGAGCCTCCTTTTGTCTTTGTTGTGTGAATCAATCTGTTGCAAGTGACTTAAAAAAATCACTCATCAGCAAAAGCAAAAACAAGTTACAAAAGCACAGCATCAAAGGGCACAAACAGATGCACGCCCCTAATGTGTCCTTAAGCTTCTAGTTCATTCAGTCAAGCTGTTGAAAGAATAAAAATACATTTTTTAAAAACACTTTTTTATTAAGCCTACTATGTATAGAAGTACAGAAAACTTTGGGGCATGTAAAAGAAATTTTGAATCCATTTTTTTGGTATCTCTCCAGCCCCCTCCTCAGAACTACACTGGGAGATTTCTGTCCCTCTATTTCACACCATATCCAGAAGGGTACCCTGTGAACTGACTCCATGTGCCTCTGTTCATTTGGGCAGGGGAGGGTGCAGGACTTCACCATCCCTACAGGTGCCCATGGCAATGTGCTGCAGACAAGGAAGGCAGAGCGAGCACCATACAGACATGGAAAAGAAACCTCCACACAGAACAAACCTGTCCATCACCCAAATTTGTCCTGTATCCTAAGCTGATGAATAAGCAGGTTTCATTAGCATTAATTCCATTTAATAAAAATATTACAAATAAGCCTTTTGACAATTACAGAGTAAAACATTAAAAGTAAATAATTTGTATCTTCCACCACTGGTAATCAGCTCTGCTTATTATGTTGCTGGGCATTTTTAAAAAAATTATTTTATTATTCTTATGGTAGCCCTTTGTTTGTGAATTGATGACTTCCTAACAGGCAACAGATACGTTACTGTGCATGCTGCAGAGAGGTGTTTTACAGAGCCCAGAGACACATAAGGACCTACCCAGATACTTGTATTGAGAATGATTATAGAGCAGCACATGGGTAAATCAGCACAACAGTATTCTTTTAATAACATCATAATACATTTATTGCATTATTTGTTGTACTCACAGAACCACAGGATGATCTTCACAGGTTACTGTTATGATGTTTTTCATTGTTTTACGTAGTGTTTTGAGATGCTACTATAAAAAGTGCAGCATTTCTGTTTATCTCAGAAAATTCTGTGTATGTGCAACAAGATCCCTGTAGCATTCTGCATTCCATAAATGTTTTCTTTTTTACCTACAATGTATGTTTTTTGGTGTAGAAAGGAAAACAGTACATTTCTCATCAATGCTTTTATGAAATGCTTCTGGTTCCACATCAAGTAGACAAACTGTTTCTGAGAAATAGAAACTGGCTGCTGGATACCACGTCACCAGTAGTTTTTGCACGACTGCAGAAAGTGGTGAGGACTTTCCTGACAACTACAATTTCTCCCAGGTGTTTTTCAGAGGTGTGAGGTTTTTTTGACCCTGGCCTTCAGTCCCTTCCTGTTTGGGATAGGCCATATAATCCACCAGATCAGAATTATATACCCAAACACATTAGGCTGGTTATTACATTGTCCAAACTTCTGATGTTTTGTCAGAGCAACAATAGTGACACCAAGATGTAGAAAGAAAGCAAACAAAATAAGATTTTCCAAAATCCCAAGTGAAATATAAGGGAGAAAGAACAAAATCTGCCCATGGACATCCGGCAATCCTAAAATTAATCTGTAGTTGCAATAAGCAGTATGAAATGCAGCAAAAAAGCAGCAATGTGAAATGTATTTAACCAAATTCTTAACAGATATATCAAATCAGATGACAGAAATGTAATCAGCAAAATACATTTTGCCCTCCAATAAAATACTTTACGAGATCCTTCTTGAAATAATACTTTCAAAATGAACATTTGTGCCAGTGTGCCAAAAAGAAGATTACGTTTGTGGTGCATGATATGTCATTTTTGGTTAAGCATCTGCTTTTAATACTGGGCCTAATTTTGTTTGAAAATTATATGCAGTTACTGTCAAATTTCATTTAATCTTAAAACAGTGGTTGAATAGTGTCTTTGCTGCATTTGCTTGTGATTGCAATTAGAGTAAAACAAGCAACCACCAGAGAACCTGCAGAGGGTCTGTGAAGCAATGGTCAGTCTGCACAAGTTATGCACACACCATTTCTGCATGAACGCTGAATCCAGGGTGTTTGAATACATTGGATTTATCTTTTCGATGCCACTCTGCTGATCAGCCTTGCACAGAAATCAAAACAAGCACTACAAGGGGCTCCTAGGAGCTCTGACCCAGATCAGCATCATGAGGGCACAATTGTGAGGAATCTAAAAAGAAAATGAAGAAAAGAAAAACAAGAGGATGGACCGCTATTTAAAATTATATATTCAGTCTTTGAGAACCCACACTCACTTCCACAATCTGCTGTGATTGAATCTAGGCAGGTAGATGTGTGGGGATGGCTTTAGGCATTTTGGTTTGTTTTCAATGGAAGGTTGGTCAGCAGAGCTCTCAAATTCAGTATATTCTAGCCCTTATAAATTCCTGTTTGTTGTCGTTCTTTGCATGCTCACATGTTTGGTTCCTTGTCACAAAAATATACTGATAGTGCCTGGATGTCTTCAAAAGACATGTAAGGTGTGGCACTTAGGGACACAGTTGAGTGATGACCTTGGCAGTTCTGGGTTAAGTGCTGGACCCGATGACCTTAAGGGTCTTTTCCAACCTAAATGATTTCAGGATTCTGATTTCGGCAATGAGTTGAACCGCATCCTTACAGGTCTTCTTTTCCTTAAGTACAATATTGAGGACTGATTAATGCCTGCTGATTGTAAACCTCAACTGGCAAGATGCGTGTTGATATATGACGATAAAACTAACATGCTAAACCTACTGGATACTCATCCAACCTTCTCTTTTCAGTCAAAAGCCATTTGAAACTGACAACAGTCTTTCCAAGGTTTTCCAAGCAATTGGATTCTGACCAACGTAAAGATCTAAAGATCACAAGACGAAATTTACCAGCTGTTAATTCTTTTTGTATGCACATGAGAAACAGTTGGAGCAAGTATGCTCCAAATTCAGCAACTGTTTCTTCCATCCTAACCACATTTTTACAGAAACAGAAGAACCTGACTATGGAGGTCTGTCCTTGACAGGCTTCTATCAGTAGCTTGAGTGGAGGAGTCAGAAAATAACGAATTAAATCAATCTGAAATGCTCTCTCTCTATGAATGTCCCCAATCCTCAATATTTAGAGACTAGTTTATGATTATAAGGCTTTATATCCCATGCAAAATGTTCATCAGAGAGACCTGACATTTATTTGGATAAACCACAGTACTTAGGGTTCATGCCAGAGTATTGGTTACAATTTTAAAACACTTACTACATGATCTCTCAGATGAATAACACCTGGAACAGCTCTGTGGCACTGGAAATCATACATAGTTCTGCACTATAGATGTAAACAACTCCACTGTAGATATCTCATTAGTATCAAATCAGATATCCCAGACTCCTCTTTTTCACATGCCAGTCTGCCACAAAATGTTTCTTTTCCTCTTAAAAACTGTCAATAACAATTGCTCAGAACAGATTTGCCCCTCATCTCCACTACCTCCAGATTTCAGGGGAGAACAAAACTGTCTTTCCTAACATCTCTTCCAATAGTTCTTCCAGTTGAGCGCATCCTTTTATCCTTTTTTAATACCACAGGAGATTTCCATGTTAAGGTGCTTCATAAATCAAGGTGTATTGTAGGGAATTTGATGACCTGTTTCTGTGCAATTGACAGAAAGAACAGAAAACCAATGTTGTTAAATAGCTGTGTTTTTTTCTCTCCCTCTCTCTCTCTTAGGACGGATTTATAGACTTCTTGGAGTTCATAGCTGCAATAAATTTGGTTATACGAGGGAAAATTGACCAAAAATTGAAATGGTATTTCAAGCTATACGATGCTGATGGAAATGGATGCATTGACAAAAAGGAACTATTAAGCATATTCAGGGTAAGCAAGTTATGACCAATAGCAAGAGCATTTGATATAGCGCATTGCCCCTGAAACAGTGGTTCATCATGTGCTGTAAATGGATTGTCTGTTCTTTATCTATTGTTTTACAGTTGTAAAACCAGAATTAACAGTGGCTGGTAGTGACAGTCCTGACATTAGTTTCTTCCTTACTGAACACATCTAAGTACCACGGTTCTACAGATAAAATACTTTACTGAAAGTGAAATACTGTAGCAACAGTAGAGACATTACTGTGATAAACTATACTATGAGGCGGGGTAGAACTGTAGCAGCATGATGAATAAAACAGATGGTTACAAGTATATGCGCCAGTCTATTGTGGAAAACTGGCTTCTCAAACTGAACTTGCAGCAAGAAAAATATAGATGTTATCAAAATATTACAGTATTTTAACTTTTTGGAAGGCTTTTAGATTTGTTTACTACAAATGCCATTACCCCTGTTTTGAAACTAAATTGTGGAAATATAATTTTACTATTGAATCACGCAGTGACATTTAGATAAAAATACCTTCAAAATTTTGCAGAAAATGGGTCCACTTCAAAGCCATAAAACCAAAGAAGGGCAATTATTTCTTTAAAACTATCTTCATAATTTTCAACTTTCTCTAATGAAATAATGTGCTCTTCGTTAGCTGCTTTCATCCAAAAGGTATGTTAGGGCCCCTTACAAATATATGTGACTCAATACTGCTCCCTAAATGTACAGGATGCACTACAGATCAAAGTTTTGCTTCAGGGAGCATCAAACCTAAATAGAGTTTTAATGTCATAACAAATAAGGAATGTACTTTTCCTGGATTCTGCATTACTGCTGGTGCCAAGCTGTTGCTGTTACGTCCGAGGCATATAAAGAAAACGACACAGAGTCCAGGCTCATGAACAGTGGAAGCCGAAGCTTTTCTTTAATAATTTTCTGACTACTTTATAGGATAGATCACAAAAGTGTGTTGAGTGGCAATAGGTAATTGGTTCCTCGGCCATCCACGCCTTGAGAGGATTGGCCAAGTTCTAAGATACCTATTCCAAAATATTTTCAAAGTCAAAGCCATAACAATCTTGCAAAACAGCTTGCGGGTGCAAGAAGTGTATGAAACTGTGACCTTGTTTAAAATAGTTTACATAGGAAAGACAGTCTTCTCACAGAATATTGAGAAAAGGCTGAAGAATTTCTCTGCTTCTAGCTTTTTAGCACCTACACCAAGCCAGTCACTGTTAGAGACTTTTAATAGCTGCTGCCAAAACTAAAAGGAACTGGAGCCAGACAGAGCTACCAGGTCAAACAAATAAAGCTGATCACCTAAAGAGCAGCTTTCTAAAGGTAGAAGGAGACACTGAATCTTCTAGATTTCCCCTTTGAGACTAATGAAAGCTTTCTTTCGCAGATATTCTCCATTAATTTTCACCCAGAGCCAATGAGCCAACAATGTTTTGTCTGGGGCTTTATCCAAAATAAGAATTAAAATTAAAATCCTTTCAATGTAAAGAAGATTTATTTTTCAATTTACCTGGTTTTAAAACCAGTTTAAACCTCTGTGTGTTTTCATCTCTTTTGGAGTATAAGAACTTTAACTTAAACCTGCTGAAGTTATTGACCTAGAATAGATTAAAAATGGTGGGCTCTAAAAGCAAAAAAAAGCCAAACAGGCTTGCAGCCATTAGGGGGTGCCCAGCTTCTAATAAGCATCAGTAAACAAGGGCTTGTCCAAAAAGATGTGTCATATCTGAGACATTAATTTAGAAACACAGAAGTCCTATTAAAAATAAATCTGTCTCTACAGCTATGCAAACTATGGACCAGCATATCACTATCAACCATCAAAACTCCTTCCAGACAGCTATACACCCTTTCAATGCCCAGTATTTTACTATTTAAGGGGATTCTGTGGTAGTCAGTGACTCAAATACTTCAGGAACCACTGCTTTACTCTTAGCACTGCAATAAACTTAACTGTGGAAGGGCTACAACTTTCTACTGAAGGCTGCAGGAAGGTCAGACATATAAAACACCAAAAGTACCTAAAGTACAAATTAGTAATAGAAACAAGTTTATGTAACTATTTAAAAAAAATTCTTACTGCTTTTTGAAACAGATGAGAATTTGGGGCATTGGGGTGGGGGGGCATTTTCATGGTCTTATTTGGTGTATTAAGGTTACTTTTATAAAAAGCTGAAAAGCAAAATAAAGACAGTGATGGTCAAGAATTCCACATCAGTGCTGAATAGGTTTAACTTATATTGTTTTAAAATATAATGAGGTCTAATATAATATTAGGAAAGAGACACCAAAAGAAACAAGTGGCACATTCAGTGACTTATGTTACACAACACAGTTCACCTCAAGATAATTCAAGTGGGTGGAGAAAAACAAATTCTACAGTGTGCCCATTATATAATGTATATGCATGTTTATATATGCACATATTTTCCCATTCAATGGGACACAATTTTGCACAAACATACATTTATACCTTTACTCCAAATATTGAGTCCTTTTGCCACCAAAAAAAGAAAAGCAGAGGGGATTCTTCTGGTTTTCTTAACTTCTCTGGAGGACAAGTAAATGCTTCCAACTTCCAGGACTGCTGGTCCGACTTTATTTGTAATTACTAAATTAAACATGTCTTAATAGAAAAATGACTTTGGCTTTCTCTGCATATGCTTTCAGCTGGAAAAAACAATACTGCATTTAAATCACACAGACTATAGGGCACTCTCTGAAGGCACAGAACTCTCTAGTGCCAGATAAAAATGCTGATGTAGAATCTAAAGTGTATTACAGAGCAGAGATGCCACATGGTTCTTCAGACCTTCAGAGATATGCAAATTAGTCTGTAATCTCCAGGCTGTGTTATGTTAATTAAATTTCCAATCCTCATTACTGAAGATTTACTTGAAATAGCTATTTATTTAGTGATTTTTTGAAAGGGTTGGTGAACTAAAGAGTTGCATTTCAAGTAGTGCTACTGCCAGTGTATTGTTTTCACAACTTGATGGAAAAAACTTTGAAAGAACTTCCTGTGTTTCTGCCCTCAGGCTATCCAGGCTATTAATGGCTACACCAACATGACTGCTGAAGAGTTCACAAACATGATATTTCAGAAGATAGATGTGAACAATGACGGTAAGAATCTAGGTTTTGTTGGCTTTGGCAGGGACTCCTCTGCAAGAAGGGATTTGAAGACACATCTGAAGGACTGACTGGTTTAGATAACTGAAAGCCTGAATCTGCTCTTCTTTGCCCTTATTACTTCAGCTTTACAGTGAAGTGTAAATCAACTGACAGAGGAATTACCTTCAGTAAGGGCTAAAACAGAGGTCTTGCACTGTTCACCCAAAATGCCAGTTCTCTGGTTGCACATCAAAATGAAAGCGTGATTGGCGGTGGGGGAGTAATATATTTGTATTGGTATAATCTATTTAAAATCATTTAAAAAAACAAATAAAATGCATGGTTGCACATGCTCTAGCACGTTCTAAAGATTGGTCAGCACATTGGATGTTCCTTGAGGGCTGACTGTCAACACATGCTAAGACACATGCTCCTGCTTTTTCCTCAAGGTACTAGATAGAGCCAACTGGACTTGCATTTGGAAACTAAAACTTAATTTCAGTGCTTCAGAGTTGTTTCCAATTGAAAACTTGTTACAGATGAATGTGCCCCCTCATACTTCCAGTCATGAAGATCCTCCTTCCACTGGCAACTACATTTTACACCAATTGCTGTGATCATTGATAAATCAGGACTATTAGGAAAGCAAAACAGAGTGAAGTCAGGTCACAGACAGGAATTTTTGGCAGTTTGGCAGAGGGAGGGGCATTTTCATGGTCTTATTTAGTATATTGAGGTTTCTCTTTTAAAAAATTGTTTGCTATATATAATCAGAGTATGAACAGTGGTCTTGTGATGCATGTGGAGGATGCACTAGTGGAGGATGTTTTTGACCCACCTCCTTGGCCCACTCTTTGGGTGAAGACAAATTATGAAAGGAGTCAAAATCTAGCCCAAATTCTATGATTATTCACTGTTTTGGCCATACATTTACTGCAAATAATAATTGTATCTGAGCTAGACCATCAGCTGAAAAAATAACTTTTGTGTCATACATTTTAGCAAGGGAAAGCCAGAACACAACATATTCAGGACTATCTTCACAGTGGTTCCCTTTCAAACTGTTTCCCATAGTTTCTTAGTTTTTAAATTGCTGGGAAGCAACAGGACTAGCTCAGCCTGAGGAATGGGCCAAGTTTTACCAAGTTTAGCTTCAACTATGCTACCTCCCTGTAGCTTACTAAAGAAAAGTGCAAATAGACAAATAAATTGCAAAGTCCTTCCTTATATTAATATACAATAAATAATCCCATGGGTTGTAAAGAACAATTCTTCAAACAAGCTCCTGCTTGTTTTGCAATTTATTTTCATTATCTCATGGAAATCTGAGGCCCTTCACAGCAGCAGTGAGTCTGGGCCTGCCAGTGTAACAAACATCTGGCAACTGCAGTGTGGTTTGTATGCCTGCACACAGCTATTGGTACTCCAAAATGTACAGCCTGGGATCAACAGGAGGGAATCCATAACCAGTTGACCCGAATGAGCAGGAAAATGGTGCAGCATGTCCACATGATGAGTCCAGAAACCCCATCCACCCAAAGACCTGTGTCAAAGGCAATACAGAGGGAAGGAGAGGGGAACTAAGAGGAGAGCCTGGGATAGGAGGAGAGTTCAGAGGAAGTGAGTCGATGAGTGCCAAAGCAGGATGATGCATGCAAGTGTACAGAGATGGCTTGTTCTGTCTCTCTTGTGGAATGATTATATAAGGCCACTGTTATTGAAAAAAGAAGTACAAACTTCCTCAGGGCTCTGCAGGCCAGCTCCTGGAGAGGGTCTTAGTATTTTCAGTGAAGCCTAAGAACCACGACTTCTGTCAAATGGTGACCTTCCTCTTTATAGGAGCCTGTCACCAGTGTAGCAAGGACATATGTGACTAAACAGAAAGCAACCTTTACTAACCATGGCTAGAAAGTGGTTTTCACATTTTTCAAATGCTGATCATTTTCCTTTTTCATATCAGATGAAGTTTCCAAGGCTGCCGTGGACAAAAACCAAGACACACAAAAAACAACCCTACAGGGAGTACTTAAACCTGAAAACAGCTAAAAGTCAGCTAGCTAGGCATTCACCAGACATGCACATGACTTGAATTGCTGCTCCCCTGCACCCTGGGGCCCTAACTCATCCAGCTATTTTCCTCTTTGCCTGGCCCTTGTAATTTCTTATTTTACTGAGAAATCATTCATTGTTGTGAATTTAACAAGAAACTTTAAACCATTCTCAGAGGAAAGAATCTGGCTCTTCTTATTAAACCAAGCTTTATTTCTCCTGTCAAAGTAAAGCAGCATCACTGGAATAACCCCTAGACAGAGAATTGTGTACATTTCTGTGTACTATGCAAACAGACACATGCCTAGAACTGGCCTTTGCTGACAGGGAAAAGAGCAGGAAAAGAGGAATAACACTAAACAATATCCCTACTCTTCAATAAAAGAGATTTTATCATTGTCTTGGAACTACCAAGTTATTATCTGATTTCGAGATGAGCCCAAAAAATCACACTCTAAATGGCCATTTCAGTTCCTTGGAAGAATTTATCTATCAAACCACTTAGCTGATTTTTTTTTTTTTTTTTGCTACATCTGATCATGGCTCTAAATAATCCTAGTAGTCAACACAGGGACTATGCCCAGTAATCCTTAGCAAAGCACACCCTAATCCCTGTTAAAACCAGCTCTAAGGTAAATTCCGGTTAGCTCAGAGAGAAGTGGCCAGTACATCTAAATTCAGCCCTTGTACAGGCTTCATTAGTGCCCCTTTACACACATTTATGAGCACTTATAACTGTCTCAGGCTTCATTGAAAGCTGTGTTTAACCTGTTTTAACAGAAAAACAAGTGAGTCTGAGTTCTAGGACCTGACTGATGCAAAGTGAGAAAACATTAGCAAATACTCTACCTGCATTTGCCCATGAGCAACTTTCATAAGGGATTCAATCTGGCATGAACGGTCTTGTGCTGGCTAAAGAGACTGCTGGGTTTCTCAGTTTCTAAGGAGTATCTGACTTTCTTTTAGGGGAACTGACTTTAGAAGAGTTTATCAATGGTGTGGAAAGAGATGAGGACCTAATGGAATTGATTACGAAAAGTTTTGACCTTTCCAACGTACTCAAAGTCATACAGAACGGCAGGAGAAACAGCGTCTGAAGGATCCAGTCATGGAGGTGGTCTCTGTATCATCATTTCAAGGAAGAAATATTTGATCTATTCAGAGAGCTTGATGTTGTCAAAGCCTGCCCAGGCAATACTGAGCAGCCTTCTCCAGGAGTAACAGTTTTTACTCTTCATATATCTCCTTTTATTTTCTTTATTCTTTCCCTTGCTAATGACTGTGGCAGCCACAGGAAAAAAAACTTTGCCTGCATATGATAGAAAAAGTATTTGATGCAGTAAAAGTAACTTAATTGGTCTCTATGAACATGTGGTCAAACCCTGGCTAGCTGCTCAGTCACTCCACTCTAGTGGGATTCGGAAGAGAATTGGAAGAGTGAAAGTGAGACAATTTGTGGCCTGAGATAAAGACAGTTCAATACAGAAAGAAGAGGCGTGCAAGCAAAGCAGAGCAAGGAATTCATTCACCATTTCCCACAGGCAGGCAGATGTTCAGCCATCTCCATGGAAAGCATGGATCCATCAAGCATAAGGGTGACTTGAGAAGACAAATGCCATCCCTTTGAACATCCCCTCCCTTCCTTCTTCTCACACAGCAGAGCACGACTCCACATAGTGTGGGATATCCCTGTGGTCAGTTGTGGTCAGCTGTCCCGGCTCTGTCCCCTCACAACTCCTTGTGCACCCCCAGCCCACTCAGTGTGGGGTGGGGTGAGAGGCAGAAAAGGACTTGTCACTGTGCAAGTGCTTCTCAGCAGTAATGAAAACTTCTTTGTGTTATCAATATTGTTTTGGTCACAGATCCAAAACACAGACTCATACCAGCTACTATGAAGAAGGTTACCACTATCCAAACTGAAACCAGCACATTCTCTTCTGTTCAGACTTATCAGTAGAATAATGAAAATAACACAAACTGCAACTTTTCTAGAAAACACGTTAATAATTTTTTTTCTTTTAATAATGTGTTCTTTAACGTACTATCTAAAGTGTGGGCACAAACTTTTGGGTAGGACTGGGTTTTATCAACATGAATTAACAACAAAGCCTGCTTTGTATTAACCTAACATTTGCTCTAATGTGTACTCAAAGTTGGGTTAAGTTCTCTGTGAAACACCTCAGTTAGCTTAATATTCCAAAGATGTGTATTCTCCTTAACAAGCTCTCTACTACTCTTGATTTTATTACACTTGTAAATTAAAATAATGTGATATTTTGATTTTTTTCCAGAGCTCAGCCACTGTTCTTTCAAATTAACCTTTTATTAAAGTGGTGGAATTAAATTCTGTTATCTTTGTAAAGCAAAATTAGAAGTTCAAAGATTAGCAAAAACCGAATCATTCCATAAGCACTCCCAGAGATTTGCATCCTTTGACTTGTATGTCCTCCTCTGCAAAACAATGTTTTTACTGAACTCTTTGCCATGGCTGCATGAGACAAAAGGTAGGAGGTATAGGGTACTTCTGCAAAACAGACAGCCTTTCCCTGGCTAATTTAGGGCTGTTTGGCCCTGCCCAAATACCTGGGTGAAAGCTTTTAGCAATTGAGTCTTTCTGAGACTTCTACCTCCTGTCAAACTGGCTTGCAATTGTCTCCGAAGGTGGTAGCCAGGAGTGCAGGGAAGGCATTTGCAGATGGTATGATCACATATTCTTCTTTTTTTTAGGAAACCAGGCTCAAAACAACACAACCTTACTTTGTAAATAACAAGATTAATTCTATGAGCTGAAATGGAATGGCATGAAATGTCTGCAAAGGGAAAACTATAATTCTTTTGGCTTCTATCAGGATTGATTCTTTCTCAAGTCTGTAACAAATTTTATCAAATTACTATATCGTAAGACTAAGTTCTCCTTGCCTGACAATGCCCTGCAGGCATCACACTAATTATTGTTAGAAACATCAGAATTATGCAAAATAATTTGTGTAAGGATTGGTGCAGGTTGAACAAAACAGTTATTAAGACTTTAATACCAAAGTGTTTTTCTTCCAAATTCACTCCAAATCCATGACCATTTGCACATGAAATGCACTCCATCATCTACAATTATTATCCCAGGTTCTGGTTGATGAATGGAATAGAGAAAGAATATGCAACATGCATTACTTGACATTATAAACAGTTCTGACATTATAGTTCTGACATTTGAATCTTTTATGTCCTTAATAAAAAAAAATTTAAAAAATAAAATGATGTATGAGATTGCTGGTGCTTTGAATTTTAAGTTCTTGTATTTATTCATCTTTGACACATAAATATGTCACTGTCAGTTTTCTCACATCCAGACTTCAGAAAGTCACTTTTCTTAGTCCAACGCTTTCGTATTTAAAGCCTAGGAGGGTGGTGTCCTTCAGAACTGGTTTTACAATACTTACAATAAAATGGTCCAATCTAAGAAGATTGGGCATATGGAAACAGCTGGTTTCGGGATTTCGGTTTTAAACCACTGAAGTGACAGACTTGGAAAAATAGCTACTATCTATGTACACTGACTCCTTTTTTTTATAAGTGTATTTTAAAAAGACTGTTTCCATTTAAATTCACCTAATTTTTCTGCGTAACTGTAATTATATGAAGTGAATTACCAATTCTGGGAGAGTTCTGTGCTGCATTAAAAAACAATGTGTGTAAGGAAATTCTTGGCCTAATTTTGTTAGACCAAATTAAGAAAGTATAGCTGAAATGCTAATTTCCTACACTAATCTAAAATCATTTAGCAGAAACCTGTGTAATTAAGAAGCAAGTATTTGCGTATTTTAATGTAAACACTGTGGCACATAATTTCAAAAATTATTTATCTAAAGTAACTCCACGTTTGCAACTATACATAAGATTCTATTTAATTTTTTTTGTAGGTTGATTAACATACATTTCCTTTGATGATTTAAACACAATTTGATAAACAGCTGCTTGAGATAAATGCGATATGGCCATAACTTCTATCTAAACGTGTCAGCTGCTCATCAAGTGTATCAGTGAAATCGGGTGACACATGGAAATCCTGTCAAGTGTGCCCCCGCCTCCCAAAACTTTGTTCTGAAACAACATGAAGCTGCAACTCATTGTTCTGGAGGTGATTTATAGTCACGAAGGTACACTGTAAGTTGACCTGACTATCAGAATGCCTATTGCTGGTTGAACAGAGAGCAGAAAAGGAAAAAGAAAGCCCAGTGTACACAGGGTTACGTACACACCTTAGCAAACACTTCAGGGCTTTAGGGCATTGCCGACCTGATGATCCTGAGGGCTGCTCGAGCCCACAGGGTGCTTTTGCTTTTCAGCCCTGCACAGGAGAGAAAAGACATTATAGCAAACGCTCTCAAGAAGTGTCTTTTGTCAACAAGATTGATGCAGATGCCAGCTGTGAGCGTCTGGAGAAGCTGGACTGACTGCATCATCATCAGGCTTTAATTAAAGACAGATGTGCACTGAGACTAGCTAATCGTTTTGTCAAAATATTCACCTTGGAAAGAATCACAGGATTCTCTCTGTGCAGCTGGGTGAGCTTTGCCAATCCACAGGATAATTGATAATTTCTCTTCTAATATAAGCTCTTTTAATATTAAGAAATCCTTATGACTTTATGTTTCATTGCAGCCAAACTGCTAGGGGTAATTAGCCTGACAGTCTCCTTTTTCAAACAATTCCTAGTTGTCATAAAACTATCTCCTTTTCTAGTTGCTCAAAATGCTAAGAAAACAAATAGGTTTGTTTGGGTTTTTTTTTCCTGAGAATATGGAATATGGGAATTCAAAGCCACAAGCAAACTGCTTTCCTTGTAGGTATGACACCAGCATTAACAGGCAGGATTAAACCCTGCAGTATATTTATGCATTCATGACAAAGTGGGATGATAGCTTTCTGTGATGTGGAAGAGAGCTCATAGCTGAATTTCATTTTTGCTCTTACGTAAGATTAGCTGTACCGTACAAACCATAACAGCTAAAAACTCAGCTGAATACTCGAAGCTGGAGTTCCCTGCATGCAAGGGCATATGTCCATTTACTTGATAAAATTTTTCACATGGAGAGATTTCTAGAAGTCTTGCATGATTATAGAACTTGCTGAAGACATCAGGGAGGGATTTTTAAAATCCATTCTGAAAATTTCTGCTAAATATGGCAGAATATTCAGAGGACTGAGCAATCACCAACAGTATGAAGTTTAACGAGGGCAAGTGCTGGATTCTGCACCTGGGATGGGGCAACCCTGCATGTAGGTACAGACTGGGGGTTGAGATGCTGCAAAGCAGTGCTGTGGAAAGGGAACTGGTCCATGGCCAGTTGAACATGAGTCAGCAGTGCCCTGGCAGCCAGGAGGGACATCTGTGTCCTGGGGGGCATCAGGCCCAGCATCGCCAGCCAGGCAAGGGAGGGGATTGTCCCGCTCTGCTCTGCACTGGGGCAGCCTCACCTCAAGTCCTGGGGGTGGCTTTTAATATTTCTTAATAAGAAATATTAAACTATCAGAGAGTGTCCAAAAGAGGGCTTGGTGAAGGGCCTTGAGGGGAAACCATCTGAGGAGCAGCTGAGGACATTCATTCTGTTCAGCCTGGAGAAGAGGGGAGATCTCATTGCAGCCTGCGACTTCCTTGTGAGGGGAAGAGGAGGGGCAGGAACCAATCTCTTTTCTCTCGTAACCAAGGATAGGACCCAAGGGAATGGCCTTAAGTTGTGTCAAGGGAGATTTAGGTTGGATATTGGGAAAAGGTTCTTCTCCCAGAGGGTGGTCAGGCACGGGAATAGGCTTCTCAGGGAGGTGGTCACAGCACCAAGGCTGACAGAGCTCAAGAAGCGATTCGACAATGCTCTCAGGCACAGGGTGTGACTCTTGGGGATGTCTGTGCAGGGCCAGGAGCTGGACTTCAGCTACATGGATCATCACTGGACTACGTGGATCAACCTGAAAAGTGACATCTTCTGCTTAGGCCTGCACTGATTTTTGCCTGACAGCAGCCATGTGAGAGAAGAGTCAGCCATCAAAGGTAACTTAGACAGTTAAAGGCGTTGCTGTATCACTACGTAATTTTATTTCTACCTCCTCTGCCATAGAATCATGGAAGTGTTTGGGTTGAAAGGGATATTAAAGACCACCTAGTTCCAAATCCCCTGCCATACCAGTTTACTCAGAGCCTCATCCAGCCTCGTCTTGAATACCTCCAAGGATGGGGAGTTCACAACCTGTAAGAAAATTTAAGACAACTTGCTAGGCAGTTTTTACTGCGCTTAAAAACGACACTGTATTGAAACAGTAACTTTTGAGTTGCTAAACCATCTGGCTCCAGTTTGAAAGTAAGGCCTGAATTTTTTGTCTCATTTCAAGCTGCGCTGTTTACAAAAACTCATGTCCTATGCAGAATACTGGAAACGCTGGGAGAGAGGACTGGATGGAGTCACAGAACACCCAAAAAGACCACAGGAGAAAAAAAGCAGGGTAAGAAACCTTAAAAGGGAAAAGAGGTAGCAAAGATCAGGCCTCATCAAAGGAATATCATGATGTGACAATCTCTGTCCCTAAGAGACATATTCTAAAGGAAAGTCTAAATGTGAAAGTATGGAAAAGAGGAAAAGGAAGAAGAGATGCTATGGAGAGGCATGTTCATGTTCTCTACCTCAGACAATACCTGACAACTAGTGCACAACAAAACCAGAAAGTATATGGTACTTAATCTGAGGGTCTGTCTGAAATTTGGATTTCCTTGCTGCCCTAATGGAACTGAAAAACTTCCAACAATGCACTGGAGGTAAAGCTCAAAAGAGGTCAGACACATTAGCCTGTCATCTCTTTATCATCTCCTGCACAAAGGTACAAACTAAAATTGTCTTCTGAAATTTTCTAGCATTCAGAAGAAATCAGATTTGCACTGTTACAAATAAAGAATCTGAAATAGTGATAACCTGCCCAGCAGTTTCTTCTGCACTGGTACTGCACCTGATTTCTCAAATACCAAGGGAACTAACTGCTCAAGATGTCTTCTGTTTATTCACTGAGAATGTTCAACTCAGCTAAATAAAACAAAGGTACTTTTTATTGTTCCTCTCTAGATTATTTTCATTAGCTGTGCAAGCTAGCAACCGATGTGTTGGCATGCAGAATTTTCCATGCTGTGGAAAGCTGCTATTTATTTAGGAAACACAGTAAATTCTCCCTCACAAGTCACAACATGAGCTCCGAATGGCAATTGGCAGCTGAGTCTGAGCAACTGACATAAAGAGAAAATGGTTAGTATTTTATTCTCCTATCCCATGAGCCATCTAGTCACTTGCACATACATAGCAATTACAGATGTTTTAAATTTCACCTTTCCTGGAAAACTCAAAGTACACTCAGAATGATAAATGAATATGAACTTATAGTCCATTTGTGGTCCAATATAAGTCAATGATCCCATTGATGGCAAACCAGAACAGAATTTCTTCACTAACATCTAAAGAATATATGAAATTCTTGATTTATTCAGACTCTTATTAACCTTTTATGTAGCACTTTTATTAACCTTTTATGTATTTCTGTGGGCTACTGCTGAAGGATGCACGGAAGGAATGAAATAAGTATTTTGAAAACACTTTTTAAAAACAGGTGATGTACTAGAATCATGATCATTTTCCTTTTAAAAACCAATGAAATATTCATGGAAAGGGTTGACACAGTTTTGAGGGTATCAAAAGAGACTAAACTCCCATCAGGCTTCAGGCACAGCTTTTCATTCTTACCATCCATTCACATGCCCCTTCCATCCTTGTTCCCATAGCAATAAAAATTATGTGGGTTTTTTCTTTTTTTTTTACACTTGCAGCATACCCCCGGCAGTTAGCTTTAATGGTTCTGGACAATATTGGAAGAGTTTGCACTTTTCCTTCTCTTTTTATTTAAATTACAAATATTTGACAAACTGCTTCTATCCTGGAGGATTTCAAATCCCCACAGATTTAAAACACATCTCACTTTTAAAAAGCTGCTAACAGAAGAAAAAGTTGAACACTTGCAATTAAACATGTTTTTATTGTTCTTATTATACTAAGGGTGCTCATATCAAAAGAGAATCTTTTTTCCCTTGTCCTCATTTATTTCTTAATTAGGTCAGTCTTCCCTTTCATATCCCGTTCACCAGCTCAGCCTCTAATGGCAGTGTCAGTTAGCAATCAGCTTCTAGGAAAGAATATAATAATTTAGTCATCATCTAAGTCATTAAAAAATACACAAAAATACACAAAAAAATCTAAGCTTTTTAAGGATCAATCAATTTTTTTCATTATCGAAGATGGTGAGCTTCCCAAGTACCCACATTAGGAACTTCGTTTTCTTAGCTCGTCAGCAGAAAGAGGAAGTTCTTGTAGTGGTAGGTCAGCACACGAGACCCAGCATCTTGAGAAGCTGATATAAAAAAATCAAGCAAAATAAATGCACAGTGTTGCTCCCCAAAAAGGGAAGCTCCCAGAAAGATGTGTTCTGTCTGCCAGAGTTAGTAAATGCCTCCGCAGAACACAATTATAAACCTTAATTTGCTATTTCTTAGTGGTGTTGACTGTTGTAGAAAGCACATTTGTGCCCACTGAGATACAGGATGTGTTCTGTTGTCACCTCCACAGCCTCCTCTCTAGAAAAAGTGCCAGATGCTGCCATACCTTTGGAGAGAAGCCAAATGTGCACAATAGGCAAGAAACAATTGCCAGGACTAAAGGAAAGTGCTAGTCAATGATCTTAAAACAAAAGGAGCATGGACATGTAAGAAATTACTGTCCTGCAGGTATAAAAGTTAGGGGGTAACAGTCCAAGCAATCACAGAATCACACAATCATGGAGTGGCTTGGATTAGAAGGGACCTTAAAGATTATCTAGTTACAACCCCTCTGCCGTGGGCAGGGACACCTCCCACCAGACGAGGTTGCACAAAGCCCCACACAACCTGGCCTTGAACACTACCAGAGAAGTTCACAGCTTCTCTGGGCAACATGTTCCAGAGTCTCAGAAAAAAATTTCTTCTTAATATCTTCACAGAAAATTCTTAATATCTTCACATATCTTTCTTCACAGAAAAAAATTTCTTCTTAATAGCTAAGCTAAACCTGCCCTCTTTCAGTTTGAAACCACTCCCCCTTGTCCTGTCACCACCTGCCCTTGTAAAAAGTCTCTCTCCACCTTTCTTGTAGGCACCCTTCAGGTATTGGAAGGCCACAATTAAGTCACCTCAAAGCCTTCTCTTCTCTAGGCTGAACAACCTCAATTCTCTCAGCTTTTCCCCTAGAAAATGTGATCCTTCCCTTTAATGATTTTGGTGGCTCTCCTATGGACTCACTGATTGTTCATGTCTTTTCCCTGTTCCCACTGTTTTGGTCTGCTTGTTGCTGAGGTGGGTTTTTCCCCCTCGAAATCCTTTCTGCTTTCTTCTACTTGTCCAAAGTACTACTGCAAGATCAAGAGAGAGGGAATCAGACCCTGAGAACAAGCAGGAGGGGATGGATAAAAATGGCTTTTCAGCATCTGGGGAGTAGCTTTGCAAAGGAGAAAACTTTTTACTTACATATGTGCTACTTGGTTTAATTTCTTTCATTTCTGCTTTGCATTAACATTCAAGGCACACTGAGAAGAAGAATTTCATTTTTTACTGAAGAGATATAATCAAGCATCCTTTCCTATATATCTAAAACAGAGACATCTGGAAATGAGAGCCATGGTGCAAGGAGGTCTTGTGACACTATTCCCATGACAAGGCTCTACTAATCACTGAGAAGCATTTCACATGTTTTGGTAATTTGCAGTAAAAACTGCCACAGATGGTGTTAGTTAACTTTTGTGGGGTTTGTGAGATTAGTATTTGGCTACAAGTCTATCTCCACATGTTTCTGTGATACCGAAAAGAGTGCAGAGAGAGCAGCCCAAATAATCACAAATTTTTCTTAAAGGAGATTTTGTTGAGATTCATTATCACTACAACCTCTGTAGTAATATGGGGACCAGATACAGTGAGCTGTATAAGTCCAGCTCTAATTTCCTCTCTATAAATAATCCTACTATATATCTGTGAATGATGCCTGACTGGCTGTTGTTTCTCCACAAGCTGCTAACCCACATAATCCTTTAAAACACATAAGCAAAAGGTACAACCCCTTCACTAGCAGCTCCTTTGCTCCCTCTCAGCACCCATCTCCTTGCTGAGACAATCTTACCTTAAGGTCTGTGTTCACCTTACCAGACCTCCTCTAATCACAGAGGAATGTCTAAGCAAATAAATGTTAACCTCATGCATCATAAGGCAGAAAAAGCAATACTTCTGTTTTCTTTCTAAATTATTTGATTTAATTGTGCCAAAAAGCAAAGTGAATCTTTAACTGAGCATACTGGGTTAAGTGATGGGGAGCACAACATTCATCTTGTCAAAGCAGCACAACAAACAGATACAGAGTAAGCTCAGAGTTACACAGTAGGCACTAGGGGTGCTGGATGATGTCAAGGACCATGGTATAACAGTGCAGACTGGGAACATGTCCTCAAATGGGGCATTTCCAAGCACAGGTTCCATTAGGAAGCACTGTACTGGCTTGTGTAGCAGGTGTACAGCTGGAGCTAGGGGTACTCTACTATGAATCCATGAGTGTTAGATGCAGGATTGGACAAGTGAATGTAGGCAAGGTGCCTCAGGACACAACAGCTCTGCAGAGCCCTGTGCTCTGGACTTGCTACTTTGACTGTTTCCTTCCCAGATAAATCATAAGAAGAATTAGTTTATGTCTTCTTGTTGGTTTTGTGTTGCTTATTGGTTTTTTCTCAAGTAGGGAAACATCATTCCTTCTTCTTGCCTTGAGAAAAGAGCCTCCATGTATCCACACCGTGTGCATCTGTTGATTGCTCAAGGAGGTTTTCATGGCCTTCCCTGTTCCTCTTGACCTTGCTCCGAATTGTATCTACCTGCACCCAAGCTACCCCTACCAAGGCATCACAGGTTTTTATTTTCTACCTAGCACTTGCTGCCAGGTCTTTTATCCCTTTTGATTTTTTTTTTTTTTTGCACCCCAATTCTTCAGCTACCTTCACACAGACCCTACCTTAATTTTAAAGTATTCTTCACGTATGAAATTTCCTTCCACTTTCTTGAAGAGATCTCACAGAAGAAGGCAACTGAAGGGTGGCAGCAGAAAGAGGAAGGACAGAAATTCAGAACTCCATGCACCAATGCAACTGTCCTTTGCATCTCAGAAGTGACAGGCCAGACAAAGAAAATTGAAGCCTGTGAGTCCAGACAGGTTTAACTCCTCATTCTGCAGTTCACAGTCGTCAGAAGTCAGAGCTCTGAGACAATCAGGACACGTCTGTAAAGCTATGCTGCCCACTGACCTTGTAGCCATGAATTCTTACAAGCTTTGCAAAGGGGGAAGGACGCACAGCACACCCTTTTTTGGGTAGGATATAAGTCAATTTTACAACACATAGGTGTACATGCCCCATAACTCTGACTTAGCCAGGTACCTGTTGGAATCCAGAATGCAGAGAATATCTCTCTGCCTGTTTTGAAGGATTCTACCCCCTTGGACAACACTGTCTTTGACCTTCGCCCATGGAGAAAATTACCTACCCTTTGGGAAGAGTTGGAATCTACACTGGTGTGAACTAGATGATAGAATGTTATGTAAGATTATCACAAGGTGAAAATTTGGGGTCTTTGGGCTTGTTAATATAGTAAATAGATAAAAGTAAGAAACTTCAAAATGGAGGATTGTTGTTGTTCTCTAGGCTTCTTGTTCCTCCTTCTATTCCTCCATATTCTGCAGTAGAAGTAGTTTAAGATGATTGGTTAGAAAATTCCGCAGTTCCGGTGTACGTGACAAAGTGATTTATGGAACACTGGTGGAAATGTGAAAATATCTTTCATTTTACGTTTTAATTGGATAATTTACCTTTAAAAAGACTGTCTAATCTTGATAGTGCGGACTTCTCCTGCATTCTCTGCTCTGTGCTGTGTCTGGGTCACGCTAGTGACTCTGTTTCTCTGATAAGACTTAATAAAAAACTATCTGAAAGCAGAGGTTTTCCGAAGTTCCCGTTCGCCTCCTGAATTCCTGGCAAAGACGCTAAACCTCTCCCCCATCAGGGGAGACATTAATTAAGGCACAGAATATGTCAGGTACCTATACAAGAATCCCTGAAAACAGAGCAGCATGTTTGAGGACTTCGTGGTGTGTAGAGATGGTGTCCATGCCCTGTGTAACCCTACCATCCTTGCTAATGCTGCAGTTATTTGGAAGCCACTGAGATACCGCTGCCCTGGCTACATTCACATCTCCCTTTGCAGGGCAGACCCAGCAACACTAGACTTCCATAAAGATTGCCACAGATGTAAGAGAAGCAGAGGATTGAAAGCAGAAGGGAAATATTAGCTCAGACATAGCTCTATTTCGTTTTTGTTCTCCACAGCAGTGAGCTCAGCTTAGAAAGGTGTAAGTCTTCACAACCACAGCAAAGAAAAACAATTTCCTGTTTTCTCCTGGCAAACACTAACTTCTGCTCTTTAACCCCACACAGCCTCTATAACCAGACACTGCCAGAGCACTTGTACCATTCTGAACATGGCCTTTCACTCCCTGCATACAGTAGTTCTCTCAGGCAACTGTAAATGTTTATGAGCAGTTTTCTAATAAAGACATAGACACATCCTTGCAATGAAACCAATCTTTTCTAGCTGAGGAATCATTATAATTTCATCTGATTTGAGGGACCAGGCATATGTTGTTCAATCATGAAGATTTATACTGGCCACTTCAAAAATACCTTGTGGGCTAACGTTGGCTTGCCCAGCTCTTTGTAAAACAATTGCAAATGAGAAACATTCAAGAAATCACAGCTTGTTTGTGCATAATTTGTTCATTTGGTGCACAAAGTGCCATGTATCTCAGCTAAATCACTTGCAACGAATAATTCCACTATTCAGCACAGATGCTAAGCATTGGAAGTTTACAGAACATTATGGAAATGTATCTTCCATCCTCAGGAGATGGGAGAATTTTAATTCCTGGCACTGAAGGCAGGCTTGAATGAGAATATGATTAAACTTTTATAACTGCTCGATGTTTTCTTGGCTCAATCAATATTCTTTTCAATAAGCCCTTGGCCTGTTTTGGAAACACTGCCAATATTTGTTGTTCAGTAAATGGGGTTTTATTCTTCATTCCCACTGATCTGATCAACAGACTGACATTGATCACAATGAGTGCTGTGTTCAAACATTTTAAAACAATTTAGTCTGCTCATGCAGCACAGAGGTTAGGTAGCAGTGATGATTACAGCACATCTTTTAGTGGCCTCTGTTACAGATGAATGTGCTTTTATATCACCTCCAATGTATCTGACTGCAATCATCCATTCGTGCAAGCTGGCAGGAACGAATGGGGTCACACGCAGTGGTTGCTTCCTTTCCTTCAAAGGCAGATCGAAAGGGACATGACAGGCAGCCGTGCATGCCTCAGGAGGACCAGCATCCGGGGGGAGATCCTGAGCCTTCCATACTGATGTCTGTGGGACCACGCAGGGGAATTGGCTTATGATTAGTTAGCTGTTAATACTGTCAAGCAGGGGGATGCTAGACCAGAATTTAGGGTGCGCTTACAGCCTATTCACCAATGAGCCAACAGCATGTGCACAACCTTGGACAAATCACTTAGCTCTGAGCCTTGGGTTTTCTGTCTATCGAGGCAAAGTTAACAATTCTTGCCATGTTTTGTGAAGCACTTTGGTATCTATGCAGGAGAGAGGCATGATGTCACTGTTGAGTTGTGGCATTTGTTCAGCACATTGGTGACACTCAGTTCTTTGCCAACCCAAGCAGGAGCTACAGAGCTACTTTTACAAAATGCCAGAGAGAATGAAGAGTTTGGAGCAAAAGTCAATCCAGACAGTTTCAACAGATGCTGAAAACTGAGGACAGTGGTGAGTAGTGAAAGGGACAAGAACCGCTAATTCCTTTTCAAGGAAAATTCTCATCCTTTGCTTCAATGGTAATACAGTCCTATTAGGTCAGATTCCTGAGCTTTGTGCCCTGAGTCCTAAATGATTAAAAATTACTTTTGTTCTCACTTCTGCATTCCCACGTGTGATGGAAAAAGGAGTGACCATTTCATGGTGATTGTTGTCCTAGTAATTGCTTATTCCTCTCTTCACAGACAGGGGAGGTGAACGTGGGACCTGTCTTTATAGATGAGCTGGCAGTCAGACACATTTCAGTGATCAGAAGGCTTCAGAAATAACCAGGTTATATAGCAGAAATAACCTGCTGTAGGCTGAATCCTGCCAGCAGCCAAGCCTCCACAAGCACCCCAGGACAGGGGAGAGAATATGAAGAGAAAATGTAAGAAAACTGAGGAGTCAAGATAAAGACACTTGAGTAAGTGACGGAAGGGGGAAAACAATCCTGTGAAAACTAAGTGATGCAAAGCCAATGACTCACTATTTCCCACAAGAGAAGTCTCCAAGCAATGGCCAACATGAAAGAAAAAGCCCTCATTTTCTTCTTCCTCTACCCCAGGTTTTACTGCTGAGCATAACGTTGCATGGCATGGAACATCCCTTTGATCGTTTCAGGTCAGATTTCTTATTGGGTCCCCCTCCCAAATTCTTGCACAGGTCCAGCCTACTCATACTCACTGGAGTCGGGGAAGAGCAGCGCAGTGGGGAAAAAAGCAAAAGCCTTGTGTTTGTAATCATTGTTCAGCAATAGCCACACAAGTATCATCTCACCAACACCACTTTCTTTAGCCACAAACCCAAAACTTAGCACAAAAGGGCTGCTGTGAAGAGTTAGCTTCATCCCGGCCAGATCCAGTACCTCAGGACCAAAACAATGAAAATAGCAAAGTCGCATTCTGGCAGAGGAATGATTAGACTGGAACTAATAAAATTACTCCCAAACAAAATTACACACGCTCTTGACAACTGGGGACAGTACAAAGCCTTCAGAAAACAAGCGAACCAGCAAGTGCAGCCTTAGAGCTTGCTCCAAACGTGATTCCAGCAGGCCTGCACACAATTTTCAGAAATAGGGACCTAAATAATGTTACTCAGCCAAGGACTGTGTTTGGAAGCAAAGTTTTTGACTTGATAAGCAAGATTTTTGATGCCTTCCTGATGGCCAAGTGTGGTTTTTTGTTTGTTTTTTTTTTGTTTGTTTGTTTTTTTGTTGTTTTGTTTTCTTTTCTTTTCTTTTCTTTTCTTTTCTTTTCTTTATGCTTTATATAAGCAGAGTTATGGAGTGGTTGGGTGTGTTTAATTATGATAAGTTTTGGAAACATTTGTCTGTTTAACAGACACTCATGCAGGGACTGCCTTATGTGAAGAAACTAATTTATGATTTTGGATGGAGTTGTATGTAAGAAGGAGTAAAATAGTGCTTTCCCTCCTACCGCTTGGAGAGCAGGCTCCTTGCAGAGGGAATGATACAAAGCGCCTGCTGCAGCACCTGGCTGGTGCTGACTCTTTTACTGTGGTGTTTTCCTGGCATGCTCACGCTTCACTTTTCCACAGCTTTCCTGCATGCCTACAGCTACACCCCCCTCCACTCTCCTCAGTGTTTTTTTAGAGTCTCTGAATCTCTAATTATATTCACTGGCTTGACACAAGCTGAGCTGTGCAAGGCTTTCTGGAAAAGAGCAGTTATTTTATGCTTTCATACTCCCTTGTACAAAGAGAGAGACAGCAGCATGCAATCCAGAAGATATATACTGAAGAGAGAGGAGTTTGTCATAGTCAATGTCATGTTTTGGCTGTATCTGAAGATCAACATTTACTGAAAATAGATGTGTAATGGCTTTTTAAATGGTTCTTCAGAGGTTGCTTTCAGAAAGTTATTTATTATTCCAGATGCCTAGGTAGTCAAGGATACTGACTAACTGGAAAGAGTTCAGAGTAGAAGAGTAAAAATGATCACTTAGTGCAGATGTTTTGATTTATTTTTTTTTAAAGTGATGAAAAGATTAAAGGGATAAAATAGAGCTTGAGGCTGGACTAAACGATGAGCTGGGGAGGACACAGCCTTCTCCAAATATGAATAAACACCATGAATTAAACAATTACGCATAGCAGTACACCATAGGGTAAGCAATGATACACACAACTCAGAGCCGCAAATTATTCTTCTACAAGTCAAACTAATCAAAGAATAGTTGAAGTTAAATCTTCTGTCAAACATTTCTGCACAGACCTACTCAACGGAAAAGCAGAAGATGTAGAGCTTGGACAGAACAGAGGATGAGCTTCTGGTGCTACACAGGCACCAAAGTTTTCTTCTTGAAATGTCTGCTTCTTTCTTGAAATGAATTCTCTTTTCTAGCAAAAAATGGCACTATGTTCACTTTTTACTTGGTCATAAGATTAGAAAGATGCTGGCTGTCTTCATGCCATAGGAAATTTCTTGCTGACAGTAGTGTGCCCTTTCCCAGTGGCAGAGCAAGGCTGACAACCTAAGAGCCAAGACTCAGAAGTCTGGCTGTGTACTGCCCGTGGAACCAGGACATTTCCACCTCCCCACTGGCACAGCCCGAGGCCCCTGCTTCCTCATGGCACACAGCACAACTACACCTTTACAACCGCGGCATCCCCACCCAAATGAGGACTGCAAACCACTGCTCCCAGGACCCATTCATGGCTTCAGAAATGGTTTAATGATTTATTAAGTATCTTTACTGGAGCAAAACCTGAGACAGGGGTTTTGTTAAGCCTGGTGCTGCATAAATAGAAGACAAATGGGAAGTCTCTGTTAATTTACGACCTCAACAATTAAACAAGGGATGAAAAGCAGCAGACAGACACAAAAAGGACTACAGAAGAGGGTTAGAAAAGGTAGGCCATTCTGGCCACAAAAGACAAATTAACAGATGCTACTTCCTATACAGATCGTACATCAGGGTTTTTACACTATAGCTCTTCCTTGTTTTCTTTCTTTAGCTTGTCAACAGTTTGATCCACATAAATTCACCCAAGCATTAGCTAATCTTTGTTGACTTTGTGGTTCTTAAGGTCATGCAGTTTGAAATTTTTTGGTTACACATTATCAAATGTACCAGTTACTGCTGGTTTAGGACAGTTTTCATGCACAACTGCTGAATGTCACTCTCATTTTCTCCTACGGGTGGTAGAAGAAATTTTTTGCACTTGAGTGCTCCTGTCACTCTACTGAGGTGTACCATGAATTCAAAACAGGCAAAAGTAACTTCTGGATAAAACTGAAATAACTGGATCATACCCTTGTTTTCCTAGGTTGGTGATTACTCAAATATAAAATAAGTCAGGGATTACTTCTATTATTTCTAGTATAAAATTACACATTAAGGAATTAAAAGACATTAAGGCTGTAAAGTGAATGAGTCCTAAGCTAGGAAATGTCAGAGGAAAGTAATTAATCTCATCCTATGTGCACTGTGTTTCAATCTTCAGTTATCAAAGCACTGCAAGGGGATCACAGAACACCACAACAAAGGCCATGATGACCCTAAACCCTCCGGTGAAAAAAAAGAGAGATATTCTGATGCTTCTTTTTTCCCCATCAGCAACTTAATAATGCATTTTTTTTCCATATGATTAGCACTTTGAAATTTGGAAGTATGGAACAGTTAGTTACCTGTTTTTTTCCTTTTATCCTTCTTTAAATGTGGGGCTCCAGGTCTCATTCTCTACACATCATATAAAGCTTGCCCTGAATATGTATAGATATACTTGTCAACTAATAAAATCCCTACTACTATTCCAAACTATCCCAATATTTTATCATGTTGAAAGTGGCATAGAAATTCATCTGTTCAAGGGAGTAAAATTAGTAGTATATTTTACCCATGGGAAAGGAAGGATTAAAGGGACTTGCTTCAAACAACTGAGGGCCCACCAATTTTGTCAATCTGTGATATAGAGATTCTAATTTATTCAGGGTAGTTACACCTTTTTTCCCCCTATTTTTAAATCTTAGGAAGTTTATATTAGCTTTGATATATTCAAAGCACGGCTTCCATCAAAGTAAATATAAAGAGAAAGCATTGAGAGCTTCTGCAAATGTACTCCCAGGTATGTATCAAGAAAATAACAAGAACTTAGGTGATCCTCAGTGAGATTCTGGGTTTTTTAAGAAAATTTGTCCTGCAGTCATCCTGGTGGGAATAGAGTGACAAATGTAGGAGCGGGATCTGGTTTGTCACCTTGGAATTATGACACTCATCTTTTCTCTTCCTGCAAGCTGAGAGCAACACTTCAGTACTCTTCTAGCTGGCTTTCTCACCACACACATGTTACTTAACCACTGAGCACAGTATTTCATGCAGTGGTGGCAGAAAAATCATACCCTGAAAAAGGGTAAGGCCTTAATGAAGAACCAGAGAAAGGGTAAGACCTGCCAGAAACAGGGTAAGGCCTTAGTGCAGAACTTGTCAGCTGTGAAAATGTCACAATCACACACTAGTAAGAATGCTTAAATGTGGATGAAACCATGTATTTTTCTGAAGTCCTGCCATTTAAAAAAGTGACGTTTATTACAACTGAATAAGCGGTAAGTAAACACAGATCAGCTTTAAACAATAAGGGATTACGAAATATGTGTCTGTCTTTGCATTACCAAAATGCCAAGTGTTTTTGTAATGGGAGGTTCCCGGGAATCTGATGTGATGATAGTATTTTGCTTTTTAAAAAATCTTTATTTACAGAAAATCAGTGGTTACTTGAATAATATTGGGAAGGAACAGAACGCCCAGTGCCAGAGGGTACGTAACGCTTTGGCTCTGCCAGTTCCACTCCTCCCCAGAGGCCTCCAGCCGGCAGCCTTAGGGGACCAGCAGGAGCGGGACTGGGGAGGGCGTGACTGCCGGCAGCCACTGAACACCAAATCCCCCAGCCCCGATTCCTCTGGCCATCTGTGCCGAATCCCACAGAGAGACAACGCTCTGTAAAGCTCTGCCCAGAGCTGCCCAGGCCAGAGAGAGCCCCGCCGCACCTCCGTCCCCGCCGGCGCCTCATCCTAGCGGCGGGGAGCGGGCCTCGTGCCCAGAAGGCGCCGCGCCCCGCAGCCAATGGGAGCCCGCCACCGGCCTCTGCAGCCGGCTCCTCAGCCAATGGAAGCCCGCGGCCAGCCCGCGCCGCCGACCCCGCAGCCAATGGGAGCCCGCGGCCAGCCCGCGACGCCCACCCCGCAGCCAATGGGAGCCCGCGGCCAGCCGCTATTGCCAGGTGGAACAGCGACTTCGCGCCGCACCTGGCCTGGCGCCCAAAGCCCGGACTTGGAGGCGGGGTGTTCGGGCACTCAGCGGCCCCAGCGGCCAATCAGAATATAAAGCCCGCCCACCGCGCGCTTGGATTGGCTGCAGCGCCGGAACTGATTTGAGCAAGAGCCAATGGGAGGCGGGGAGGGGGGTTGTGGCGCGCGGTTTGAATTGGGGCCGGGTGGGAGTAGCCGGCCGCGCTGTGGCGAGCGCGGGGGGCGCACGGTGGCGGCCGCCCCGCGCCATGGAGCGGGACGCGGCCGTGCAGGAGGGGCTGCAGCGGAGCAACGCCCGCTTCTTGGCCTCCATGAACAGCATCCTGGAGCGGGTGAGCTCTTGGGCCCGGGTGGCCGCAGGCTCCGGGCGCCGTCCTGAGGCGGGCGGGGAGGCGGGGATTGAAGGCAGTGGTGCCGTCTGTGCTGAGCCGCGCACTCCTGTGCCTTGGCAGGAGGGAGCTAGCAAGCGCCAGCTCCCGGAATATAGCCCCAAAACGGACTGCCGGTGCTGGATAAGCGGCTTAGTCACAAGTGCGCGTTGACTTAATAGTGTCCCTAACCCCGATTAGCTCGCGTTAGACGGGGGGTTTTCAATGAGAGTTCAGAAAGCGGGGGACTCCCTCCGTGAATCCTCCTCCGCCGAGAGCCATTTTGTGTTAAAGGTGTGGGAATGGTCCCCCTCCGTGCCCCGACGCGTGAGTTTATCCCGGCACGCGGGCTTTCCTTTCCAGGAGATGTTGCTGGAAACATCTGCCACCGGGCTAAGTCTGGCTCGAGAAGGTTTTTCTCGTCTAGTGGCACACTGGATATTTTTACGTGTCGTGAGCTGTTGGTCTTTGGTGGGGGCTGCTTTTAGTTACTACAGAGGAAGTCCGGGTAGAACTGTAAGAGAGCTGCTTTTGAAAACTCTCTGGAGCGCTGGTTTGGCACTGGATAGCTTACGCCTTGATGCTGAATGGCTTGCACGCATGCTTAAAATGCACCGGTTTCCTCTAGGAGTTAATATTTCCAGATTGCTGACTCCTAGCTTTAGCCAATAAAACATAATACTGATCATTTCTTGTTTTGGATAAAACAAAATTGTCCTAAAAACAATACGTAAAACGCACGTTAAAAACATTGCTATGGTCGTTTATTCTAATATTTAATGCTTCTTTTTATTTAGTATAATCATCCTTTTGAAGATGACTTACTTGTTTCCATGGATACTCTCACTTATGATACACCTGACGGTAAGAACTTCTTAAAGCTACCATGTTTACATGCTGTTTGTTTAGACTTAGTAAAGCATGCAGGTGTTGACAGCTATAGAACATTCAAGTACAACAGATAGTGAATTTTGTTCACTTAGGTATGACATTTCATATGAAAACTTCGGTACACTACCAAGAGCTTACTGCTGTGTGCAGTTTTAGTCTATTGCGTGCTCCATTGTAGACAAGACAAGAGTTATTAGCAATGTTCAGGATAAAAATGGGTAATGTTTGGGTGACTTGTAAGAAGAATCAAAATGGAGAAGACTGAGAGGAAGCAAAGGAATGAAGATTTTAGCAGGAGTTGATATGCATGAATGGGTTGTGTATTTTCATCTCCACTTAGTATTCTGAATGCTGTTCTGACAAACTTCTGTTATGCCAAACGTCAGGGTGGAGTAGGTAGACAGTCTCTTTTAACTTTTCATTGAATGTGCCCATGTGGTTAGCATAAATCTACACCATGTGGGCCCGTGACAATATTTATCCAGTCTTGCATTGTAATGGTTGATCCATTACAGAGCAATAATGCTTATGGAAAGCTTATTGAGGAAAAAAAAGCTATTGTTTTAAAATGTATTGCTCAGGGTTTTAGTGGGACTTGTGGCTTAGTATCTTGGTGGATTTTCTGGGAAATGAAATGTTCTGGCAGGTTTTATTATCACTGAAGTGCGGGTTATGATACATAGATTGGCATATCAGTTCTTGTAACTTCCGCATACATGGGAAGTACCACCTGTGCACCAAAAGTTTTACAGACTGGCAGGCTTACATTTTACATTTGTTGTGCACTGGGGAAGGGAGGAAATATTCTTACAGTACTGTAATAGACAGCTTTGGATTTGTAAAAGTTTGGTTATGCTTTTGGTTTAGTAACTTCAATATGGAAGGAATATGGATCTCAGACCTGTAGAGCCTTAATTATCTTAACTAACCTCAGACACCATGTAGTCTGCATTCATTAAATAAAATCTAAAAACTGAAAGTATTTGCCTTTTTTATCCTCTTGGTAGCGCATGGGGCTGTAATGCTCTTTGAATTTTAGCTCAGTCTTGTTAGACTCAGCATGTGATTTTTTTTTTTTTTTTTTTGCCTTGCCTGACTTGCCTTGACTTCTCAATTAATTTGAGTTAACATATTCTCATGGTTTGTTTTCCTCTAAATTTTTATTTCAGCAATTGTGGTGGAGACTGTTCAGATTTGATAATGCTTGGTTATTCTGTAGTAGATTCTTCCTAGATATTTGTTTGTTAGAATGATATTCAGTATAGATCGTGTTATAAGAAAAGCTGTGTTAATATTGTTACTTTTTGTTATTTCTAGGACCAAAACAATGGGGGCAAGTGTCAAGGAAGGATGTTAAAAAATGGAGGAAGAAAATATTGAAGGTATTTGATAATACAGTCATACTATGCAGTCAAAATGTAGCAATACTTGTTTATATATGTATAGATAGAAAGGATTCTATTCTAATCTTGCTGTGCCATATTACATTTTCAGAGGTATTAATGAGGTCAACGTCTGCTTTTAAATAGGTTTTTAGGATAGTTTGATTTTTCAGATGCAATAAACTAAAATAGATGACCATTTATCAGTGGTTACCACCACTTGTAAACCAGGAGAAAGTTTTTTGCTTTTAAATTGCTGTCTGTTGGGAATGTGTATTTCTGGAACTCATCAGAATGTTTTCAGTGACATTAATGCATTGAATCAATTTATCTTGGTTCAGGTAATCAGCTCTTCAATTCCACAGGGCTTCCTGGTTTCATCTTTAGTTTCTTTTTTTTTTTTTTCTCCCCTGTAAAACAGTACCAAAGTAATTAAAGAATTTTTGTAGTCTTACCACTCAGTGTGTCAGGTAAAGCCATTGCCTGTGTAGTGTGCTTTGGCAGTTAACACAGAAGCTGTTCTGAACCCCACAGAGTGAGGGGATGAGGAATGAAATTCAGTCTGAGGGAACAAGAGTGGATTTAATGGAGACCAAAAAGAGGCTGTATTTATGATTCCCTTTCCACTCCCAGTAATACCTCGTGCACAGTCTACCAAGCATTGCTTCACAAGTTTCCCAATTAAATCCATTAAGGACTGAAAGAGCAATCCTCTGTCTTTGCCTCTTGTGTGGGCCAAGGTATGTTCTTGTAGTGATTTTAGCAGCAACAGCATGAGAAAAAAGTGAATGATCAGGTAAGTTTTGCTAGGTACTTGTGGCTTTTCTGGTCGGGCCATGGGAAACCTGAGGAGATTGAATGGCTACGTAGTTGTGAGCTATACCAAAGTAAATAAAGGCAATCGTTAAAATAATTTTGCTATTCTAAGATTATTCTGACTTTTTTTTTTTTAATTGCAGCATAATAGACGAAGTAAAAGGAAGAGAGGTAAAGTGTTTAAAAAAACCCCCTGATATAAATTATCTTGTCCAAAGAGTCTTGACTTAATAGAAGATATTCGGATTCAATGCTAAACCCTTTAGGATACTCACTGGGTTTTGTGTGAGGAACCATCTAATAAATCAGCAATACTTATGTTCATAAGGATTCAGAAATGTAATTTAAAATGTTTAAGATTAATAAATACATTATAATTGATGGTGCTATCATAACAAGTTAATTAAAATAAGCTCCCCTTATCAATTAATCAAAGAGTTTTTTGTTGTTTTTGTCAGATAATCATTGAATCTTAAAAAGTCCACCCCTCACTTAGGTGCATGTAGTGGAGAAATATGAATGTTGTTAGCTTTTTGAAAATTACTAGATAAGTAGGCATATTAAAAAATATGTATGAAAAGAATCTCATGAAGTTGCATAATGAGCTATCAAAATTTAGCAGATTTTTCGGTATACTCAGTGAATCAGGCTGCCTCCAGGAAAAAGTAGCATCCAATTACTTCATTAGAAATCAAGTTTCAGTATAGAAATCAAAACAAGTCTGCACACCAAAGTGTAAATAGGATACTACTTGGGGGGGGGTGTGTGATGTCTGAACATTTTTCTGAACAGGAGCTGTATGTTCCAATCAAATATATATTTCTACTGGGATAAATGATGGGGGGGGAAATTTCCAGTGTAGTACAGTGAGGCTATGTTGGGCTCTATTCTCTCGAGGTTTTGAAGTGGGTTTTTTTTGGTGTTACTTTATGACGTTCATCTAAGAAACTTTTATCCAGAACATCAGAGGACAAAACACTGCGTAGCACCTCTCTTCCTCTACAACACCAAAAAATTTGTCCGTACAGTGGTCAGGTACAGGCTTTGAATCAGCCTAAGAAATTTAAATGTAGAGCTGGGAAATGAGTTTCAGATGGTCCAGACCTTCACCTCTAATTGCTCCATTCAGCTGTTGGGGCCAAGTAGTACAAAAAATTTGGCAATAGTCTGTGGTAAGAGTTGGAAAGAAAGTAGGTCTTTTTGAAGGTATTTTGTTAATCTAATTCAGGATCTGAATGTCTTAGAAGCTCTTAAAAAAAAAAAAAAAAAAGGGAGTTTACTTCGAGTTCTTTAATGCTATGAAGTCTTGATCTAATTAAATTTACTGTACTGCCTTACATGACATAGAGGAGCATAAAAATGGATAATATGCATTTTTTCAACTTCTAATATAACTTGAGAAAAGTTTTTAGTATTTAATTTTATTTTGTTATCCTAGGGAAGAAATATTTAGCTAAATATTAAAGTTGGGTGAACAGCTTTTCTTATAAGAGAACAAGCCTGCATAGATTTGTGTTTATACATGTATATTTACATATTCCATACAAAATAGAATCTCACAGATTTTATCCAGCTTAAACCATATCTTGCTCTTTTTTTTATTTGAAACACAAAGGCACATGAGTAAACATTTGAACTGTCTGGTTGTGGTTGCTGTTAGCCTTAAAAAAAACTTTAAAAAAAAAAAAAAAAAAAAAAAAAAAAAAAAAAACACCACAAAAAACCCCCCATGCACCTAAAACCCTCAACCAAAAAAATTACTTCTGACTATGGATTTATTAAAGCTAATGTACAAATTTTACTTATTCATTTACTCTTAAGTGGACCTAAGTGTTTTCAATCAAGATACATACAGTTTTGTGCTATTAAGTGTAAACATTAAACCAAATACCTATCAATGAACCCCTCCCCTTGGAATATAACTAGTGTTGTTTTTTCCAACTCAAAGGTCTGAATTTTGCTAGACTTGAGCTACACTGTTTGAATAGAATGTCCAGCACCCTCATTGAGTTTTACTGATTAAAATGGCAATCCTTTGAGTTGTGGGCTTTTTTTTTTTTTAATATGTGGCAGCTCTCAATAGGGGAGGACCAGGTATGTTAAATTTCAACCTCCAAGAGAAGTGATACTTCTGTCATATTAGCCACTTAAAATGCTTTCTTTCCTTGAGAAATTTTTTTGAAACGAAACATCCTCTGTCGTGTTTCATAGACCTTGTTCAGTAAGGGATTTCAACTGGACACTACTGTGTCATTCTAATTCCCTGTGTTCCCAATCCAGAAATGTTTGGAAAATGCACCATGCAGCTTCTAAAAAAATGTATTCTAAAGGAAGTATTACTGTAGTATTTTGCAAAATAATGAAGACAGCCAGAGCCTTCTAGTTACATAATAGGCTTTATGAATTTTATATGAGAGAGTGGGTTTATAGCACACTGGTTGGAAAACTGTGCTTAGAATAATTATCAATGGTCTGTGTCCAAACCTGAGGGAAATATGGGGGATTTTTTACAGGATTTGTCCTGTGCACATTATTGGTTTATACTTTATTTAAGTAAATAGTAAGAGAGTATATACACTTAATTAACTCTCAGATGATACCAAGTGGGATTGACTGCTGAGAAAGATGTCTGACAAAGTTGGGCTAAAACTTAAAGTAAAATCTGTGTAGTTTCATGCAAAGAAGTTCAAAGTAATAGATTTATTTGGGAACAACCAAATGCAGGAAGAGACAATTTTGAAGGCTGGTTGAGCCAGCCAAGGACACCACACTCTACTGTAAAAATAGTGCACACTGTGCTAGAAGATTTGCACAGGTGCCTTGAATGTAAAGCACACAAAACAGGTTTTCTGCACTGTTCAGCAGTGATAAAACGTGTGCTGGAATATTTTGGTTTGTGTTTCATAGTGGTGTGACTGGCTGGAGTGAGTCAGAAAAAGAAACCAATTACTAAAGCCACTGAGAGGACATAAATAGAGAGAAAAATAAAATATATTTTTTTTAAAAAAGACCAAGAGAGACTAAAAATTATGAAAGTAATAGAACTTTTTTTTTTCCTCCCATTCATTCTAAGAAATATCAAAGCAACAGAGCAGTGATTTTGAAGATGAACACTCAGCAGTATGTCAGGTATGGGCACCACATTGCATCTGCTTTTATGGAGTGTTCCCGGGCTGGATGAGGCTTTGAGCAATCTATTGGAAGGACTCCCTGGCCATCACAGAGGGATTAGTACTAGATGATCTTCAGGGTCCCTTCCAAGCCAAACTATTCTATGACAGCCTCTTTGGGAAAATGGATTTATCTAGTCAAAAGCTAATAAATTAGTTATGAGCAGGTGGTCCTGTACCATGATATCAGTCATGGATTTCAGCTGAATTATTAAGTTTATTTGAAGGGGGAGAGAGAGCAGTTGGATACAGGCTTTTAACCATCAAGTGCCTTTTTAGTTAGGCAGTATGTGGGTCTAACTTTTTATATTATTATTTGTAAAATCTGTGTAGTCTAAAAGAGCTTCTTTTGACTCAAAGTAAGTTTATGTATAGATTTGTTAATAAGGATGGTGTGATTTGGACAGAATTTGTGAAATGCAACTGTGCTTGTTTCGCCACCACCCTGCCCAAAAAAAAAATTGTAGTGAAAGCAGAAAATTCTACAGACTAATTAATATAGCTTAATCTACCAGGTATTAAAATTCCTTTCATGTACTTTTAAGGAATATTCTGAGAACTCTGGTGTGGATGCATCTGATATAGGTGGGTTTTTTAATTTACTACTTAGCTACCCTTCTTTTAACTTTTTGAGAAAATTGCAAATAACTTTTTCATCACCTTCTAATATAGTAAAATTTGTTTTTATATGTGTCCTGTATCCTTTCAGAAAGCAGAGAATAGGAATAGCAAGAGCCTGAGGTACTGGTAGTTCTATGAAATCAATATTCATATTCCTCTTTGAAATTTCAGTCCTGATTCCGTGATACCTTGGAAAGTCGATATGGAATATGTTCAACTGTCCTTTCTTAATAAAGAAAGGAACAGTGAAATAAAAACCTTGGCCTAGGTGTCAGTATTTTATTAATAGTTAAAATAGACACACTAAAGATTACAGGAGCAGTAAACAGAGGTTTGCAGTCAGTTGCAACAATTCTTCAGTAGTGTTTGTAAAGGTTTTGGCATCAGTCTTGTGGCTGGTCTGCAAAGTTTTCTGGGGAGGTTTTGACCTTGTACTCCCAAATAATTATTTGATTATATTAATTAGTGGCAACAGTCTTTGTTTTTTTAAAATATTTAAAACTGTTATTACTCAACATTTTTTGATTCTTGAGCAAATAAAAACTTATACTATCTTTCATAAATTAAACTATGTCTAGTTGGTAGCCAGCAGTTAATGGCTGAAAGAGCAGTTGCAGTAAAATATGTTTAGCTGGGGTTTAAGTATTCTGGTATTAAGTTAGGTTGTTCATCTCCATAGCTGCCTCTGAGGTAGATGATTACATCTCTGTTGAGGAGAATGTTTCCTACTATCATTTGAGAGGATAATTTCAAATAACTCTTTAAATGATAAAATAATTTCTGCCAATTTAGAAAGCACTACTTTTTTTTCAACCTGCTCAGTGAAACAGGAAAAAAATTTCAGAGGCCTCTGTAGCTTGGCTTCTGTAAGTGTTCTTTGTCTTTTGCACTTGTGGGATAAATGAATGGAGTGCTTCAGACCCTGGTATCTTCATAGCAGCATACAGTAATGTGATTATCCACTTCTCCTGCTCTGATGAATGGTCTACGGAGAGACTGGAGAGGATTTACAGAAACCTCTGTGAGTCCCAGCTATCTCCAAATACTGTAAGATGTAGAAATTAGATTCTTAGAGATATGGGATTGGATGCCTCACATAAAAAATTGAGTTCACCCTGGTGTTTGTGATTTGGGGGTTTTTGGCTTCTGGTTGTTTTGGTGTTTTTTTTCTGGGGCTTTTTTTTGTTGGTTTGGTTTTGGTATTTCTTTAATAAATAAAAGGTTACCAATAGGGCATATAACTTAAGAAAAAATTCTATCTTTGGCTGTTTTAGCTAAAATTTTAGTTTTGGCAGGTGTTTTCCATTTTTAGTATTCATTCAGAATACTTTGCACTTCTCAGTGAAGGCAGTGTTTCTTCCAGGTATTATACACTATTTTTGTGTTGAAAGTATGCAAAGCCTGTCTACAGCAGGTAAAAGTAAACTGGAACTGGAAAGTTCTCACCTGGACCTGCAAGTATTAGTCTGTCCTTAATAGGGAAAGTTATTAGGGTTATCCTCTTTGTTCTCACAGGAAGTAGCATGGCAGAGTGCATCTGAACAATTACTTGTATCTAGCAGGACACTATCACAGAAAAATGAATTTATTTGAAGAAGGGGATAAATAAGTTATAAGTTAGGCAATAATAGTGTTTGGGTGCATCTCCAGTGAAATAGCTTGCTATATTATAGGTCAAATTTTTGAGAGAGAAAGGTGGAAGTTTTATTTTTTTCCTCTCTGTTCTGCCTTTGAGGTGCAAAGGTGTTACTGAATTTCCCTTTTGGCTTTTAAAAACACTTTCAGATTCCCTGGAGAAAATACTTTGTTTGTTCCATTCTGTGCCATGGCCCTCTGCCAATAATTGAAGTTCCAGTGATTTGAAAGTATGATTGACAGTACATCGAAGATATACTAAAATTAGTTTTTTGAGGATTCACACCTAGAAGAATATTCAACTTGCATACAAATTAATTGATTCTATGATAAAAGCTATTTTCTCATAATAATTTATAATTGGCTTGGTGGAGTTGACCATTCCTGGACACAGGAGTGGTTCCCTTTATCTCAAGAACCTCCCATTTTTGTAGCAGTCTAGCCTGTTCATTTTGGTGAACATTTAGGAAGCAATCTGACAGGTTTGTGCCCAATTCTACTGGAGGAAGAAGACTGGATGGCAGAAAGAGTAATAGCAAATTAAGAATAGTATGATGAGGCAGTGATCTGGTAGGTATCATAACTAAGATTTTTTTTCACTCATGGTTCTCAGGGTTATTATCCTCTCCTTTTTCCTTCCCCGTGCTGAGTCCAGGGAAATTCAGAAAGCAGGGCTTACAATGCAGTCGCATATTTTACGATCATGGATGACTGACTTTAGCTAATGATGAATTGGAAGGTCTGGCTACATCTAGCAGAAAAAGATTTTGTTGCCTTTCATTGACAAAAATACCTGTAGAATACCTAAAAACTGAGTTAACAGATTTGGACTTGTTTTTTCATATTCTCAAGTGTGCCTTATTTCTCACTTTGTGAGTTCTAAGGTGGTCTTGACAATAGGAAGGTACTAAGAGGAAGTGTGATAGAAAGTCCTTTCTATCTTTGTTGGGATATTTAGGAATGTAGTGGGGATTATGCATTAATGAATATGAATCTTATAGGGCAAGAAAAGAAAGAGCTTTAAAAATATTTTACTCTCTGAAATGTTTAAGTCTTGAAGTTGTTGCAGATAAGTTATCTTCACCCTTCTTTGTTCCACTTAAGTCATTTATGAACCCACAAACCATGCTTTTCAATTGGAATTAAAAAGGAAATGTAATACAGCTAAAATTTATAGAGTAGAAAACTATTTTCTAGAATGAAAACTGTAGTCAATAACTTCCACAGTGGGTGTTTAAAAACATTCTTGTTTTGGTTTTGAATTCAACTATATTTTATTGAATATTTACCTTCAAGTTGCAGGTGAAGAAAGTGATATAGTTTCAGTAAGAAGAAAATTTGAAGACTTTCACCTGCAGGTAAAAATTTCATGTGTCTAATATAATGTAATGATTTTGTGTTCAATAGAAACTATTAACTATTTAAATAGTTTACACATGCCTGATGAGTTGATACAGATAGCAGAAGACTCGGTATAGTCTGCATCTTAATGCACATTTTTAGCAAGTATAGCAAGTGAGGGGCTCAATAAATAATGTCACGAAGACCCATAACCAGTGATGATATTGTCTTGGTAATACCAGTGGGCCAGAGAAAGCCATACAATGTACTGCATCAGCAGGCAACCCTGAGAAAAGCTTTTATAGGTAAGGAAAAAGAGTAACCAAACAGATCATAAAGTGAAAACACTTATGAAAAACATGGTCGTTCACCTGGGAGTCTAGCATAAATAGGTAACGTGATTTAAAGCAAAAGGTAAATGTGAAATAATGGCTGCTATAACAAAAGCAGACTGGAATCTTCTGCTCTTGCTTCCCAGACAAGACTATGTTTGTCGGGACTACCCAGAGTAGTTGAAGAAAAATATAACACACACTTTGTGTGTGCAGCCATTTTAACCCTGTGTTCTGCTTGCTCAAATACCATTACCAAAAATGGGGTTTACTTTCCTTACTTGTTTAGTGTAGTGCTAAGTGTCCTCTCTCTGACAGCAGCTAATACAATCTGCTTCAGAAAGTGACAGTTTAACTAACGAATTGCCATTTCTTACCAAATCCTCTTAGATTTTACACAGAGGGGCATTGCAGGGTACACCTAGATGGTTCTCAGGGGGTGTTAAGAATACACGTAAAGATTTGCAGCTTTAATTATCAGAGCTTTGTAACCATTTTCCTTTTTTTCTCTTTATTTGGGTGTTTGTTTTTATCAGTGAATCTTCAAGGCAGTGTGTGCTTTTCCCTGAACAAACTAGTTAATTATTCCTTTTTATACATCTTCACATATAGTTCCTTTTTGGGATTTGTGGCTTTTTTTGGTTTTTAGGGGGATTTTTTTTGCATAAAATGTATACATTAAAAATAAGTTTATGCTTATCCTTGTTGCATATTCTCATCTGAAGAATACTAGTTTGCAATAAATCTGAATAATAAATTTGGGGTTGTCTGTGCCAGTAATTTCTATGTCTTTTAATAATTTTATTTTCCTCTAAGAATCTGAATGTAGATGATGGACAAGTCCAAAAGAAAGAAAGAGTTCGAGTGGATCTGATAGTACAAGATGATGAGAGAAACATTCCCAAATGGATAACAGTAACATATGTCTTCTATTCTAAGTTTTTAGCTAGTTAGAATGAAATAAGAACTCTTTAACTGGGTAGCACGATGAATTCTAACACAACTTCTCCGTGGTTCTCCCATTGTTCTTCTGCTTGATGTCTGTGTAAATATAACAGTATCTTAGGGTTTTGTCAGCAATGATATGTAAGAAACAGAAAATGATTTACAAATTTATTTTCACTTTTTTTATACTTTTATACTTTGCTCTTTGAATCCTGATGTGCAAGTTGATCTTTGATCTATAAGTTTTCCAACAAGTCTAAATCTGCTTTGTAGAGAAAAAAAAAGGATTAGCTTTGTTTTGATTTGGGGGCTGAGGAAGATTGGAGGCAAAGTGTTACGATACATGGTACAGCTTCTGTTTTCTGCTGGAGCTGCCGGGGATGTCTAGATTATCCAGGTGTGTGTGTACAAATCCATGTATAAATCCTTGTATTTGGAAAAGGGATTAATACATGATATATAATGTATAAGTTGTAAAAAATGATGAATAGCTTTGCAAGATTAAACTAGTAACTCCTAACACTTCTTACTGAAGTCTTAGACTAGATGTTTTCCACTTTGTCTGAACTTGGCTGAGCCCCTAAAGACCCCAACTGTACATGACCTAGAATAGCAAGAGGAGGGGGACTCACAAGTAAGGTTTTGATGTTATCTTTAATGTGCAAAAAGCTCAGAATATTATGTTGTTTCACTCTTTATTTGTTTTTCAGATAACGTCTCCAGGTTTGTCAGAAAGTCGTCGTTTAACTTCACCAGTGCAAGAACTGATTGGTACAATTAAGTCTTTTGTCTGTTGGTCAAATATCTTAGTTACAAAATGTGGTTTTATTAACATTTATTAGAAAAAATATTTAATTTCTTGTAAACACGAAGGCATTATTTATCCATCTGAAAAGTTCAATAGGCTGGATTTTAAAGGGAAGTTAGACATGATTTTTCTTATGGCAAAATATATTTGAAAAACAGAAAATAAATAAACTGTGTACATAAATCCAGCTTTTCTGACATAGCCTCAGGAAAAAATACGCATGGTTACAAAATTCAGCAGCATTTAGCTCACTGAAAGCAGTGGTTTTTAGTTCGGCTTATTTTAAATTCAAGGAATGTAATACAGTGGCTCTGGGTCTGCTGGTAACTGGTAGTCAAAGTGGTACTTTACTAGCACACTTTCTTCAGAAGCTTTCCAGACTTGATGCAAGCCTAAGAGTTTTGGTGTAAATATTTTAACCTTAACAGCTACACAAAGCATTTTTTTCATTGTGGTTTATGAAAGGAAAAGCTGCACTCGCACTAGCTTGAGTATAAAGCTTTAAAGGAACACAGGAAAAAAGTAACAAAACCTTTTGGATAAGGCTGCTACTTCTGACCAGAAGTCACAAGGGGCAAAGAAGTCTTCCTCTGCAATGAGTATCTGTATATTATGCTACTTCAAATAGTGGGGATTTTTTCCAATATATTTAATTTCTGTCCTTGCTAATCTGTGAATTCCATATGGTTAGGAAGTGTATTAATTTTTTCCCTAATTGATGGCATGTTAATCATCCATTTAGCCTGGCACTAAACCTTAATGAAATATGCTATTACAGTAAGACTGTCTGTATCACATGCAATTGTTTTTAAGTCATACAATGTATTACTGGAAGTGCCTTAATAGGTTTGGATTTTTTTCTGTCTTCTGTTTTTGTTTTTTGACTCAATTGTTGGAGTTTTTGTTGTTTTGTTGTTTTTTTTTTTTTGAATAGACAATCAAGCTGCTGTTCGCAGAAAGAAACTAGAGTTGTCAAATGAATGTTCTTCATCCAAATGTCTTCAGTCACAACATTCTGATGTTCCCGTTTCATCAAATACAATAACCACACCGAGGCATCGACCTTGTCCAGAACTGAGCAGAACTTTGTGTGATAGTATCCATGGAGGTTACCAGCCCACAGATGAGGAATGCTCCTGGAGCAATACGACTCTTGCAGACTTGTATCCAGAAATGGTAGATGTATTTACAAGGCTCATGGCCAAGTGGTCTCAGAGAAAAGTGTTAAAATACATGTTTGGACAATTAAAGTCCAAGAGACGGCATTCTAGACGACCAAAGCTCAATGTCACTGTAGACAATATAAGAGGGTTAGGAGCCTGTAAACTAAAGAAAGCGTTTCACAGTGTATGTAGCTACGGAAGTGAAGACAAGCAGAATCCAACTTTTGGAAATGAGAGCAGAGAATTTTTTTATGACAGTTGCCTTGCTAGTAATTCATCTGGTCTGGCACCTTGTGCTAATACTGAAACAAATGCAATCAAAATGCACTACTGCGACTCAAGTTTAGAACAACATTTGGCATCTGGAAAGGGTCAAATAGTCTCTGAACACACTGCTTTTCCTGATGTTATGGCTAGAATGGGAGAGACATTTCTAATTGAAGATGAATTACCAACTACTGCCTCACCAAAGGATTCAGAATACACGGAAAGTGAAAAAATGGCTTACAAACGTTTCTCAGAACACGGTTTTATAACATCACCTGCCAGTTCAGATTCAAGAGTGCCTCATCTTGTAAAAGAGAGTAAGACTCAGAAAACTGACTTTTCTTGTGTGGGTACCTCAGAGTTGTGTTCATCTGCTTGCAGTTCCCATGGCAATAGTAACAATTCTATGCCTATCACAAACTATTCTCCTGCAAAATTATCAAATACTGTGCGCATATATCCTGAAAAAATAATTTCTGAAAGACAAACTTCTTTCCAGCCCAAACACTCATTTTCCTCATTGTTTATGAAGCAGAGTCCTTCAAAGACGCCCCGTAAATATGAAGATGCATTTGAAGAACTCTACTACAAAGTGTGTTCTGAAGAATTCCAGAAGTCTTTGACACCAACAAGACCTCTTTTAAACTCACAGAACCTTGAAAAGAAAGGAAGATTAGTGAAGAGTAATTCAAGTGATTTTGTGAGGTCCCCTAAACAGTGTGATATAGAATGTGACGGGATCTATGAGCAACTGTCTAGGGAGTCTGTTCCAAAATTTCTTCAGTTTCAGAGAGCTTCGAATTTAAGGAAATATGAAGAAATACAGATGCCTGAAACTGTAAATGCTCTTGTTAACTCTCCTGTTCGAAATTATTCTGCAATTTCCAGAGTTAAAAGAGCAGGAAATTTTCAAAACTATCTTCCTTGTTCACCAACAAAGCGACAGAAACTTTTACCAGAACATTACTTTTCTTCAAGGAAGTGTCAAGAGATTTCCCACAGAAAAAAGGTTAATCTTCAGACGGCTGGCATAGATTTTTTGAGCATGTACAACTGGAGCAACCCCAGCTTTTTTGCAGATCACAGCTGTCATTGTCAGGTATTTAAGGACCTTGTGGAAAAAAAAAATTGTGCACTTTTAGTTATTTGGAGAAGGACTTAAAAATGGATTAGAGCTGTTTGAACTAGTGATAGCATGCTTCCGGTGCTATTTGGTCAGTAGGAGGTTTTACAGCTCTGGGGGCTTGAGGATATTTATTTGATAAAATATGAGTTGTATCAGGTCTCCTGGATCACGTGAGGAAGCTCTCTGTATAAAGTAACTTTGAAATGGTTCTAAATGAAAGATTTGATTCCATTTTAATAGCCAATGCCACTGGTTAAAATGGTCTCAAACAGTGACTCAGTTATGGTGTTGTCCTCCTGAAATGATGACATTAATTTTATAGATGGGCAAGGTGAAGCAAACAAATTAAGTTTTACTGGGTTTCACTGGAATCATTAGACTTGTTGATTTAATTCAGACACTTATTTTCGGGTTCACAGTTACTGCTTCTGAGACAAGCTGTGAAATAGTATGTTTTTTTCATCGATGTTATATGTCAATGCTCTATTTTCAGGACTCTGGATTTCATGATCCTTCAGATAAAGGTTTTCTTGATATTCCTGGTACTTCCTCGCAAGGTTAGTTTCAGACACTTCATTAATTTGCACGAGAATATTTTCTTAAGGAAATTTGCCCATTGACGTATTTCTAATGTTTAAAGAGGCTAATACTTTAACATTCTGTAATGTTCATGCTACTCAACATTATTCTTGCCCTTTTCATACTACTTTTCTCATCACCAGAATCTGGGACTGCAGGTGCACACCCTGGTTGGCCTGGGGCAATGGAGAATTGCAGCTCTCCCAGAAATGTGAGGAAGTGTCACAAAAGGTAATGATAGCCTCTTGAAAAAAAGATTTCAAAATGAATTCTTACTCCTCTACACTAATATATCTGTATTAAAGATATGGAGGTGACATGCATACTTGTAGAATGAAAATGAGAATGGGAGAGCCCAAGCTAATCACACCTGCAGGCTCAAGCACTTAGAGACAAGTCTGTGCTCAAAACAAGCCAGATTCCAGCCAGGAGAGCCGCTGAGCACAAGATAGTAAGATGACCTAACTGAATAGCTACTGCAGTCCTTATCTGGTGTTCATTATAGAGGCATTTGTTATTTTATATATGCTGTAAAACAGTTTTGATTGTGGCTGTGTGTTTGAGCTGACGAGTCCTCTCAGATCTGCAGAGTGTGGAGGGTGCAGTATATTGTCATTTAAAAGGATTTTCAAAAGTTGGCCTCTGTGCAGTTGGGCATCATTGCCTGCATTTTGGCTCTGTGTAAACAAGCAGTGGCTCTGCTTGGAAGATATCAGAGATCCTCTCCTCCTGCTGTTATCACTACTGGCAGTGTATTTAGATCTCTGGAAGCAGGACACTCTTTCCAGTTCCCTGAATACTGGCCTCCTATGTCTGTTTTTCTTAGAAAATATGTAACTTTTAAAGGATTATCAAGTTTCAGACCTCTTGGATTTTTAATTACAAACATTTAATATTCAACAGGATTTTAAAAGCATTAAAACGTCTCTAGACAATTCCTAATTTTATTTACCAAAACATTTTTGACACACTTTTTTGCCATAAAGTCTAGTTTGTCACCACAAGTTACGCTGGCTTCCCAAACTCAGTCAAGAAATACTTCCACTATGCTTGAGATGATCATACAGCTGATATCAACAGTTTCTGACAATATTTGAATTAGAACTTCAAAGGAAGGCTGACAGCATTTTTAAACTACTTGTGTGGAGAATTTAACCAGAAAAGAGGCTTAATGATATGAAGAAAAAAGTTTCAGTTTAAGCAAAGATAGAATTGAAATTTAGAGGCTTGTATTACAAATACATGCAATATTGATAAAGGTTATATTTGGACTATTTTTGATATAATGGAGGATTGGAGACAAGCTGATGAGTATGCTAGGGCATTTCTTTGATGTTGAGTATGCCCACTTAGCTGAGCAAAGCTCTGCTCAGTTCTTGAATTACCTTTTGTTTTTCCTCACTATCCTGGCTCCCCATACAAAGTAGCCATTCCTATAAGATTAGTTATTGTTCTAAAGGAAAAGGTTTTTCTTTATTTAATGCATATAAGTAGAGAAACCAAGATTTCAGAGTTTTCTTCCAAGTCATCTGGAATAAAATCTATTCTTTGTTCATTAATTACACAAAGACATGTTTGCTTTGACATGTAGCCAAAATGGACTGTCAGCGGGAAAGCTTCCTTTGGCCTGTGGTGTGATATTTTTAGCTTTCTGTGGTTCCCAGCAGTGAAGCTCTTTAATGGCTTCAGATCCCTCAGAAGTTTTATGCCTAAACCACGTGGCAAAATGCTGTATATGTTGTAATGAATGGTTGTGAAAAGAAAAGGAATATTGTCTATCTGAACCAGATTGCCTTTATCTGGAAGATGATTATTAAAGAGATTTCTGAAAAGGAGATGTCCATAACTAATGAACTTTTCTTCAGCTCTGTGTGAATGCTGTCCTACAGCTTTACTGCTATTCTTAATTGTCAGATGTAAACCAAATTAGTTCAAAATATATGAGAGAAAATTTATGCAATTTCTTAAATAATATGCAAGGAAATAATTGTGTTCTCACTTGTCTTTAACTTTTAGCTATTTGTGAATACATTCAAAGATTGCATCTCAAAGTTTGATAGATATACATAACTTAGATTGATGTAGTAGCACTACTGAGACACAAAAATGACATAGCATGAGAAGCTTCCTCTCCCTCTGAAAGCACATAGGAAGGCAGACAACGAGCCCTGCTGCTGTTCACACTCAAGGTGTTCAGATATCTTGCTTTGGCAATTTGTTTCAATTCCATTCTGTTCATTGGAGTTTCAGCAAATAATAGTATTTTTGTGTAATTTACTTCGTCATCTAAACAGGGGTTTTGGGCTTTTTTCCTTAGGGTATACAGAAAACTAAGCTACTCTGATGGGAAGGACCAATTGTAGGAATCCCTTGGATGACTCCCTGGTTAAAGCTCACCAAGAAGCATTCATGGACTGCTACAGATAAAACAGTTTTATATAGGTTGGGTTATATTCAGTGTTGTTTCTTCTTCCAAGAATCGAGGATTTATAATTATATGTAGGCAATACACAACTAGTTCTGATTTATACTTCCTTGTAATACAAACCTTCGGGAAAGGGTTCGTCCCTTTTGACAGGGCACTTCTTACTCAGTTTATGGCTAAGTTGGAATTATATATTTGACAGTGTTTATAATAACAGAATGTGATCTGTATTCTTTTTATTTGCTAATAAGCTTTGATTCTTAAAGTATTAATAATAAGGAACAAGCTCATTTACCTAAATTGCTGCCTGTTCACGCTTTCTGAATGTATCAGTTCAGACCCAAATTCACTGTTACATGCTATGACTTATGTCTGCTATGCAATGTTAATGTTAAAATTTTCTAAGCAGATCACCAAAGTTGATTGTTCAATAAAATGTTATACTTTATAGTGGATTTGGTAATTATATTCTGTGTTTTGACAAAGTTCTACCTGACACAATTTATATTCTAAATAAAAAACTGTTCTGAACAAATACCTGCTTTCAGCATTTTTATTTCACCTATGTGCATTCTCAGGAGGAGTTTGTATACCTACATGAGCAAATCCATGAGAATGAGGTGTGAGGGTCCCACAGGTTTTCACTGCTGTGGCTTTACTTGGCAAGGGGATTGTGTTAGTGGTGAGTGTCAGATCAAGTACTTGCTGTTTTATCAGTGTTGCCCCTTGTTAGCTTTCTGAGCTTCAGAAAAGGAAGAAATTGGTTTTCTTTGGCTTTACTTTATTTCTGGATGCACAGGAGGGTTTTATGTTATTTTAACTCTTAAAATCAAAATCTTGTTATCTTAAGTATTGTTCTTGAATAGGACAAGAAGCCAGCTCTATTGAGGTTTTCTCTGCAATAAGAACTTCTGCACCCACATTCCGTCCTTCATAATTTGGATATTATGTTTCTTTCAATGACAGCAGCAAAAGATTGTCTTTTAGAAATGGTATTGGGGCTCATTTTTCTTGCTTTTTCAGACATGGATGTGCTGTAGAGAATATGTTTTATCTCCAACTATCTTCCTCTTGGATTTGTTGAGGTAATTACTTCCCAATATTTCTTGATACACTAGTACTGAGAGATTGCATAATTCATTGTTTTCTGTTCCAAAGTAATTTAGAAGTCAACTGGAATTGGGTTTTGGACCTGTTCTGAATCTAGATATGCCTTCTACGCAGCAACTTTAATGCAGCTCGCACAGGTAGGAAGGTAAATTTTATACAACATAGCAAAATTGTCTCCATGAAAATTACTTCAAAATAATTTAAAGAGGTCATTCTTGGAAAACCTCGAAGTGTTGGAAGATAAGATCATGCCTATGCCATGTTTTGGGTGCTAGCAGTAGCAAAAAAGGGAGAAGGAGTTTCTATTTTTAGAGCTGATCCTCCTACACCATGTGAGTCAGCAGACTCCTAAAAGTATGATATAAGCAAAAGTCTGTGTTGTTTTTCCTAACAACACTGTTTAGCCAGGTACATCAGTGATTATCAAATGCTATAATTACTGCTGGAATATGTCTGTCTCAGCTTACAAAGGTGTCATGGTGCTACCTGACCTCTCTTGTGTTTTGAGTTCCATTCTTGCCTTCCAAGCAGTTGTGCTTTTTCCACCATATTTCCTCTTGTTTACTCATTCTTTACTGGTCCACTGAAATTATACTTGAATGCTAGGCTTACTGTTAATAAAAACAGCTTTACTCTGCTTCTCTTTGCTATAATTTTTTTTTAAGGAACACTGGAAAAATAGATGAGGTTACTGAGACAGTACTGAACCTAGCACCTCCTCTTATGTTGTAATTAGTTGAAACTTGCTTTATACATAAAGAATTTAATTAGTATATGATCATTTATGTAGGTCTTTCTCTAATGGCTTGAAGATGGAACAATATTGAACATGCTTTTTCATGTAAGGATTCAGTAGTCATTTGAAAACTACCCCAAAACTCATTAAAAAAAAAAAAATAGGTCATTCAGTTGCTTATTTAAGCAGATGGAGGGTAAAAAACCAAAAGAATAAAGCTAAATTTGAATGTGGCAGCATTAGAAATGCCTTGGAAATAGCTGATAGGCCATTAAAGATCATCCTGTCTGAGAGCCACAATCAATAATTTATTGGAGGCAGGGATTAAATGTGGAAAGGAAGTGTGTATATATATATATATATATAGAAGGAGAATATTAACAAAAATGCCCTGCTCTTCGAACAAACTATGTTGCAAGGGAAAGCAGCCGATGAAAATTAGCATAAGCACATAGCTGGACTAAACAATGAAGACTGAGAATAGAAAGGGAACTAAATGTACCTAAATCCCATGAAGTGAACTTACTGTTGCATGTACACACAATGAGAGAAGTGGGTACTTCATTTCCATTAAATTAATTACCAGATTCAAATGACAGGTTAAATTTAGGCATCTCGTACAAGTTCTTTGGCTCTTAAATTTTTAGAAGGCATAATCAAGAGTGCGAATTCTGTGAGAAAATTAGGAAACAGTAACTTTTGTACAAAGTGTACACAAGGTATTAAAACTACAGTATCCATTGGTTCATGTATATGTTGGAAAATAATAATAAATAGACTCTTGAGCCTATGCTTATTTGGTTGAGAGATTAAGAAAGCTTTCTCTGTCTCGGAGGTGTGAATATTGCGTCTGATTGGTATGAGCTAAATTAAAATACTTTATGTAAATATTTTGTGTATTCATTGTATTCAAACAGTTTTGATATGTACATCGAAGAAAGAGTGCGTGGATGTGTATTTTATTACTTACTTAGTCCCTGCTACAGAACAAAGTACAATTCCTCCCAGTCTAATCAAATTAATGTTTCATGCACTTGTATCTTGATGTTTAGCTTTGGATATTTGGTTTTGGATTTGTCTACCTCCTTTCCCCCCTTAGGACCTTCCTCAGGGACATCATTTAAGATGGTTCTCCCTCAAAGTGGTTTTTGTAGGTTCTTCAGCAGTGTTTATTTTTGCCAATCCAGTGGGAGCTGGGCTCAGACCATGATACCACGACTTTCATTCCATGTCTGCCTTGTTTCTGGGATGTAGCAGCAAAGCACCCAGACTTGAGTTCTGCACACAGAAGCAAGTGCCAGCACAGGATAAGCACTGGCAGGACTCGGCCCCTTTTGATCCAGCATGGAAGTTATAAGATCATTAACTATGAAGCAAACTAAACATTAACCAGGCTGTCAGACAACTATTTCTTTTATATCAATTTTTTTCTTAAATTTGTCTCATCCCTTGATGTGTTCATCCATTTCGGCTGTTAGAAGAGGTGTTGGCTCTCTGTGCTATGGGCCTTTTTTTTCCAGGTCTATCTCTTTCGGGACCTGAAACATCTGTAGGGTTCTGTGTGCTTCAGAGTTTCAAGCTCCTTGCCACTGCTCTGTGTGGATTTTAAAGGCACCAATATCCTGTTTTTTTGAGAAGGTAGAAGTGTCTGACACCTAGAAGAAGGCATATTATGTCAACTTGCTTCATTGTTTTCTGCTGCAACTACGTGATGACTCCCAGAATATAAAAATAAATACCCACTCCATAAAACTTACTGTTTAAAGAATTTAGTCTTCAGATGAATGTGCCCACAGTTAGTGAAAGGTTTGGGGAAATAAAAACCTCTTCTTGTTTTTGTAAAATAGTTAGTAAGGATTGCAATGGAAAACCCAATAGGAATGTAAGCATAACATAGAGTATTAGAAGGAAGAAATCCTCCCTAGGAGATTTATTATTACAGATGGTTTGATATCTTTTGGACTCTAGAAGGCAGCTGGATACAATATTCCACTAGCAGAGGAGTTGAGATTTGAGATGTATTCTAGTATTGCTAAAGGAAACTAAAGATATATAAAGATACTGCTAAATCTTGCGAGATGTAAATCATGTGAAATTTAAATCAGCTGTTAAATTATTCTCCAGTCATTATCATAGACCAGTCACAGTGTGGAACAGCAGTCAGTTCTTAATTGGTAAAACAACTAATCACCAAGAGTGCAAGTACAAAACACAATCTCATTTCAAAAGTATTGAAGTTAATATAGAATAGTTGTACTCTGCTATAGCTCTACAGACGCGGTGGTCTTTTAGGACTGCTTGAAAGCTGATGATTGCTTAAAATAGGATGAATTTTTACTGGAATCCATACCATGTGAACGCTGAGCTACCAGCTTCTGCATCTCTTTCAATCTTCAGAAGGGCAGATCCATCTGAGTGGCAGTCTGGACCTACGTCTAGCTTAGTCTATAAATACGCTTGGAAGACAGTTTGGAACACTTCATACCTTTGTCTAGTATGTCAGTTTTCCAGCATATTATCCCTAATCATTCATTGTTCCTCCAGAATGAAAAAGCAAATCTCACTTTATGGTTACATGTTTGGTTCTTTACATATTTTGTTCATTGCATATTCAGTTCTCTTCTTTTGAATTATGAATCAAGCCCAGTAATCTGATGGGATCATCATGAATGGCTTCTGCTTTTGCCGTGTTTTCGGCAGCCAGCTGCTCACTGTTGAGGTAAATGCTAACTTTGGAAGCCACCATGGGGTTAGATGATCTTTGTTCTTCATCTTCCTCTGATGAAGGATCTTTCTTTCTCCTTGGTTTTCTGCATTTTCCCTTGACACTGTGATCAAGTGAGGCATAACACATCTGATTGGCAGATTCCACCTAAAAGAAAACTCACTTTAACATTCAGTAGTTATCCTTGCTTTAAATTTTTATCTAAGACTTCCAGTATGTCTACACTGTAATCATAATTCTGCCTGAAGTTTGCCTAAACTAGCTGTAAAACAACTCACCAGATGTGTAAATGATTCAACTGTGGGAGAATGGAAAACAGATCAATATAACCTAATGGTAAATGACTCATAGTGGCAATACGGAAAAATTCATCAAGGTATCATTGGAAAGATTTTCTGTGGGAAGGAGGGAAGCTTATGTAATCAGTCCAGGTTCTTTGGGATGCAAGACATATTTGATCTGGTTTTCTTTTCACTTCTTTATTTTTCAGTTAGAATCCAGTTATTAACAGCATTATTAACAGGCTTTGTCTGTGCAGAAAACCAAAGATGAATGATTCTTGTCTATATATACGATCTCATTTCCAGTGCAAAATGTATGCTTTTTGTGTCTTTCCCCTAGTTTTTTGTGCTTTTCAGGCCAAATCATCAATGACTACTGACATTGGATTGTCTAGATTAAAAAATATATTCTTTACCTGCTGGAAATACCCTGAGAGAGAGGCTGAAAATCAGTCCTTATGAAATACGTGGCAATCAACTCAGGAAATTGATGCTAGGAATGCTTCAATTACAGGCAAATTTCATTTGAAGCTTTCATGCTTTAAGGCATACAGGTATCTCAACAAAATACAAATCAATAGAAAACAATCTTTCACTGGTTAAAGCATATAGATTTTGCACTGGACAGGAGAGAGTCAGTCAAACTCATGAGTATCATATGGTGCAGCTTGTGTTTTCACTTGGTTGATAACTAAACCAAATAAAATTACTTCTTTACATAAGCTATGGCCATGAATGCAGATTTAATTCCATGTGATCTGCATGCCTGTGACTGAGCTTTATCATGCCATATGCATGGTAATTTTTGTGAGACTGTGAAGATTTTTGTCATAGGATAAATAAAGGACCTCTGAGACAGACCATGTCACCCTAATTCAGAAATTCGTAACTAAAATTAAAGATACCTGTAGCTGGTTAACTGGTCTTTGAGGCTGGGACTTCATCTGCTCGTAACAACATTCTTCTGTAATTTATCAAAGTAGAAAAATCCTTTTACTAAGACATTCTACTGAGTCTTAAAAGATCAGACCAACAGATCCTCTCTGTTAGAGAATGCACTCCCCCCAGTTTTCTTTGGTAGGATGTTTGTGTTTGTTTTGAAATCACACACAGATCTCTCCCTCTGTTTATAGAGAGGCAAATAACTAAGAAATTCAGACACACATACTGTGAAAATTAAAATCATTTTCTGTTCATATGGAGGGGAGGTCTCTATTCACTAAACGGGCATCATTTTAGAGTGCAGGGAGGACTTCTTGCAAGTAAGAGGTAGCCACATATTGATGTATTTTTCAGCATAGGCAGCCTTTTCTTTGGCTGAGAAAGAGGTTGTGAGTTGCAGCAGCTGGGGATTAAATTCTATTCCTGAGTCTACTTCAGTTTTCCGTAAATTTGGTTCTAGCTATTTTCTCATTTTATATCTCATTTTAATCACCAGTAAAACAGTAAAGCTTCTTTAGTTTTCAGACTTTTACAATGTCAATGCATTTGAGTGTTGACCTGATTAAATTTATGCAAATTGTGTATGGGCTTGTTTGGGCTTTTTTTTTTCCTTCAGTTCAAGTGCTTAAGTTTTACTTAACCTCAGTTAAGGCTCACATAAAAAGTTGTGTGCAGAAAAATACTGCTTTATAAGGGCTTCAAAAGAGGAGCCCTTGGCACACCTATCTCTAGCTGCAGTTATATGATGTTACAGCCTTTAATGTGGTGTCTCTCTGCCAAGGATTGTTAACTTAAGCCCAATAAAGCAAAGCAAAGCTGTCTGCCCACCATTCAGCTGCTGGGCTTCAGCCTATTTGTCAATATTGCTGGTGATCTGTGGGTCTCAGCCACAGCAGAGAACTGGTATGTGTTTGTTTCTGCCTGCTTCTGTGGGAGCACTGACCTTGGACCGTGACTAATATGTGTTTTAGATTGCTTTAAGAGGCATGGATCAAGCTGTTATTTCAGTTAGTGAGCTTCACATTTAGACAAGCTCTTTGTTTTGAGATACTTGGCTGAACTGGACCATATGGACTGTAAAAAATCAAATTCAGTATGAGATCTGTTCTGATAAATGGTAGTGTAGTATGAAGGTTTGCATTTCTATCCCAAGTATCTTTTAATAATTTTAATTATATCAATAGTTGAAAAGATGTAGATTCTCAGGTTTGCCATTTGAGAAACACAAAATATGTCAGTCAGTTTCTAATCACACATTTCTATAACCACTGAATAGACACATGTTCCTAAAATGAAGCTTACCTAAAATATCTTGGCTGAGATTGCCATAAACTGGATAATCTTCTGTGTCATAGCCATCATAGCTACAAGGGGAATGAAAAAATACTTTTAATTCACAGAATATGCTTTATTTAGCACCCCAATATTCTATTTTAGCAAATGTTTTATGCACATGTAGCAATATGCAGATTGTGTGTGTATATCTATATATATAGCAGATTGTTTGTGATCTTATAAACAAGATCAAAAATATTGGAGTGTTGGAGGGGGCAGAAATGGCAATGTGGGTATTCTCAGGAGAGATTTGTCACCTAGCCCAGGACTGAACTCTCCTTTCCTGTAACTTTGTTAAGCACAAAGCTAATCTCAAGACTATTAAGCTACAGAGTTTGATGCAGGTTAAGAAATATTAATGATCACTGAAAGGAACCCAATTGATGTCCTCTGAGACCGCTCTGCAATACAAACCAGAGCACTATATGTGTCTTTTGGAGTGGTGTTCTTAAAAGGTCCCCTCTTGATTCAACTAAAATACTCACGTCAACACAAACAGGGAAGACCGAAGACGAGTTCAGCTTTGGATTTTCAATGGTATGTTGTGTTTCATTGCCTGGTGTTACTTGAAAATGTTTCTAAGTGGGTTTGTAAAATGGGAATTTTTAGTGGGAAGCACTGTGTAACCTTTCTATTGCATCCCTATATTGCCTCTTTCCAAGGGGGTGAAGTCGTGCTCTAACACCACATTCCGTGGTATTTTTCACCTGAACAGGCAGTAATAGACAAATAGAGACTTCCCAGCTTCAAGAAAATTTGTAATTGAGAATTGGTTTTGGGTAACAGGTGCAGGCTTTTGTATTTTCCTTTCAGGGGCCTTTTATATTTGGGTTGAGACTCTCCATCTCTGTTTTCTAAAGTTTGGGTTTGGTTTGGGATTTTTTTCTGTATGGCATAAAAGAGAGAGACTTGAAACAGATTTGTGTAACAGCTCTTGGTATCCTGCAGCTGTAAACAGACTGTTTTATTGCTTTTGGATGGCATGTGTAAAAGATGGTTATGAAATGTAAATACATGTAAATTATTGCTCTACAAGTATTAACTATCACACTATAATTTGTCACTGTTTTCTGAGAGCTGAGAGTTCTTTTAAATTATTATGGAATTATTGAGTATAAGTGATAGGTAATGGTGCTTTAACTCAATATCTTGCACTTTCAGCTAAAATTATAGTATTAGCATGCAATTATTTCATTGTTGATAAAATGACTGGAGGATGTATCTCCCACATGAATTTTTTTTCCTGTGTTTTTTGAAAATGTTTTTTCCACCACCGACATTTCCAGGCAGCCTGCATGAGATATTGAATTTTCCTCTATGCCATCCCTCCCAAGCCTTCTGTCATTATTTATTGCTTATTTTACCCTTGCCAGAAAGAAACTTTTTAATACAACTTACCTTGGATTGTTCTCTTCATAGTCTTTATGCATTTTAGCTGGAAAATTTGTTTTTAAAAAAAAGTTAAAGAGAAAATGAAATGTGCTATTTTAGAACACTTCAGATAATTGTCTCAACAGGCATGCTTTTGATTTTGTTTTAGAGAATACATTTGAAAGCTCTGGCTCTCAGGACCTTCAGTTGTCCCTCTACTTTTCTCAAATACTTCAGTCAAATACAAGAAATGTTTGTGTTACGGCCCTGTGCTGTGGCTGCAAAGTCTACGTCAGTTGGCAGTACCCAAAAAATGTATTGCGACACATATGATTCATTCCTGATTTCCTTCACCTTCTGCTTCTCCTTCATCTTTTTCTCTCATCAGATTTTCTCTGTCTGGGGAGGTGCATCGTGTGTTTACATCATAAAGTGATGGGTTTATTTATTTTACTAGTTCTGCTTGTACATGTGAAAAAGAGATCCTGTGATCCATATAGATGAAGAAACTGAAGCAGAGAGGCAATGGCTACAAAGAGATTTCTTGCTAGAGCTTGATTAATAATTCAGGAATGCCTGACTTTCTAAACTCTGCTCCAGGACTCCAGAATTTAACTCAGTAAGCTCCAATTCAATGAGAAATGCAGCATCAGCCACTCTGACCTAAACCTTGGTCAGGTTAGTTTTGTAAATGACTGTGATTCTTCCTCCTAGAAATATCTGCCTAGTAGCCCTAAAACACAAAATGAACCTAAAAGCTCAACCCATACCCATCCCAAAAACACTCCAGCAACTCTCTTAATATCCTGTGTCTATCTGATTCTCTAATACTTGGTGAGTTCAGTTTATAAGCACAGGCCTTCTGTTTACGTAGATTATATACAGAGGTGTATTTAGCCTGGTTGAAGTCACCAGTGTTGGCCTGCCCACCCCTACACGTACAGTACAGGTGCAGTTTTCCCTGTGTGAATGGAATGGCGAGGATTGTACAACTTCCTAACCATAGGAATTGCATGCATAAGAGAGGTTGCACTGGCATAATCTGTCAAAAAAGTAAAAGTTGATTTCAGCGAAAACCAGAGTATGACTGTAGTCACATGAGAGACACATTGGTTTAAGAAATACAGTAGAATTCCATTATGAAAAGCAATTAGAATGTTTTTCCAAAATACATTGGTAAGGCATAAAATCTGTATGAAATCTGAAATTCAAACAAGCATTCAGGAATTTAGGGAGGAGAAAATTTTCCCAAATGTTTTTCGTATCAGTGCATCTACTTAAAACAATTTTAAAATGGAAGTATCGATAAAAACCAGTTAGATGAAAAGTGTACTTCCTAGGAAAGGAAATTGCAGGTGTTAAAAATATACTTTGAAAATAAAAATGTAGAACTAAATTCTTCTTGTTCTATTGGTTTGCCTTCAGAGAATGGACTTGGGTAGTTGTTTTCAGCAGTGGATTGGGCAGTTAGCAATCATTCTGTAATCATACCTGACTCTCCAAACATTTTTCAAAAGCTAATTGCTCTCTAGTAAAATCATTCTTGCCAAAAGATACCTTAAGATTCAGAAGAATCAATTTGTCGACTTGATATCTCTGAGCAGGGATGGCTTTAAATACTGAAACTCCTTTCCTTACAAAGAAGCATTACTTACCTTGCTTCTTTTTCACACAGTGTGAAATATTCAGTGTCAATGAAACAAGCAGAGCCAAACTCAGGAAGGCCAAAACTCCCCAGACAGAAAAATGGCAGTCCATTTCTGTAACTGAAAGAAAATAATTTTACCATTTGTGTTGTCTAACAGTTTTACTGTATTCTTTTTGCTCGGTTGATTTTTGCTATCTGTAATTGAAGCTGCTATTTTGTTGTTTACTCTCTGACAGCTATTGCTATACAAGCTAAATGATTAATATCAAAACCAGATGCTAAATAATAAGAAAGCAATTATAATAAACTGTTAGCAGAAATGCTGTTTCATAGGAATTCAGCCAAAGTTTAGGCTATTGGTTTGCCTGTAAGATGCAGTAAAAATCAGAAATTAATAAAGAAAAAATTCATTTTACTGGATAGCTTTGAAATTATTTCTGCAGTTGTCTTTAACTTAGTATTTGCAGTAAATTCAGTAAAATCTTGGCTAAATTCTATAGTTCATGAAAGTAGTTCTGAATTCAGTCAAAACAAATTCACTGGATGTGTCTCTGAATAATAGCTAAGACTGTAATGTTTTAATATTCCCTGCAAAATATGTCAAAATTTGGTTATGTTTTCTTTTATTGTTTTACAGCTGTTAAAACCACTTGCTTGTACTCATTTTCTTGCCTGAAAAACCAGAGGAAGTGATGATAAACGATAAACATCAGCTGGGAATCAGTGAAGCCCCCAGTACTACTGCAGAGAAAAGTTCAAACAGCTCCTGGAAAATCACTTGGTAAAAGGTGGATCCAGTTATTTGAACAAGTCTTCTTCTGCTCTAAACTTGGCTCTCCTTGCAATAAGAAGGACAGGAAAGAACCCCCCTGCACAAGATCTGTTTTTTTCATTTAATTAACTCTTTGATTAACCTAGTTGATACAAATTTTCCATCACAAACCGTGCTGAAGAAAATAGCCTGTTTGTGACAGTCTAGTGGCCGAAATTATCAGCGTTGTTGCATATGGACCCTTCCTTGGCAGAGGAAACAGCCAAATAAATGAGTGAAAGGGGCTTGCAGCTTGATTCTTCACTTTCCCCAGAGACATGTTTCGTGTTCTCCGAGATTTGGAGTGTTTGAAATAAAACCTGGTGCCCAAAACTAACGAGCTCCTCTAATACTGCATAAAAAAAGTGTAGTTGGAGCAGAGCAGTCAGGGGGCTGGATTGGACGATACTGATCCTTACTGCACTTCGTTGTTTTTTGACATATCTGGATTCCCTCAGGAAGCTGGCATTTTGTTTGCTTCTTAAGTAAAACTCAGGTAAAGGAGTACAGGAATCCCCTTTTCCGTGTTGCTGGCCGGGGGAGGGTGGCAGTGCATTTGCTCATGCTGAGAAGACAGAGCTTTGTTCCATGACTGACCGGCTGAAAAGCGCCTTACAGGTTTTGTTCCCTCGTTGTGCTGGTGTTGCCAAAGCTCTTTCCGTTTTGTTGTACTCCAACTCTTTGTCTAGACAAAACAAGACAAGACAAACGTTGGTAGCAAAAAATCACAAATCACCTGGGCTTCTAGGATGCAGGTTTCTTTTCTGATCAGAACTCTCTTTTAAAAGGAACAAAGCAGAGCTTTGTTAAATAAGCTGTAACTTTCTGACAGACTTCTTTTTTTTACATGTGGTGCTTTCAGTGGCCATTTATCCTTCTTTTTGAACTAAACGTCCTGTTTCCCCTCCTTTCTACCACTTGAGTTCTCCCAAAGGTGTTTGAGGATTCTTTATCACTGCAATACTCTTCTTCATGTTGAAAGGCACTTTTTTGCAATGAGATACAGACATTCATGAGGAGAGACAACACCCCCATGAAGCAGCTATACATCATTCCAATCTTTCAGGAAAGGCATTGAAAGAATGGGAAATCTTACACTGAGAAGATGTTATCAGGCTACATCAAGAATCACCAGTCTTTGGAACCTGGTTATGGTACAATTAGTCACTCAATATTGCATCCCATGCAACCTGTCCATAACTACAAGTCTGTCCAGGACAAGAAATTTCAAGTCTCACTGTTGTGCTTAAATAATCAGAATCATCTTCCATTCTTCTCCTGTCTTATCTTTTCTGATGTGATTATTTTCCATTCTTCTCATGTTCATTTCATATTTCTTTTCCTACAAGCGCATTTTCCAGGGAGCAAAAGCAGTTTTGTGGCCTACGAGAAGGGAAGCACATGTAACTGTGGTAGAATCACAGAATCAATTACGTTGGAAAAGTCCTCTGAGGTCATCGAGTCCAGCCTATGACTGAACAACACCTTGCCAACTGCACCATGGCACTCAGTGCCACATCCAGTCTTTCCTGAAACACCTCCAGGGATGGTGACTCCACCCCCTCCCTGGGCAGCCCTTTCCACAAGCCACAATTCTGTGATTCACTAGAATAAGAAGAGTGAGCAGGTACCTAAAGTACAGTTACAATCCAATGTTGTTCCTTTTTCTTCATGTAGAATGTTGTAATTTATCTCTCTGATTCAGGAATCCAACTTTTCCCTGGTGTTTCCAGAGTAGAAGGAAAACTCTTAGTTTCCATTTGACTATTTTCAGCCCTTAACTGACCCACTTTTTGTTGACAAGTATTATTTTCCTGCTTCAGCTTCTGATTTAAACTGAAACTATTACCTGGGAACTAGTAATAGTTGAATAAAATTTTTTTCATTTCAGTTTTCAAGTTTAAATTCTATAGTATTTGAGCAATCCCACTTCTCAAGAACATTCAAATCCCACATTCAAAAACATTCTAGGAAAAAAAAAATAAAACTTGGATTTCTAATAAAATATACCAATGTTTTAAATCTCACAATCTATAGTTCTTTCTTAAACATGATTTAGGAAATTTCATGGGTGTGGGTAGATAAAGAGGAGAACCTTTAAATATCTTCCTGAACACTACTTAGCTTATTTTTAAATTTATTTTCCACAACACTGACTTAAACATCTACTTGTGTTTCAGTAGAATGTATACAAACATATGGGTGACTTCAATTTTTTTGTTTGTTTTTGCAATACTAGATATTTGTTTGTCAGACAACACTACTTATATTGGAGAAACAACAGCAGTTTTTAGCCCATAAAACCACAGTAAACACCTTGATCAGAGATGTCACGGTGCTGTTCTGAGAGCTCTATGCCATTCTAACATCTGTTTCAAGTTAATCTTATTACCCAGGTACAAAATATGAGAAATTTTGATTTTATATCCTAGCTTTACAGATATGCAACTCCCAGATCTTTCCCATGTCTTCTTGTTCTTATCGGTGTTTCCGACATGGTACTTGCATTTATAACGGCATTGTTTCAATATGAACTACTCTGACAAGAGCAGCATTAGACGGAAAGCTGACTGCCTGCGGGAAGAACAATTTGTCTCCACAGATAACTACACTGCTGTCCCTAAATGTGCAGTAGCAGATGCAACTTCTCACAGTTAACAGGTTGTGCTAAAGACAAAAATAAGATAAGGAGATTGTAGATGGTGAGTGAGAAATAAACAGAAAGTCTATTAGACTAATTATATTCCATTTTGAAATGGTGTCTTCTATTCTCTGATTTTAATTCTCATTCAAGTAATCTATTCTCAAATGGAGCAAAACCAGATTATTCTTTTTTATGTATTATATGGTTAGTCCAAAGAGCCCATGACACTGTATTCAGGGGCATTCTCATTCAAGCAATCAAACAGAATATTTTTTTTTTAATTGTTATATCTTTGGAAAAGAGTCATATGGAATAATTAGGCCCCTTGGGAATAGTATACTATGATTCTAACACGATAAGCTCAAATTCCATCAGGGTTGTCTGTGATAGTCTATCTGACTAGTTTTCTACCTGTGATAGGAAAACTTAAGGGTGGTAGTAGTTTGTTACAAGAAATAATATTGAAATATTCTTAAAGTAATGTGCTCCTCTGTGAAAGGAAAAAAGTTCATTGTATACCCAAAGGTTTCATGAGAGGGACAACAATTCTTGTTATATCGTTAGAAGACTTTGGGATGCATGAGTGGAGAAGTAGTATATTTAATCATTAAAAAGATGACAGTATTTTGATTAACTAATATCAGTCTCTCTCTAGTATTCATGATACATTCTTATGCTGCTATTCTTCCATTTCTATTTGAAAAGCAGGTTAAACTTGGAGTAGCATCCAAATAGAACATATATTCGGTAAGTTACTTCATTTGGATAATGTTTTTACTTTTCTGACTTTAGGGATGGTGTTACTCTCCACCTCTTAGTATCTTTTACGCTGCTATAAACTGAAGGTACCATATCCACACCACAAAACACAGGCAAACAAAAGACCTTCTAAATATGTAGTTAATTGTGCTTTTTCTCTTTAAAAATCTATTGACAACTTTCTCCACCAACACAGACAAGACATGGGATTAAATAGAGTTTTGGTTATTTGTTCTTAGGTTTTCTCTATATGGGGTGCATTATACTGTCACTGGAGGGCTGTGAGGCAAAAGAGGCAAAAAAACCCCACAACCAAAAAACCAAAAGCCTCCAAAACATTCTAATCTTTCCTGATGAACTTCTGCAATTCAGTTTATTGCAACTCAAAGGAGTGGACATAATCACGTACTTACCTGCGGGGAGGGGAGCCAGATTTAACAATTCGTGTTGGATACTTGTTCTCTTAACAACGTAAGAATAGGTAGCAGAAGTGCTACGTTTTGTTCCTCCTTGCTCTAATGTATTTTGTCTGGAGAATCCATCACAGAGGATAACAGGAAGATAGCATACTTCTAACAGGTTTTTGTACTGAAAAGGAACATGAGGTGAGGAATATAGATACCATCTAGCTGGACATGCCACCTGTGGTATCAACGCATTGTCCACAGAGGCAGATTAATTGCTACCAGATTTATGGTGACGATCTGGAGCACAAAATTATTTCTTTCCTTTCTTTCCTCTTGTTTCTGTCTACAAATTTGTCAAAGATGAGATAAAACTGTCTTTCGTCCCCTCTTCCAATTAAATCTTGTTATAAATAATATTTTGTACTAACGGCCCTTAGAAAAAGAAACCCATTAAGAGACTGATGAATGTTAAATTAGCATTAAAAATGCTTCCACCTCCGTGAGCTTTTAATACAGGATTAATTCTCTGAAAAAGATTCCTTAAACTGCAATTAATTAGTGCACAACTAATTGCTTTGTAAGATAACAACTTCATACTTCAGAAGGGAAACAGCGCATTGGAAAATAAGAAGGCCCACAGCACAGTATTTTCAGCATAAAACTAATGCCAATTCTTAGTCTTCATTATCAAACCTTAATTAATGAAGGTTTAGCACCCTGAGCCACCTTCTTGGAAGACTGCTAATCTACCATAGTGTGGTTCTACTGTTCCTGTGTTTGCAAGTTTAAAACACTTACCTGGTTTTGTTGTTTCTAGGAATATTCCACTCCCCTTTATCCAACAGGAAATCAAGTTATGTTAGCAGATGTTGGATGCTCTTTTGTTTCGGACCTGGCAGCATGAACCCGTCTTTAGAGCTGCCGTCAATCTCAAATCCCTCCAGTCCTTTTTTTTCACCTTCTTTCTCACAAACAGGAAATGTGGTTCAGCTTTAACAAGCAAACTCACGTTCTCCTTCAGTGTTTGCCTCCAAGAGAGAATTAAAGTATTTAGGTGTACCCTTGTATTTATTATCCACCTGTCTTGCCACAGAAAAACATGTACAGGACTACTAGTTTCATTTATGTGATACAAACTTACTTTTGTAATATCCATATGAGACCCATACTCTAACTCTTCTCAGGTTTAATGTTATGTTGAATTCAACAGAAGCATTTAGATACCTGTTAAACTAAATTACAGAACTATTTGTAGGAGTGCTACATAACTCTTCCTAGGAGTGCTACATAACTCTTCCTCTCTTGAAGTTTCTAAGTCAAGTCTGAAAATCCATTGCTGAGAGCCTACAGTTTAGCAACAACAGGATTCAGAGTCATGATGAAGGAATTATAACACTGCCAGCTCTTGAAGGTCAGATCAGAATAACATAATGTGATTCCTCCATTCTTTAGAGTTTATGAATCTGGGGCCACAGTCCAGTACAGTTGTGGAAAGAAAGGATAAATCAGCATGTGTCTTTCTGTGTGTATTTGTCTTTAAAATTTAATGAAACATGTCTGTGTTTAGGCAGAGAAGCCGTTTTATTCTCAGAATCGGAGTAGCTTCTTCCAGAGGAAGCTTGCACACTGAGCCCTGTCAAAGAAACCTTCTGTTAACTTCTGATGTTTTAGGTATAGTTTGGGGTTTGGGGTTTTTCTTCAGAACAAACGGTTTTATTTCCTACGGTGAATAATGTAGAACTAGGAAGCGTTTCTTAAGAAAAAAAGTGAATCACATGACCATGTTTGTCTTTTTGGAATACATAAATTGAAATAGCTCTCAGTATAGTCTAAGGAGCAATGCAAAACTCTGCTCTTCAAGAAAGACTCTAATGGGAGAAAATGTCCTCTGCAATCCATGTTTACTTGGGGTACTATTAGTCTGAAATATTATTTTTATCTTAAGTCCCTTAGATGAATGCTTAAGAAATAATTTACTGGATTAGCATCCTATTTGAACATAAATGAACAGATTAGTCTTGATTAATATAATATATCCTTCCATTCAAGTCTAAGGGTGATATAGACTCTTAACTACTCAGAGCTTGATCATAATGAAGTGAATAGAGCAGGAGGAATTAATGCAAAAATACTCAAAATGGTGGGAATTCTTATAGAAGGATACTGAATTGAGAGAGAAACTGGAGAGAGTGGAAGATGTGCATTGAAAAAATGAAGACAGTTGCTTAGTTTCCCAGCTAAGAGCACTAGGAGTAAATCTGAGATCTGCAGAGAATTCAGAAATAAATGCTTAACAGCCTGAACAAGAAGCTTACAAGAAATAAATTCCTCCGGAGATAATTAGGAGCATAATGGAAAGGTGAATACTGAGAATGCAGTGGGGGATTTCTGGGTTTGTAGTCCTGCTGGTGTGTTAATAAATCTGCTCTCCAAGAGCAAATCATTGCTGCACTGTATCAGCTTCAAGTGGCTGCAAAAGCAAAGTCTATTGAAATGAACACGAGCTTGGTATTCTATTTTGGGCAACCTGAAAGAGACAGAAAGCTCTGTTAGATAGCAAGAAAATATTCGCTTCAGGCAGTAAAATCCGTTGTGAATATGAGGCTTCTTTTTTTCCTTTCCTTTGTATCAGTGCTACGTTAAAAAACTTAGGGAGCCAGTAGTCTGCTTAAAGTGCTGTTATTCAGGATAACAGAGACAAGGACAAATCATGACTATATTTAGAAAGACAGGACATAAGGTAATGCTACTTCGTCCCCATCTATTGCATACAAAGGCATTTCCTCCTCTTTTGCAAGTCCCCAAGCTATAAATTCCTGGGTGCATAGTCTGGGAAAGTGTTTCTGCCTGCTTAACTACTTACATGATCTTTGGTAAACATGTGATGCTGGTATCTCAAGAAAAGGGTCAGTGGACATCTGACTTGGCTGGGAATAGCTCTTGCTACTGAAGTTCTCGGAGAAGGTAAACATAGCACAATTAAATATCGATGTGCACAGATGAATATGAAGGAGTAAGTCTGTGCTGAAATGGAGTCAAACAAACAGTACATAAGTACATTTTGTAATGTATGCAAGCTGCCAGCAAGTAGTGCTTTTCTAAGACCGCAGAATGCATGTTTTTTCTGGCTTCCTGAAGGTGAAATAAGTTGCACAGCTGACAACACTATCAGGCCTCAAATGCCTACTTTCTCTATTACTACTCAAATTACAACCTTTCTTTGAAAAATCGTATCATTTCTCTGCTAAGTGTCGTAGTGGAAATCCCCTTGCAAAGAATGTAAAATACACTGTTTGTAGTAGAAGTCTTGAAAAGAATAGGTATTCCTGCAAGATGTAAATTCTATTTCTGTTTGAAATGGAAATCTATTTTTAATAATGAGATTTCAGAATTTTCTGGGCAAAGTAACTGCAGCAGAAATGTTTTTAATTGGGTTTATGCTGAAGTGGAGTCTGCTCTGGTTCTAGTCTCACAAACATATTGAAGAAGTAGAACTGCTCTTTTAAGCCAAGCACGTGACTCTTTACATCGATGTCAGGTGCAGACCTGGTGCTCCTTGTGCCGTGAACACAAATGAGCAACAGTGCTACAGGAGAGAGGTTGGTTTAAAATAGCTGCCAGAAAGCGTGAGGCCTTTCAGTGAGTTTCAAAGGCTGCAGCCAGCTCTTCTATCTCTTACAGTGAATTTCGTACTTAATGGTAAAATTAGAAAACTAATCAGGGTCATTTGTGCATTGTAGACAAAGTCTGTCTTTAATCACCGCTTTACTTAAACCACTGTTAAGCAGAATGCTGTCTCATTAACTGCCCCTGAAATTGTGGCTCCTATTAAAAGCAGTATCATGGGTTTCCTGTGGGGAAACCACTGGGTGGTTTTCTTTCTGAATGCTACAAAACCTTATTATCAAGGACTATAAAGAGAAAATTTCTTATCTTGATAATTCTGCACTGAAAATTTTCCATTGAAAGCTAGCAGTGCACACTTGTGAGGCTTTGGGTGGGGTTTTCTGTGTTAGATGCTTTAAGATAGCGGAGCAGTCCCTGTGTACTTAGCAGAGAGAAAACAGACCAGATGCCACTTCATTCAGAACCTGCAGAAATAAAGTGTGGCTTTTCCATTGACTTCACCAGATTTTATTTTCTGATCAGACAGACACTGTATGCTGAGAGAGACGTAATCTCTAGTGATTTTTCTTTCAATAGCCACAAGAAGAATGAATTTCCTATTAAAGTGCTATAATCCATTTACCTGGTTTTAGGATTTTTTTAGTTCCCTCTTGACACACTTATACAAGACTGTGGGTAAATACTTTCCCCTGGGCAACCAAAGACCTGACCCTGCAACTATTCCTCATGTGAGACATCCTAGTGAAGCCAGCAGGCTCCTCTCTGTGCTTAGTAGCAAGCTTACAACTCTATCAACTCTGACCAAAGTGAATTTGTGAGCAATATAGTGACCCTAAAATACTGAGCTTGTTCTTTTAAAATACTTTGCTTGTTCTTTTCTTGGGACTACCACAAGCGTGTCCATGTGGCTCTGTTGGAGCTAGTGTAGGAAACCCAAACTCATGTACATGTGGCCTGAAGCCTCGTGGAGAATCGCCCTGAACAGTCTAAGCCCCTTGCTATGGCCTGAACTAATAAACTGACTCCACGCTTGTTCTCACTGCTGAAGTGATGAAGCAGACTCCTGCTCTGCAGTGTGTCCTTAACCAGCTTAGCCCTCATAGTGGACTTTCTCATTGTGGCTAAGAGAATGTCAGAAGCTTGTTCTCCTTGTTGCAATGAGTTAAACTTGTTCTACCTTGAGTGAAGTTTCCCAGCCACAATTCTGAATGAAAATAGCCCTTGCTTTGAGCAAAACAACTCCTGCGCTCTACTGAGTGACAGGTATTGCAGGTACTGAATTGTTGTAACTCAGGATGCTGTCTCTGTATTTGAACTCTGTCTTCCACCACTTTTTGAAGCCTGTGTTATCACAGCATGGTTCATGTTGGCCTGTCCTTCTGGGCACAAGAAAAGTTCTGAGCTCTTTAAAATCGGATGGAGACCTAGTCTAGGCTGTCTTGTTGAGGGTTCTTGTTACAAGTCAGACTGGTGTGTATGTGATTGCTACCACCTCCCTTTGCCATGACATTGCAGGGGAAAGTACTTGAAGCACGTGGTTTTCTCCTCTAAAATCCTCCCTGCGTTTTATCCAGAGGGACACTGTTTCCCTCACATGACGCAGTTGCCGGAGGGCAGTAGGAGAACCACTGAACTGGGAGTCAAGTGCAGGTCATGCACATGTCTGCCAAGTCAGAAACAGTTACAAGGAAATGAAAAATTGTATGAGCCTGCCTTAACTTAATCTCTGATTGCAAATATTTACCAGTAAGACAAGGTATCTGCAGTGCAGCTTAATGGCCGCTTAGATCTAATTAGCGTGTGTGTAGGTTAAGAGAAAGATTTGAAATAATGACTGTGAAGCTAAGCTAGGCCTTGAAAAGTGGTCAGTGATGCATCGGAGTAGTGAACTTGAACTGAATCACTTAACTACTGAACCTTTCAGCTTAACAGTGTTGTGGTTGTATCTCTATTTAAAGAAATTTCTGGTAAGCAGATAAAAGGTGCTTGTCTTGCCACATTCACGGCTGTTAAAACATTGTTTTCTTACTACTTCCTGTTGAGGAGCACATTTGGGCACAGCAAAGCGTGTGCTGCTTCTCTTGTAGTTTAAACTGTCAGAGACTTGTTAGCATTTACAGAAAGTAAGAACACAGGTGCATGGGAAATGGCTGTCCTGTCCCACAAGATGTTGAAAGCCTGTGAAGTGACTGTCCTACATTGGCATGTACATTTTGGCATTTCTCAGAGGCCAAAGTACCTACTGTTCCAGGAGCTCTCTTTGGGCATGAGAGTCTTGGGTTAAAGTGTCTGTGTGAAGGAAGCAGGGCGTGGACAGAACTTCTGTCTCTGATAGCTGAAAAATGCAGTCATGCACCCCTTTAGGTATCATGGGTGGCCTTACTCTGTCATGCACAAATGCTGCAGCTGCAAAGCGAGGACTTTGGTTTGGAACCAGATGATCTTTAACGTTCTTTCCAAACCAAACCATTCCATGATTCTACAACAAAATTTTCCAAGAGAATTTTCCCAAAAGAAATGTCATGACACATTTTGCTAAGCTTCCTGGTTAACAAGACCAGATACTTTCCGCCTGGTATTGCTGAAACATGGATAGGCTCTAAGCAAGCTCTCTTGTGGCTGCCTTGAACTAGCAGAATAATCCCATGGCTTCAGTTTTTCTTTCGGTTCTAATCTAGGCTACTAAAGTTCTTTCTATTCTTGTTCTGTCCTTAAAACCTCTTATTTTGAGATAGACTGCTTAAGAAAGGTGTTTTTCTCTTTTATGAAACATGCTCCTTGGGAGTATTTTCTGTCTTCTTTATTGGGTGTGTGCAGCTCCCACTTCCATAGTTGATTATGAAAGAGTTGCTCTGTGTGCTATTATTGGTGCCAATAAATTCTTGCTGGGTTGCTTAGTCAGTGCTTTATTTGTAGCACTGTCCAGGGATGAAGAAATAGTTACATGAGTGGATTTTGTCTTTTCATAATCTAAAGAACAAAATTACTTAATATTTAAAGGTGATAGCAAATTGTGTGATTTGGTTGCTATTCAGAGATTTCTGTTCAGATACTGATGTAACTGATGTGTAAAACAAAATGCACATCCTTCTATATCACCACTGATGTACACGTGTGCGTAGGTTCCATTCTCCGTGTCAGATATGGCTAAGGGGAGCAATGACATTGTGGCTGAGGCGGGATTTGAATGACTTCAAAGCAGCCAGCAATGTGTGCAAGCACTGCAGAAATAGATGGCATTTCCATCTTTAAAACTGGCTGTCATTTCAGCAGAAAGTGTGCCATAGCTATGTAGTTCATAGAATACTCCTTAGGTCACGCTCTGCAGCTGCTGAAAAGAATCTTCTCAGTGGAGCTCAGGACCTTGATGGCATTCCCTTCAAGCAGCGGAGGCAGGTAGATCAAGCCATTTTCCAACCTTACCCACACCTTCCTAATAAAGAGGTAGTATGTTATTAAGTAGTATAGGGGGGTAGAGAGGAAAAGGGAGGTGGATTAAATGCTGTACCCACACCTCAGTGAGGGAACAAAAAAAGTACCAGCATGTCTGAACCTTAAAAAGTGAAGTGAAACAAGTAAGAGAACAGAGTTAGTGTTAGTATTTGATCTTTGTGCACGGAGCTTTATTTTCATCTCAGTACATAACTAAATGCATGCTTAAAACTGTTCATCTTTGCTGTGACTCAAGCATCCTGGATAAAGAATCGGTTTCATATATTGCTGTACCCTTTACTTGAAGTGAAACATTTTTTAGGAGTTAGAGCACCATGCTAAAATCGAGAGAAGAGTGTAAATTATTTTCTGTTAGTTTTGAAAACAATTCTCCATTTTAGCTGAACAGTCACAGCCTGGGTTTTTCAGCCACTTGGGGAGAAAAAAAAATGTGGTAAAGGCTGACCATTCTGGTTTGTGGCTTTCTCCTACTGAATACTTTTATTCTGCTTTTGAAACCTTGCACATCATGACTTTGAATCATAGGAGAGTTCACAGAGGGTCATGTCACTGTGAGCGACACCGACGGCAAGGAATGTCACGAGTAAGTTCAGAAGGGAAAGCAGTTCTGAATCTTTATTAATTAATTAATTCACCTTTTATAACATGGATCGCAAAGAGTGTGTTGAATGGCATAAGACAATTGGGTGCTCGGCCATCCACCCCTTGAGGGGATTGGTCAAGCTCTAAGACACTTATTCCAAAATATCAGAAAGCTAGAACCATAACAATCTTGCATAACCAACCCAGCTGCAAGATAAAAAATTAGTTTATAAGATCTCATAGCAGTGTTTTCCATAGCTTCTGTGAGAACTGCAAGGTTCTCACAGAATGCTGCAGAAAAGCTGAAAGATTTCTCTACCAAAGCTTTTCAGCATCCACAGGGTCACTGGATCACACCGTGATGACAGGTTCTGATATGCTTTGCACTAGTTTTCCTGGAGTGGTGCTCAGCTCAGTAGCAACAGCAAAACTGTGCCCATGGAAAGAAAAGCTGGAATTTTCTCCATATATACATGACTGGTTTTCTTTTAAGAATTGATAACTTGCACTGTACATCAAAAGTTTGCACTGATAACACTGTTGAACAAACATACAGTGTTGACATCAAAACCCAGAGTTCCTTTCTGCATAACTGGAGGCTGAGAAGGTTCTTTAAAGAAATTCTTGATAGCTTATTTTTTCTCCAATTGGGAGGAAAAAAGCTCTGAAGCCTCACTAAGTTTTCTATCTCACTGGTTAGATGTATAATTGGGTGCATGATTCATACGCTAATGCTGTGACTTGAAGCTAATTTTTTTCCCTTCTGTCATATAATGGAGTTCTGTTTTTTAATGTGCCTGCTTATTTTAGGCAATGAAATCCAGAGACAAGCTATACAAAAAAGAATCTGTACTGAAGTGCTTTTTAAAACCTGGTATTATTACAGGACTGTCTGTCTTTGAAATGTATCAAAACTCATGAAGTGAAATCAATAAATACTCTGCACTGTACAGAGCACAATCATACACCCAACCTTGAATTAGAATGCATGCCTTACCCAGCAGCAGCTCTGTGAGGTTGTTTAAAGGCATGATGGAAGGGTGATACCCAATGAGGAACGCAGGTTGGCTTCTGCTGAGTGCAGGTAATTACACACAGTTTCCTTCACACACTGGAGTAACTTTTTTCTCTTTGTGCAAACAGATCTATGGTATATATGCAGAGTCTTGGCTCTGCATTCCCCTTGAGCATTACTGTATTTGCAAGTTCAGTCTCCAATGGCTTGCTGAGAGCGTTAATTCATGTCTAATTCAGCACTAGAGAAATCTGAAGATTTAATGCATTTAGAGATAAACATGTGGAGGTTTTCAGGAAGGGCATTGTACTAGTACTTCTACAATTCCTGGAGTGAGGTAGTTTCTACCCTACCTAACAGGCTTCTGGTTTATAACATGACTTATGTATCAACTCAGCAATATTTCCCTGTGGCTGTAGAGAGCCTGACAAAGTAACTATGAAATACTACCTGTACTTCTCACTTTGATGCCAACGTTTTTAAAGATGTCATAAAGATGATTTAGATGGTTAAATTTCAGGTTTGGAGAAGCAAAGGAGGGAGCAAAGCACTGTTATCAGGCATTTCGCTAATGTGTGGCTGTCAGTACTGACAGTACCATCCTTTTACATCTCTGCTTTTCTGATGTGACACCTGCTGCTTTGAGCATCCTGAGGTGGGTGAGGGACTCATCCTGGGCTGAACAGCTGGTAGTTTGCTATGGGCAGGCTACACTTTGAGCACTGTCTTTCCTGACATGACTTGCTTCCCTAGCTGTAGAGCAGAGCTGGAGTGTCTCTCCTGCACTGATTCACAAAGGAAAGCTCTGATGGCAGTGAAGCATGTGATGGGAGAAAATTGGGCAAGGTTCTTACCTCAGATGAGACCTGACAGCCTTAATAGGAAAAAGAACAGAGGCTTGGCTGCATGCATGAGCCTTTAGCAGCATGTCACTGATGTCTCCTAATAGAAGGTGGAGGGCAGTGCCAGCAAATCTTTTAAACTTAGAAAATGCGGATCAAGTAGTGAGGTGTCACCTATGACACTAGCATTTCTTAGAGCCAACTAGTTTCTTTAGTGGTCAAAGAGATCCTAATCTCACCTCAGGATTATTTTGCACAGATCAGCCATATCCTTCCCTTCCCTCACCAGCACACTGACGCTGCCAATTAATTGACAGCTGCCTTGCTGTAGCTCATAGATGGAGATGTTTGTTATCCTGGAGTGGAATCAATAGCTGTGTTGCTTCATATCCAATGCCTGTGATTTCTGGCAAGCATAAGGACTTTTCTGCTAGCTTAACCCTAACTAAGATTTAATTAGTGGATTTTAAAGTGGTAAATACATCCATCTGTCCTGTGCAAAGACTTTCTTACCATGATAAGCTGAGCAGCCAGAGCATCAGATCCTTCCAGCAGGCATCTGTGTTAATTTGGAGAGCTTTTCAAGCTCCTTTCTTTCAGGTTAGCTCTGTTCTGTACTTATCTTTCTACCTTTAAGAATAGAACCTGTCCCATGCCCTCAGCAGGAGCTAGAGTCTTCCCAGTGCCAGTAAATTCTCATAATCTTTTGTTACCATTTCCTCTTCCCTTCTCTGTTCAAAGCGTGTCTTATCTAGAGAGAGCAGAAGATGGAGTGAAAACAAACCAATATATATGTTCAGTAAACATCAGGTCAAGATACATAATTCAGTTTACCACAGCAGGGTGGCATTTCTGAGAGAGGTGTTTAAGATACAGAAAGGGATTTTCTGGGCTATCAGATACATGGCTTCTGTCGGGAGAAAAATACTGGGGTTTGTGTTGCTTCATTAGAATAACAAATGAAAAAGCAGAGTGCACTGAGTGCCAAAGCTGTATTTATCTTCATGCCATATTCAGTGCTTTCTCAAGGCAAATGTTCTAGCTCAGAAAGAAATCGTGAGAATGCAGACTGAGACAGCGAGTTCCAAAGTCTCTGTGCATGCTTTTCAGCAGCACATTTTGAAGCTGAATTCCTTTGCTCTCAGGAAATTCCTCAGGTAATGGATACTTGAGTTCAACGATGACTCTGTTACATCAAAGGTTGAATGGGATCATGAGTCATACTGGAAAGGACAACTGGGCAATACTGCAGGGAAAAGAGAGGCAAGATTTAAGATGAGAAAGAGGTAACAAATAAAGAAAGATATGTGGGTGAAAGAGAACAGAACTCTAATCATTTCAGTAAAGGAGAGATAACAAAGGCCCCCGTGATGTGAGCCATGCTTCATTAAAGTAGCCAGAGGCATTGAGCCTCAGATGATGGTGCTAAGCTATGTGGTGGAGCTCTTGGAGAGCATCCTTCCTGAAACCTTTGGGAGCCCTGCTGCAAGAGCAAAAGTGAGCCCTTACATAAGGGCAGGGGCAACAGGTAATGGACATCTAAACCTTACCCATTTATGTGAAAAAAGTCTGTTGGCAGTGTTGAGTCTTGCCGCTGTAGAAAGAGATCCATGTTCCAACTACATGCTTCTGCCCCTCACCTACTGTAAGGAAATACTCTGCCCCCTGCCAAGAACACAGAGCAGGCTCTACACAATGGCAAATGAGTAACAACAAACAAACAAACAAAAAAAAAAAAAAAAAAAAGAGGGGCTTTTCTGGGTTTAAAAAGGGAGCAGCTGTGGAGGAGCTAATTTTTGAGCAAGTCTTAATACTCTCCATGTGGTTTGCTGTGGGTTACCTTCAGTGCCAGAGATTTAAAGACTCATTCTCAGGCCTCTGACCAGGTATGCTTTGGAATTAAGGCAGCAGTAAAGGTTACAGATACCCCCTTGAGATTTGGGGATTTTTTTGGGTAGGGGTGAAATTTTTGGCTCATTTTGTTTATTAGTTTGTTTTCCCTCTGGTGGGGAAACTCCTGGACAAGGACTGCAGTGTATTGCTACCTCAGTGTTGTCAGTGTCACTTGTTGTGGTTTGTGGTCTTACCACTGTTGTTCTGGGCTGGCTGCATTTTGCAAAGTTCTTAATAATTTTACATCATTTCATACAACACATTGCTTTTAGAGCAACTTCTAGAGCCAGACTCAGATGGAAGCCGTGAAAAAAAAAGAATGCTGTTTATAGACGTCTATAGACTTAAAAGGCAACTCGGAAAGGACAGAGTTCTGCTCAGTAGTGCATCATTTATAGGACTTTTATGTAAGTGTGCCAGCTTCCTTGATTTATGTGTATGTATATTTGGAGTTATTTTCTTCCTATTATCCCAGAAATTTATTCTCTTTCGTCATGCCTCTTTACAGACCGCGTGATATTCCATCACCTGCCTGAGTTACATTGAATGCAGTGGAACAAGTGCCCAGATGCTCCACTTCCAGAGTAAGGAAAGGGCATTTGTGCCTGCCTGTGGAGATGAGGACAGCTGGTTTTGCTATGGGATAGTTCATGGATGTCTCTGTTTTGGGCATCAGAAAGTGGGATGGTATTTGTGTTGCTTTCCTAGGATGTGTCTTCCCTCATTCTGCACTTGGAAATTTTATCTGAATGTGACTGTTTGCAGTGTTTAGGATTCTGAGTAGCCTAATAGGAGTAAGTGGTGTTACAGAAGTGTGCAGGGTGGTTTTCATGCACCTCCAAATTTATATGCTGGCTGTAAAAACACTGTACACCCACAAGCACTTGTCAAAGGTGGTGTCACTCTGCTGCTCAGTACATTCCTGGCAGGACAGCCATGGACAGAAGCATGGTGAAATGCCTTCAGAAGCACTTACAAAAGAAGGATCACATTAGTATTTACTGAGTGGTAGCCTTCCAGAAAGGCATAGAAATCCTATGTGTTCTCTGCCACCTTTGGTTATTTACCATGACAGATAATTCTGAAGTTCCTGACTGAACCCATTGAGCACTAATATGATTATTGCCCAGGCACTTTAGAGGGAAGAAGGTCTGGCAATTTAAGGAGATGAAGAAGGGTGTTTGGAAAAAGCACTTAGAGATTTCACCCCCGGGCATAGAAGCACTGTGCTTAGAAGTGTAAGAGAAAAGGAAGAGCACCATCTACTGATGCAGAAGAAAATGAGCCATTTGTATGCAAAGCCTTTTTTTTCTTTTCCTTCACCTTAGACAAGTTGTTCGTGGCTTTTTAAATGCAGACTTTACTCTGGATTTTGATTGTCAGTAACAAGATATTTTAACTATTGACTCCCCTTGCTAATGGTGCTGATAGAGAAGAGGGTGTGTTTGTACATGGTCTGTTCTGACCCTCAGCAATCCCAGCAAAAAAAGGGGCCTCGTTAGCACCCTTGATATGCATAGATAATGTGTGCCAAATATATCAGCTGGCTGCCTAATCCTTATTGCCATGGCAGTTGCTTTCAGTATCACCTCAGAAAAGCATGTTGAGCTGCCACAGGCCATCATGGTCTCTTTCCAGTGCCAGCTCCCCTCAGCTTCCTGGCTGAGAGCTGAATGGTTTGTCACAACCTTACCTGACAGCTTTATGTGCTCCATGCTTGGAACACTCCACAAACTTTAGGGACTTGACATTATCACAGTTTGTTGTGCATGGGAGTGGATCATGAAGGTCCTGTTGCTGTCAGCTCCTAGGCAGACCATGCTGTGTACACCTGAGAAATTTGGAATCCTCTTAAAATGAAAGTGCACTTTTTTTGTTCCTCTGGATCTCGGTCAGCCCAACCTGACCTCTTCTGCTAGGGAAGACTAACTCTACACTAAATCTTGTTTCCTCATCACTGACTAGTGTTCCATAATCAGGGCTTCTTTTTCAGTGTTAGATTGGGCATGAAGTTGCATCATTCAGAAAACTCAAATCAGTTAATTTGAGTTTGCCTTAAGGGAGCTCTGACAGGAACGATTAGACCTGCACAGATATCTGTGTCTCAGGTGTTGCAATCTTTCTATCCTGTTACTGCCTGATGATGTATGAAGAGGGAGCACGGCCTTGCTTCCTATTTTACAGAAGCACAAGGCTCCCTCTTTTGTTGTGCACCAGCACCACTTAGTGCTGAGATGTTCCAGAGGCCACTAATAGAAAAATACATTAATATATGATCATATTCAATTTCTAAGCGAAGCCCAAGTTTGTGAGGCTTTGTATTAGCACTCAACTATTTTTAACTCTGTCTTAGCTCTTTCTTCCCTGCCTACCTCCATTTCATAGAAATTACAGCACCTTTTCCTACTGGAGCAGTATATTTGCAAGTACACAGCTTATTCACTGGAATCTAGGGTACAACTCATGTCTTGGGCCACCACTTGCCAGCCGTCAGCCAGTTACAAATTTAAAGGTTCTGGGTGTTTTGTGTTTCTAAGTTTCTGTAAAATCTAGTAGATATGAACAGATTGAATAAAGTCAGAATATTAGCAAAGGACAGAATACCTTAGAACTGGTTATTCTGTTTGGTGAAAAAAAATGAAAAGTGGTCTTCAGGATAGTGAAGTGCTACCAGCTTGGAGCTGGTTTTAGTTTGGTTTTTTTTCCTCCATTAATCAGCTGATTTAGTAGAGGGATTTTTTTCTTACAAACCTTGTTTTACAGAAACTGAACAATCTGGTGAGTTCAGTTTAGTGCAGATGATTACAGAGAGGGGCAAGGATCTTTTTATCTGCTTACGTCCATTATCTCTGAACTGGATAAAAACCATATCTGGAACCATAGTAGCATCTTGTTTCCTAGGAGGGAAAGGGACAAGTAAGGACCAGTGAACCATTCAACTCTTCTGAATATGTTCTTCCTAACGTCAGAGGAATGTAAGACTAGGATGAAGCTACTGCTGCCTTACCCTCCTCCAAGATATAAACAAACATGAGCAAAAAGAAATATGTAAGACTTTTATGCATCGTAGGTTTTATACCAAATGATATTCCATCATTTTGGTACCTTACGTATCTAAATGTGGCACTTTGAATACAGGCCTGAGATGTTTCATAGAAAATTATTTCTTTCATTGTCACAGAGAGCATTGGGTGGTCACTTTCTGAACAAGAAAACGCCAGCTAATGCTTGTTAGCAAACAGTAGTGCCTAAGGCAAGCCGGGAGAGCGAGCACAGGCCACCTGAGCAGAGCTCCCCTACACAGTAGCAGGCAGCAGAAATTGTTCTTTGTGGCACACCAAATTCTAAATGTTTGGACAATATCCAGATGTTTTGATCGCTGTTTTGTGAGTACAAATAATCTCCATTGTCCTCTCTAAAAGCCTCCTTGGCCTGGTACCCATGTGTAGTAGAAAACAGCAAACTACAGAGGTGGCAGCTGCCGAAGGACAGCAAGATCTTTGGGATCAGGGCACAGGGGTAAGGGAGACTGCTCTCATTTAGCAGCAGTCATGCATCAGTGAGGGACTAGGGCCTAAATAGCTTCATCTACTATGAAAATGCATCGAGCTGAGGAAAGCACAGGATCTTTTTATTTCACTGTGAAGGGAAATATGTTCAAAAATACTGAATAACTTACTGTGGAACAGCCCTTATGCTTGTATAATTATTTATTTACACCTGGTTTTGACTATAATCATACCCTCTGTTTCTCATACAAGAGTGGGGAAGATACAACAGTGTAAAGTTTCTAAGCTTCTCACAGTTATCTGGCAAAACCTGCCAGACAAAAGCATCATTTGCTTGCTCTATGCTTTATTTAGGCCATTTTCTTATTTTACTGTAAGACTTCATTGCAGATTCCTGTTCATTCAGCAAGTGAGCTGAAAGAAGACTTTGTTGCTTCTTTTTTCTGTATGAAATAGTTTGGTGGTAGTAACTGATTTGTCTAGTAAAGAAAATCAAATGAACAATTGGTGAGAGTTTTCATGGCTAGAATAATTTAATATTTCACAACAAAATATATTTAGGACCAGAAACTGATCTCCAGATTGGATAGAAGAGTTTGTGATCTATATTGTTTTTTACAATGAGTAATGCAGCAGTTGTATCTTTGCATATTGACTAGCAGGAATTAATGATATAGTTCAATTTTTAAAACTGTTTAATTATCCAAAAAATGTGGGTAGGTAAAAAAAAAAAAAAAAGCACATTTGTATGGGGGCTTTTTAACTTTGTATCTCTTTCTTCAGGTTTGAAGCTCAGGCAGATCTTGCACCAAAGATGATGTTTTAGGCACAGCAGTGTGAAATAATCTACTTCATGACACTTCTCTTCTGTAAAATTCGAGGGTTTGGTCTTAAACTGCAAGGAAAGATTTTACCTGTAAGGTATAACACTCCAACAAAGTAATAAGGCTAAACAGAAATACAAAAGTGTTCTAGCTGTGTATTTGTCATTTTCTCCATGCCAGTGACTCGCAAAACTTGAAATTTTGTCTTGAAACTTGAATTTTCTCTAGGAATTACTTTTCTTTCATTATAATCTACTCCTGGGAAGTTTGGGGATCAAGTAGGATAGTGAGACCTTATGTGTCATCTTGGTTTTGATGTTGGTTGTTTGTTTAGTATTAATTCTAATACTTCTATGGATATTTTCCTTTGTATCTAGGGACAAAAAAACATCTAGATAAAAAGAGCCCTATCTCAGTGAATTCCTAGTTGCTGCCACACATGAAGTTTGTGGAAGACTCCCTGCACGGCCTGTGCAGGCACAAAGGTAGGAGGGGGAACAGTGGGGGCCCTGGGAGGCGAGGCAGAGACGAAATCTCTGCATCTGGAGTTAAGAACTGATCTCACAGCTGATCACTAACAGCGTGGGGGCAGGTCCCCAGTGCCTGCCCACGGCTTGCATCAGCGCTGGTCCCTTATTCAGCCACTGAGCATTCAACACTGCCAGCTCTTCCTGTGCTACTGTGGGGACACAGCCCTGACCTCTGCCTTGTGTCCCCTGTGGGGACAGTTTGACCTTCCCGTGGGGCCTGAACTGCCACAGCCCCAGCCAGAGCCCAGCCCAGGGCACGCAGCCCAGGGAAGCACAGGTGCCGCAGGAGACACAGCAGGGCTCTGCCAGAGGTGAGTCACTGGTGCCATCTGCATCTCCTGGCTAGCACTAATGACCTTTAGAGATGTGCTCACCCCTGATAATGCCATTCTCTTGTGGTGTCAAACCTGATATTAGCCAATGTTATATTTACCCAGTGACTGTATGAATGGCAGTATGCACCTTTTTCTGTTTGAGTAGCTCATCTAGAAAGCTCACAGCTGGAGGTGGGAACACTCACTGTATGAGTTTTCCTCCAAAAGGTCACCTTAAATGAGATCTAAAATTTTCATTAAAACTGTTTTGGTGTTTCATTTTGGAATAGCTGGAGCAAGTATTTCTTGAATACGTTCTTGAATCCCCAGTTTCAGAACCATGTTGCCATATATTTCTTCCCTTAAAAATTGTGGATATATAGTACTTACTTTTCAGAATCTTATTTTAAATGGTTGACTTTTTGTCCCCTTTGGGGTCAAAGCTTTTTGAAACCTTGGACTCCGTCAAAGGACAAAGTGTATAGTAGCTATGACTAGTCAGACTAATGTGCCACTACAGTGTAACATGTTCTTCTGAGTTTATTATCAAAACAACTTTTATTACTTCGAGTGGGTCTACAGAGGAAAATGAGAACACTAAATGGAACAAGGACTGAAGAGACAGGAGGCTATGAAACAAAAATAATACATAGATGTAAGGGAAGTGGAAAAATATGTGGCAAGGAGCAGTAATTACAGCAACAAAAGACATATAGCCAAACAATTAATAGAATTGAAGACACCTGAATGAAAGGGGGCACTTTTATAAAAAAAGAAGACCTCAAAGCAAAAGGCAAGAAAGTTTTTTTATCACTGTTGAAATGAGATGTGAAGAGATGTAGGGAGAGAGAATTGTGGTGAATTCATAAGGAACGGAAGGTGAGTGGAGGAAGAAAGGGAAAATCTTCTGTTGATGCTTTAAGCATGTTCAAGCCAGATCTCCAGGGGCTGGAACATTTCCATCCCTTCCTGCAGCGAGCAGCAAGCATGTAGGGTAGCTGGTTAGCACCTATGAGATGTGAAGTGACTTGCTGAGGACTTCAGTCAGCTGGTGTCTGCTGCCTCTCCACTGTTCAAGATGCTGCCCACCTCTGCATGCTAATAAATCTCAACAAGCCCGAGGGCACCCGAATGGAAAGTGCTTTTATGGGGTCATTAAGTAATCTGTGTAGCAGTCGGCACCCAGAGAACAGCTCTGGGACTCTCCGTGGGTCCGTGGGCAAGAACGTGGGCAAGAACAATGTCTTGGAAAGCATAAAGGGACTGCTGAACACAACTAAGCAAATAAGAGGAATTAGACAGTGGTTTAGAAGACGAATGCCAAAGGTATGACAAAAGGTCATTGACCTTTCATGATATGCAGCCCTTGTTAGCAGCACTGCTGCACAGTGAATAATCCCTTCTTCATGTTGCTTGCCTGACTGGCTGATAAGCCCATTTGAACCTTTGCAATTCAATCCAATGCAATTCACCATACCCTCTTCAAATCTTAATTCTATCCCCTACTCCTACCCCCTATTTCAGCTCTGTAAGAAATAAGTGAGGCTAAAGCCTATATTTAATTTTCATGCACAAATTAAAGGCTAGATAACTACACTGTGCAGACTCCTTGTAGTAGTAGGTGAGCTGTCCTTTTTATAGTGAAAGCAGTGTGTGGCTGAAGATGAGGTACCCTGGAAAATTAATTTCCTTGGCAGCAGGGTTCCAGGCTCCATATTAATATCTCTCAGCCAGTGTCCTGGACCTTAGTCTTTCTCCTTTTAATTCCTGAGTAATTTAGGTCAAGAGAGACTGTGGAAAATCAGCTCCCTTCTGAAGGTCAGGAAGAGAACAGCTGCAAGAGCTCTAAGTAAAGCCAGATCAAACTCATTTAGCAGCAGCCACACAAAAGATGTAGGGAGTTGCTTGGTGGGTTCATAAACTAACTGCTGGAGCAAATACCAGCAACAACTATACAGAGAAGGGTTATAATTGCAATTCTAGGCTGAAAAAGGGATCTAATTCACAAGTCCTTCACTACTGGGGTTCTGAGAATATGTGAATCTTTCTTCCCCCTTCACCCACACTTTTATTTTGAATGACAATTTGTAATGAAGGAGTAAACTGGCTTGTGCTAAAGAGAGCAGGCTCCAGGAGGTCTGGTGACAGGACACTCCAAATGGCTAGAGCAGGGTATAGGTGAGCAATCAGTTGTCCCCTTCAGTGAGCTATTTTGAATTCAGGAAAGGTGGGATGTGATCCTCTGAAATACAAATACTGAATTCAGGGCAGGTGGTATAATTTAAGATGAGCTCAGCCATTATGATATCTCATCATTTGGTCGATACTGGCAACCCAGGACTTAAACATTCTTAAAATAGTTCTGTATGTTCTTTGCAGCTCCATTCCAGCTCTGCTCTTCTTGGCTCTAGCACTTGCCCCACTACTGTGCTGCTGTAAGAGGGAGCACAAAGAGCAAACTTACTTTTATTGTTAGTGAACCTGAAATGCTGCTGCATTTGGAGAACCCTTGGGTTTGCTTCTAGAGTTTTTCTGAAGCCTACAGATACATGAAGAAGGGATGGGGGATGCATACAAATCCCATGAGTACGACAAAACCAGGTCAATTCTAGGGTTTGTGCAAATCCACTACCCAAGTAGTGACAAAGTCTGGAAATTCTCTGACTGAAGGAAGTGGCTGATTTATCTACTCTGCTCCCTTTTTGCTTTGCAAGAAATAGCTGTCTTGGGAATTAAAGTAGGAAACACAACCAATTTCATCCTGTGTCTTCCTTTATTCCTCTTCATGCAAGGCTGTCCAAAGAAGAAGTGAAAACCGAGATTACTTCTCAGTATGTACATATCCCGACTTTTTTTAACATCTAGTTTTTGAAAACTACTTCAACACACAAGTAGCTTACAAATCTACCTTAAAACCAGAAATTAGTTTACAAGCCAGACAGGTATGTGTCGGCGATTGAGAGATGGGACGCAGCTTGGTGCAAGCAAAAGCCGTTTATTGTTTCTACAGCATGGCTTATATACTCACAGCCTTTGGACAACACTTTCCACTACCTTAGTAAAAAACTGCAACATTCATGTTTCCTAGCAACATTAATTAACTACCATCTTGCAGGATTTCTCTTAAGCAAAGCACAGTGTAATACATAGCGTTCCTTCTATTCAAATACTTGTCTGCCATTCCCATGGCTTCTGGCCCACTAAGGCCAAGATATCCGCTCGACTTCCCAGCTGCCTCTCCACAGGTATGTGTGTGGGTTTGGGGTTTCTTTTTTTCTCACTTCTGGCAACACTACTGCAAATTGAAGAATGCCACTATATTGAAAATGACTGTGAAAAAGACTTACTTTTGATGATCATCTGTCTCTAAAATGAAAAAAAAAAAATCCCATTTCAATACCCTTGCCTACATTTTAAACTTTGGTGCAAAATAACTTTATTTCAAAGTTTTTGTGTACCATGGACTAAAAATTAGTAATGTTTTGGGGAAGCTTCCTTGGACTGAAAAGCAACAGGAACGTTTTCTTCTTATTTGCTTAAATTTTTGTGGCACTTGAGTTTTCTGAAAGTCTTCCTATCCTAAATCGAAGAATTATAGAGTAATTTGGGTTGGAAGGCATTGGGTTTAAAGTCACTTAATCCAACCCCTCTGCAATAATCAGGGACATCTTCAACTAGATCAGATTGCTTAGAGCCTCGTTCCACCTGACCGTGGACACTTACAGGGATGGCGCATCTACCACCTCTCTGGGCAACCTGCTCCCGTGTTCTGCACACACAAAACAGAGTGTAGTGAAATGCAGTTCCATGCAGAGGTTTCTTTTCAGCAGTTTGTTCATGCCAGCAACATGAGGTTGTTTTACCTGTTAACTTTGAATCTTTACACGAGAGAATCGTAACTCCTGGTACATTGTACGGACAGAAAATAAAGATATCCATAGGAACTGTTTGTCTCTTGTCTATCAGCTGTTTTCCTGCTAGATGCTGTGCAGTGCATCCAGGCTGTCATGACTCCTGGTCAAGTGGCTGAGGACATCCAAGAGCAAACTTGCTTGGAAAACAGTAGTGTGGAGCACAGTCTGTGGTATGGACTGTGTAGAGTGGCTCCACCAAGGTCAGGTAAGTATGCAAATTCCTGACAGCATTTTTACAAATGCTGGCTAATATGAAACTAACAGGAATTACAGGAGCTGCTAGCCATTTCTGGTGCTAGTGAATGACGACACATTATTTTAGCAGAAGGGGAAAGAAAAAGCAGTGAATTGTGGTGTTCAGTACATCCTGCATATTAATGGTGTCATGGTTTAACCCCGGCTGGTAACTACGTACCACATGGTCTGAGAATAAGTGTGACGTTGGTCCACGGTCACTGAATATTTCTCTTGAGTATTTAGCTGTCTCTAAGAGCACTGATACTTTCTTAGAGGTAACTAAATATCGTTTGAAGTCCAGTGAAAAAACCCAGCATCTAATCAACAGTGTTAATGAATGAAGGCATACTGAAAGCCAGCATCCAGATAGTACTTGACATGAATGGTAAGTCTAAAAAATATGCTGCTGTGAGAAGTGTCCACTGGATCAGCTGGGTGGTCGGTACAGCACGCAAATAATATTTGCTTGAGGTGCTCATCTTAGGATTTCATTGTTTTGATTGAAAAGAAGAATTATTGGTGGCTTGTTAAGATAATTTGTATTAGAGGACTTAAAGGGAAAGGCCACTTGTTTTTTCTACTGGCCAAAGAACAAAAACCACCCTGAAATCTACAAAATACTTCTAAGGATGTCAACATTTGAAATAAAATTAGTCCCTTTACATTCATAAGACTTGGGGATTGCCTTTATTCCAGGCAACTGAAATACTCTGTTGGCTCTGAGACTGGCCTGCAAGTTGCTACACAAAGTTAAATTTTAAAGCTCTCAAGAAAAAAAAAAAAGGAAGGCTTATGCTACTTGCATGCTGTGCTAAACCAGTACATTTTTCAATGTAAAATGCACGTGTCTTTAACTTTCCTGGCAAGGTACAGGAAGAATAGGAGGAGAACATAATTATTTTTTCAGTTCAGGGTCATTCATCTTTCACTCTAGGTACTCAGTCTTCTAATATTCATATGCATATATAATAAGGAATCTCTTGATGTCTGTAAATGTGATCTAGCAGATTATTTTCTTTGAAGCTGGAAAGAACATGAAGGAAACCAGCAGTTATTTCATGCATTATTTTATAGTTGCATTGGTAAATGTACATATTAAAAGACTGGAGTTAGTTTTCCTTGTAATTAAGTTGTTATGTGCATATTTTAGGCAAGTATGTTAAAGTTCCTGGGACGCCAGAAAAACTAATGCTGTCTCAAAAACTAGATGTATACATAAGTAACTATCAGTATTACATCGCTTGCCAAACATTACTCCAAAAACATGGAAATAGGGATAAAGGACAAATTTTTTATATATTCTAAATATTGCACAAACTACCCATGTGACTACTTTGTACTTAGTGTTCTGGACTTATATCCATTTGCATATATGCTTACATGTATACGTGTGTGTAAACATTGCTTCATGTCCCAGTTCTCACTGTCAGGCCCCCAGAGTAACTCACCAGTTTACAGGCATAATTACTATAATATTTATGTAAGATCTTGTCATTGTTAAAATTTATTGCTTTTTCTGCCCAGTGGGCTCCTTTCTTTGAGGGCAGGAAGGATCCTGGAGGAGGGACTATATTTATCTGTGGTTGCAAAGTGTCAGAGACACAGTAGGTGGAACTAAAAATGAACTGATAACAGGTAAGTCCTTTGTCTTCTGTCCTGATACTAAATAATGGTTTGGGCCTCATGTAGATCATAGGCAATATCTATTAAGCTATTTTCAAGTGATCTTCTTTTGGGAAAGCACTAAGCTGAAGTACCTTTTACTTACTATTGTCTTCTTCAGGAGCACAGCCACCTAGCCTATAAATGGTACCTTTTATTCCTCTCACGTTTAAACATTTCCTAAAGTTTCAATATACTAATTTCCAAACCTGTTCATCTGAGTCGTTGTTCCCGCTCCAGCACTTAGAATGCAAATGCTGTGAAATACTGTTGCATTATAAAGTGCTAATTAGCTCAACATGAAACACTAAAATGAAAAGAGAGTAGGTAGGTTATCTCCATCAACCTAGTAGATTTTTTGCTAATAACATTCTCATTAATTTAGAAATACATTTTCTAGTCTCTCATGGCTGTTGCATGAGTCCTACAATAGTTAAATAATATGAAAGGACTGAATGCTTTGCAGATCTCTAAATGGCCACTTGAAGTTATTTAAATCATACAGCTGCTTTTCTTAGATAATATCTTCTAATAATTAAACTAAGCCTTTTGAAAGCTCATCTTTCTTCCTTTTGAATATAAAAGGAGATCAAAACAGAGTATTTCATGGGAACACAGTAAAATCTTAAATTACAGAAAGTTCCTGCCTCCCAGGAATAAACCAGAGATTGCAACAGGCTCAGAGGGAAGCGAGCTGAGTTTTGTAGTTGCCAGTAAGACCCTTGCTGCTTCAGTGGTAGGAAGGAAAGGGTGATTCAGAACCATTCTGCTTAGCCTCACACCGAAAGGGAATTTGTTCCCTTATTTCCAGTATCAGCAGTCAATAGAAAACATTCCCACTTGGATATTTTAGGACTTGAAATGGACTTAGAAATTTTCAAACATTTTCCTAAAGCTGTCTTAAAATACTGTTTCACATCTTAGTAGAACATTAGAATAACCGGATGAACAAAAGAAAGTTGAGTCATAGAGAAACTTCTGCCAATGTATTGTTACCATCTTAGGGCTGTGTGGTTTATAATGATAAACTCCCCAAACTTTCTTCCAGTTTCCCTATTTTCCAGATTAAAGGAACACTGCAGAACAGCTTTGTCACACTGAAATTTCAAGACCCAACTTTAATTATTTAGCATACTTCCTTTGCATTTGGGTAACGAGGACAGCAAGTGAGAACACAGCGTGACATCCTGCAATAGCATTACTGGCGTGTCTCTTTGTTCAGATTATCAGCATTTTGGCAAAGCAACAGGACAGGAAATGTGACAAATTCAGAAAAAAGAAGGAACCTGTAGCAAGAACTGGAGCAATGAAGACTTTGAGCCAATTCATGAAATCTGGCATTGCTGGCAACTGGTCACCTCTGTGCATTAAATTAAATTTTCCTTAGTTTACATCTGGGAGATATATTTAAGAGGTATTTAAAAACATATTTTAGAGGGAAATAATAATAATAAAAAAAAATCAGATGCTACTTAGTAATTTGACTTATTTTCTTCAACTTAACAAAGGGTCTACCAGCTCAACTCAGGTTTACCAAGAGGGTTCAGAAATACTTTGTTGAAGACTCTTTGCTTTATCTCAGCCTTTAGTTTTCAGATTATGTTGGGACAAAGTAGGAAACATGCATTTTTTCATGACTCAGAGCAGCTGTTGCAGGTGTTGTGCCTCGGAATTTGTGGGATCTTACACTCATTATGGCCTGAGAACAGAATTGCTCAGGAAATCAAGTTACATATGTCCATATGCAAAAAGCCATTGCTCAAATTTTATTGGGTAGGATTACAAGTGAAAAACAGCCTTCATTAGCATAATGTTATTTTCAGGATACTGGTAGGGATTAGGAGTTCCTCCAGAGAACATGCAGACCACATTCATCAACAGAAAGCAACAGCAACTCTCACTTCAAGAAAAACTTATGATTTACATAACTAGCCATGAGTCATGATGCAGGTTTTATAAATTACTATGTCAATCTAAAAGATGCTTGCTATTCAAATTATGAAGCCCCTGTGAGTACAGGCCCATTTCTCTGAATGGAGAGACCATGAAAACATCAGTAACTCTGGCATAAAACTGATGTATTGTGTAATAAAGTTTCACGTAGAACCTGGTGCTTCATTTATCATCAATGTCTGTAGCTGGGTTTTGTACAGGTTACAAATGAAGCCCTGAATGATTCAGTCACAACACAGATGTTAATAAAATGGCATAATAGAGAGGTTGAGCAAGATGACTCATTCAAGTAATGACTCCTTCAAGCCAAATGCTCATGAAGATCAGTGGAGGAGGATGGAGGGGAATCTCTGCTTTAGAATTATGCTGATCATCTTCCTACCAATAGCAAATTGATCAATCTGCTGTGGAAGATGTAAATAGATACAAGGCAGGTTTCTTACCTGTCTGCTTGCATAATTCTGCTCATTCTAGCAGCTTTGACATATCACTAGTTGCTGGTTTTGAACATTAACTCTCCCTACGTGCAGATCAAAATCACAGGGAAAGGCAGGAGTTAAAATCTAGCAGAATGCAGATTTGGTAGGAAAGGGAAATGGGGTAGAGAACAGGGTAGGAAAGAAAAGGTGAAAGAGAAGGGATTCAGGAAAGTCTGAGGAAAAACTTAAAGCTTAAATGCAAAGCAACCCATACAACTGAAAGGCGGGGGTGCTTTTTTTTCTCTTACAGTAATCCATGTTAATTAACAGTGAGTGACTTAGAGAGTAAAGAGTTAAGGCTGTCTGACCACAACTGGATCTGAAACTCCTCTGACCAAGCCCTAGAGATTTAGTTTTATTTCCTTAAGAGCTCTTGGCATGCGTCTGCAGCATGGGAATAAGGCTGCTGCCTGATAGCACTGACTTGTGTCAAGTGTGAGCAGTTAAGCATGACACGAGAGACTCATGCACAGGACGTCAAGGCTATTTAAGTTGCTAGTCAGGGTGAAAGCCAGCTGCAGCCTGGCCACTTTCCTCAGTTAATGTACTCTGCCTTGTATCTGAAAGCAGCTGAGACAAAATTAAAATAAGCAGTACCTCCTGTGAAGCATACCTGCCCTTGTCTTTACGTATCTTTAAATATTCCACTCCCTGATCCTTCTTCCTTGCCAAATACTCTGTTCATGGAAGGCACCAAGGCTTTCAGAGTTGCATTACAGCAGTATGCCCTTACCTAGAACAACATCTTATATCTGTCATTGTTCACATTGCATTCAGACACAGGAACATCAGCAAGGCTGTAACAGGATTGCTAGGTAATGTATCTGAATTTCCATAGGAGGTTGTATAGACGCATCTGTGGGCTCCTGTGCTTCTGCTTCTAATTAACTACTGAGCAGTGGGGTTTCTTATATCTCACCATTCCACTCGTTAGAAAATATTTATTTATAGGAAAAAAAGGGAAGTAGCTATATAAACTGCAGAATTCTAGCAAACATATCAGGTTCCTGCTGAATTGCTTCTGAGATGCAATGATAAATCTTACCTGATGTGTTATGCCACTCTCTTTCTAAGCAGAAAACTTCTTTTACTTTTAAAAACAATGTAGGAGAGTATGCAGTTTCATTACTTTTCACACTGAAATCTCAGATTATAGTTAATCCTGTGCTTTTCAGATTTACAGTTTTGATTCCCCCAGGACTACAGATCTGCTCCTGAAAGCTTTTCTCTTCTGCCTCTTTCATCTTGATCCCACATGCTGTTTTTCAAGGTGACACATCGCTCTTCAAACATAGGAGGAGGGGAGGGGAGAAATCATTCCATTTTAAACTGGTGCAAAATGAAATAAGACTTTAAAATATTACAAAGAAAACAGTTAATCTCCCAAAATATTACAGGGCCAGCACATCCCCACCTTCTGCATCCCCCTAATCCTATTAGATAACACCAGGAATAAGCAGCTGGCACAATAAAAAATGCCAAATAAATGATTTTGAACTGCTTGAAAGTATGAGCAAAAAAACTTGAGATGGATAAAAAGCATTGGGAACGTGACAAGAATATGAGAGTATTCGGCCCCTAGTCTTGTGCATAATGGCTGTCACTCAAGTGTGTCTACTTTAGACTTGGGAAGGTATTCATTCCACTAGAGACTTTTTGATCTGGATATCATCTTGCATGAAAGTTTTCACTAATTGCTTTCTTTCAGTAGTTTGATGATATTTCTTTCTTGGCTAAAGGAAGAGAAGCATTTATGCAAGCTCTGCAATTTGAAAATGTTTTCAAGGAATAAGATCATCTGAATGCCTATCTCTGCTTTTCAATGTGTCCTGTAATTCACTAGTCAAGAATGAGGAGGTGGTGAGGTGCTGCTGATACCTGGTGCCCCTGTTCCTTCAAATACTCGTTGCAGCAGAGTGCTCTGGTGAGTGTCCTGGTAATTGCTGGGGTTTTGGTTTTTTTTAATCTGATGCCTCTCCATTCATGAAGTTCAAAGTCTTTACTTAGCTGCAACTTCTGCCTCTTATTCCACAGAGGAAACTAAGGCAGAGAAGAGAGGAATGAACTGCACTCAAGGAGAGTTCATGCCTAAGTGTTCATGCCTAAATACAGTTTAGGTCTTAGTCCCCGTGTTTTCTCTGGTGACGAGTTCCTCTCTCTGGTTCTCCAGCAGAGTAGGGTTACTCATTCCGTAACAAAGGAAATGTTGAGGCCATAAAATGTTCCTTTCAGATGCCAACTGTAAAAAGCTTGCCAGGTATCCAACCCCAAGCCAGTAAACCTGCACTTGTAAATCACATCTCTACCAACACAGATTTTCCAAAATGTAGTTAATTTGTAATGTAACTGACCTTCTGAAGAGTCAGATGTAACTGAAGACCTCCTGCATCCTTATTCCACTATGGCAATATGGATAAACTGTATCAAAAATTTCTTAACAGGGTTCATTTTGAGGTGAATTAAGGCCTTGGATGAGGTGGTTGGGTTTTCTCTACTCCACTTAGGACACATACGACTTTAAAGCAAAACAATTACCCATGACTACTCATGGCTGTGACTATGCCAGATGCACGAGTTGCCACAATTGTAATGCAGACAAGAAACTTAGCGTATGATGTCCTAGAAGAGGCTTGTGATGTCTTTTACTCCTAAACAGAAAGTAGAACAACTTTAAGATTGAGATCCAGTCCTGGTAACTTTTTGCACACTTTCTTAAAATTACGTCAAAGTATGCCTCTCCCAGCCACAAGCAGAGCCCAAATTCAGGAAGTAGGGAGGAAAGGGAAGGACAGGTGAAAAGGTTTCAGTGTTATAAACCAGATCCACAGATTAGAAAGGAGGTGAAAACACACACCTGTTACAGGAATGTTTTAAAAAAATAAATGTGCCTAAATAGCAAATCTACACACCTTTTCTTCAGAAGTCCTTTTTGCTTCAGAGCACTTTGTTAATGTCGAATATTAGTAAACAGGGAAGTCATTGGCAGAGACTGACACCTCTGCAAGCTTTAAGCCAAAATCCATATATATGCCATCACTGTTTGCTGATTGCATGGCATGAGCTTGGCAAGGAATGTTGGATTTTATTTCCAAGATGTAAACTTTTGATACTTTGATAAATGAGAAGTCACTTTGAGTGCACTGATATGTGAAATACATTATTCGTCCACCACCTTGCTACTACCAGGATTTCTAGCAGCCACAGGTCTCTTACTTGCTCCAAGCCCATGACTAGAGCATGCCTTTATGCCAAAACAGGAGTGGTGTATAGGACTGTAAGGAAACTTGGGAATTATTCGTGGTCATACTGGGTCTCAGCCTGTGGATAAGCACAGGATTTCAGTGTCCATGACTGCTGTTGTAGATTTGAGGCTTTAAGATCATTGCGAATTTAACACTCTTTCATTGCATGCCAGAGAGTTGTGGGCCTTTTTCTCTTTTCCTTTCTGGAGAGTCTTCACTTACCAAGGCTTCCACTCAGAAGATTGCCTTCAAACTTGTTTTCCCCATCATGTTCAGAGATTATGTCTTTAGTTTCAGCCTGTGCATGCTCAGAATGCAGGGTTAGTTTCTTCTGGGTGTTGTTTAGGAGTTGCCTGTTCCAGTAGACTTCAAACACAGCATCAGACAGAGACTTGAAATCGAATGTAAAATCAAGTAGTGCTGATGTGCCATATTTAACATAGGCTGTGCAGGGAAATCAACCTTAAAAGATTTGTGTGTGTTGTTCTGCTCCTTCTCTAGTTCTCCAGTTAATGTTTCAAAACTAGGTTTTCATGGTAGCTTAAAGAATCATTCATATCCTGGTGTAATCGCTTATTAGCATTATTTAGCCTCTATTCTAAGCCTAAAACCCCTGTTAAGATTGTGGAAGCAGCACTGTTAGTGTTGTATAGCGCTTGTCCACTACACAGCCTTGGAGTGGGGAGATGCCCAAATGCTGTCCTACAACAACTAGTTTAACATCACTGGTGTGGAGGTCAGTGGGAGAATCCTGTTCATTTTGTAATTCACACAATTTATTCTGTAAAGAGTTTTTAGGGGAACCAACATAAACTAATCCTCTCACATCCAAAAATGGTCTAGCTTTGATTAAGCACCAGAGCTGGATATCCAAAGTCCTGTTCTATCCATCACCCACTGAAGAAAATTTGTGTGATCTGCCGTTCTACAGAGCCAAGTGCTGTAGGACTCATTATTATTTGGAGCACTTCCACCAGCACTGGGGACAAAGCAACAGGTACTGCTTTGTGCTCTCACCTAAGAGGGATTTATGCATGTGCACGTTACACTGAGATAATGAAACCCTGCTCACATTTTAACAAGTGTCAAAACACTGGAGAAACCTAACTCCAAGCTAGAGCATCTTTGTGGGAAAGTCCTTTGAGTGGTTCCTGGTTTCTTCAGAGGGCAAGAGAGCTATTGCATTTTTTCAAGCTATTCAAGGTCTAAGAGGTTTTAAAGTGGAATATTTCAAAGTAAGTTAATGCTGTGCTTAGTTTAATGTGGAGCTGAAAAGGATACATCTAAGTACCACACAGTGCTTGTGCTACATGAACTGTGAAATACTTTACAGCTGCAAAATACCCACAGCAGTCAGCACACCTTTGTGCTCCCAAGGCTCTGGAGCATTTCTGAAAATGTTAAATTCAGATTCACCTCTTCAAATGTTATAGCCAGAAATAGCACATTAGTTTTTGATTCAAGAAAACTGTACCCTTTTCTGCATGTGTTTTAACAAGAAAATAGCTAGAGATTGCTTCACCAGAAGCTGAGAGCCTACAGAACTGTCTGAGAGGTGACTAATTCATGGATCTTGGGAGGACACACAACTAAGGAAAGTGATGCAAATAATTTTTTTTTTGCAAATCTATGTGTAATAATCACTTCAATGAGTGAAAGGTGATTTGTAGGTTAGGACAGTGGGAAGCAGCTGGCTGCATGTAGAACAGACCAAAGAACATATTAATACTTCTGCAGAACAGATATAATTCAATTTACCCTTTTAATGCTCGTAGCCAGAACAATCACCACATTCTTGTGCAAGAGGCATGGAAGAAGAAGCAGGTGGAGAAAAGATGGAGCATTTCAGCTAACTCATGAGAACTGAGGTTTTAGAGGAAACTCCTGCTTTTGTAGTCAAGACAGGTGTATTTTCTAGGAGGAAGACATTATTTATTTCCTTTTCCCTTTTTAATCAGTACAATTCTCCCAAATTTGGCATGTTAATTAGTCTGAAAGTGTCATGGAATAAAAAACACAAACTTATCATATGATATTTAATCATGTATGTCATACTTCTATTTTATAATTACCTTTCATTTATAAGGTTATGAAGATCACTTTAAAGACTTTTCAATGATTTTTCAATTAATTGGTTTTCGTTTCCATGCTGCCTTATTAGTGATGTCTGCAAATTACTTTGTGGATGAGTGAGGAGGAGTGTTGCAGAAGGTTCTGCTTCTGTTTCTTTTTCTGAAAAACAAGCTGGTGAAACAGAGTCAAGCATTCAGCATAAATTAAAAGCTCACACACATGATACTTGGAAAATAGTTTGTGACTATAATTTTATCTGTGATGATAGAACTGAATTGAGGGCCTAGAAACAATACCCTTGGTGAGTACTTGAAGCTTATAGAAATAGCCTTGCTGAATGGCTTGAAGTATAGGAGCTCCACATCCAGACCAAGAATGCCACTCAGCTCCTGGACTCTCATTATTAAATCAGAATGTGTTTTATTCTTGGTATTAGGAAAAAAACTCACAACCACCAACAACAAAACACAGTGTAAATGAAATTTTTAAAATATTTGAGACAAAGAATTCAGATAGAGGCAAACTGCTTTTATTTGCTCCAGCTCTAAAATGGCTTCCCAAGAAAAGTATGGCCTGTCATAGCAGCAGGGATACAGCATGCAGTTGTACAGTAGAGGTTGCTTGTGATGCTACATTGCCTTTTGAATTGATAAACTAAGTTTTTAATTACTGAAGTGCTGTGTCTGAAGGCAACCAATATTTGTTATTTCAAGGGCTGATTAACATTTCCTGTGACCCATAAAACTGTGCATTTTCTCTTACATTGCAAGCATCCTGGAAAAAAAAAAGCCACTGTTTGTTTTCCCAGATGGTGAAAAGGAATCTGCATCCCACTGGTAATCAGTAAACCATTTACTTTGATTATTTCTGTGTTTGGATTCCTCCATCGCACTGTATTAGTCCTACATGGAATAACAATGCTCTCCTGAACTAGAGAAGAGTAAATAGCAGATGGGAAGGGGTAGCAGTTCAACAGCCTATAAAATATGTATGAAAATGATCAAAATTCTCAAGATTTATTAAGGCTTTTTGAAACAGCTGGAGGTTCACTAAGCAGAACCACAAGTTGAGACCTGAAAGAGACACTCTTACACTCAGCTTCACAGGTAGACAGACCAAAGGCCTAGCTGATTAAATGGACTCCAAAGACAATAAAAAGTCTTGTTTTGGCATGTAAAACTATGGAAGTGTTGCAAATTAGAGATTTCTATTACAAAACTGAATGTCTGGTTAAGAACATGAGCTTTTTGCATAATTGGGATAAATATAGATGCGCAGGTATTCTGGTAGTTTAAATGTGCCTCATCCTCAGAATATGAATGTATCATTGCAGCTGTTTTTATAAAGAAATACCAGTCTTTCCTATTATAAAATTAAAAAATCAGAGTCTCAGACTAAGATTTGGGTCATAAAAGGTGTAGCTGAAAATTAAGGGTTTTAAGAAAGCAAGGCTAATGCAGAGATTATTTCAAATTCAGATGAAATCAATTCACTGTAATTTTGTATGCATATTAAGTAGAAAGACAATTTGGGGGGGAGGAGGAGGAGGTAGGCGCAAGTGAGACATAGTCAGTTGAAGACTAATACATCCCACGTTTCACCAAATCAAGGAGATGAGGGAGCAATCTGGTATGGACTTAGAGCACTGCCTGCCTACAGCAGACAGCCAAGCTGCTCAGGAGAAGCCTCGGTGCTCCATACTGATGGAGATGGTCCAGAGATGTGCCAGGAGCTGCTGTTCAGATTGAGTAAAAAGGAGAGCTTGCAGCCCATGCAGGAAGCAGGTTACCTCCCAACTACTACAGTTTCACACGTAACAAGGTCTATCTTTGGTCTGTTTTCACTGCAGTACCCAGGTGTAAAAGTGCATATGTAGGCATGATGTTCATGCTGTACAGAGAAGAGCCAGCATCGCTGTTTTAGAAACTGAAATGCAGAATAGTTCTCTGCTCATTCCAGGGCTAGCAAACACCTAAGTTCCACCCTGCTGTACCTCATACAGCAGAATCTCTGAGTATACGAGAAAATGGGGGAGGATTTTAGATTTGTTGGTTATGCTACCTGTGGCTGAAAGGAAGTTCTAAAATATGGGTAGAGTGGGCTATTTGAGGGGTTTGGAGTAGCTCTGTGAAAGCTGCAGGGGAGAAGAGTCTGATTTATCCCTCCTCTAATTTCACCTCTGCTCTTTCCTGCCTAAATCTCTACTGCACTCCTGCAAAAGCCCAGAAGAGAAAAGGAAAGGTAGTGTGTAAGCAGTAGAGGCCCTCAATGCCTGTAAGGGATGAAAAAGGTATTGGAAAATTGAGAGATAGCCTGAACCAAACAAATCTCTCCTATTTACCAGACTAACTGCAGAATCTCTGAAGGCTGTTGTTATCCTACAGCTGAATACAAAAGTAAATCCTGGCTCCCACTTGTGCCAGTAGAAATGGCTCTGCAAAGAGTTGCACATGTGAAAACACTTCAGATCAGTGAGGTAGATGAAATTATGCTTTTTGTCGTCCAAGTAGAACCATGAAAAGTACTTCAGATTAAGGCCCATCCTAGATTGTAGCCATGGGGATTGACTTGCTATTTATTGATTCTTGTGGATCCAGAGATTGGCTGTTTGTGGGGAATGTGCTTGTTCCAGCTCTGGAAATGGGGATGCATGAGCCTGGCCATGTCAAGGTCTTGCTTTTAGCCCTATGTGTTTCTATGTGACAAAAGCCTAAAATCCTTTTCAGTTTGAGTTACTGGCTATCTTTGTCACTACTTTAGCAGGTTCCCATCCACTACGGTATTCTTCATGGGTTTAAAGTTGTGAGTACCAGCAGAAGAAAGAGTCTGTATTTTTGACTCAATAGTGAAATTAATTCTGTCAAAGTTCTATAACAATATAAGACCTGTAATAGATGCTCTTATCAAACAAATGGCTATAATTTTTTTTGTCAAGTAAAAGAAGTTCTGTGATTATGCTGCTTCTGTAAAGATCACCAAAAGAAGAACAAAACAAGTTCCAGCTGGAAAGAAGAGTATCCTTCTGCTTTTAAAAGTAATTTTCTGTCTGGGATTCTTGTTCTAAACTGTAAATTCCCACTTGCTCCAGGTATGATCGATCCCTAGTGTTAAACATGCAATATACACTCTGAAATTTTAAATTTCTTACTTTCATAGACTAAGTTGTTATGCTTTCCAGCCTGTATTGGCATTAAAAGTGATATCCCCATAAGTATCAGTGCGCTATTAAGGACAACGGAAATAAGCCCTGTGTGATGCAATCCTGCAGGCTTTGTGCATTCTGGTCATGAACCACCAAAGCACTGATTAGTATATATTTTGTCTTATATGCAGCTATTGAACTCAGCAGGGATATTTGCAGCGTTAAAGGTAAGGATGCATTTGAGCACTCAACTGGATTACATTCAGAGCAATTCTCAGCTGTCAAGATCCTGTTTACTGTGCATAAAGTAGCAGAACTTGCAAGAGAGAAACACTGATGTGTCACTGTAAAGCACTGCTTTACCCTTTAGAAACCACCGAAGTAACTACTTACATATAACCACAGTTAGTTACGAGCCTTCCTCCCAGGCTATAAATATGTACTTAACAGACAGGGGACTGCTAATGTACAGAACAGTGCAATGCAACTAACTACTTAAATTCTCAGTCTTGAATGTTGATAAGATAAAGATTAATTTCAAAGGAAAGACTTCTACCCACAGAAATCCACCTAGCGTTGAGAACACAGACAATTATTCTAAATAAATGCATACGTTTGATCAGATTTGGACCAGTCTCTTGAGAGCTGGATCACTGTTACCCAAATGAAGCTGTCCCTACCACCACCTCACCCCACTACATCTTGCTGGATTTTCTTCTGCTAGCACGTCACCACTACTCACTGCACTTCTCTTAAAGAACTCATTTCGTCCTTTGTTTTGTGATTCAATAGAATTTACTTCTAGATTTTTTTATTCTTGACTTTCATGCAATTCATAGCAAAATCTTTCCTTCACTCTAAAATCATTCTCTTCCTTAAAAAAGTGAAAGGGAAACAGTTTTCAGACAAAACATAAGGCAAGGCTTTTTAATCAACTACTGTATCAGTTTTGGGTTTGGTTTTTTGGTTTGGTTTTGGTTTTTTAAATGTTGTTTAGCTCTAATATTATTTTTATATGATAGATCCCATGAAAAATCAAATCTTTTCAGTCAGTCTATTGTTATCAAAGTTTAAATATACCACATTGAACAGCCTAATTCCCACGTTCAACTAGCCTAATGACTGCTACTAATAAATAAACAGATTTGTGGTATAAGAACCCTGAAAATCTGCCCTTTCACTGAAGAAAACATCCAAATATGCTTAAGAAGAAAAGAATGCAAGTTAAGTTTGCCTCTGTCCATTAGTAATATAAAAAAAGCACTAATAATATTTACTTCTTTGTTAGAACCAAAATAATAATGATCAAATAAAAGTTCAGACAGGGAACAGGGAAAAAAATAGATATTTGTAACAAATATATCAGTCTCATACCTTCACTGGACATGTAAATTCTTCCAATGAGTTTTAGTTACAAAAAGTACAACAATTCAAAACCAGATTGTGAATATATTGTTTAATGTGGCTGCCAAGTTAGAAAAGTGGCACCTCCCATATAAACACAAAGTGTGACTTAGCTTTTTTTCCATTAATCTGTTGGTTATGCAGAAAGTACGCAAGTTTTTCAGTTACTTATGCAGAGATTCTCAGTGGAAAAATAAGGTGCTAACCACAGAGGCAGTGTAAAGCTAAACCATTCTTAGAGAGGCTGGTAAGAGACAGAAGAGATGGGAAAACTTAACAAAATAATTAATGAAGTAATGAAATAAGCCCAAGGATACCATCAATCTTTAGGTAAATAATTTTAAAACAACCTTTAGCCTTAGGGAGATCATGTTTCATTTAGACATAGCATGAGCCAGCTGCATCAGCAAATCCATCTCTCAAGGGCTACCATTTATACTGATGTTGAATGTCAGAGCTGCAGGCAATGAATATTACTGATCAAAATCTGTATTTTTAAAATGTTTGCACTGGGGTGATAAAACTCAGTGAGCTATAGCTGATGTTTCTTGGGGTAAGGAAACATACGAGCAATATAATTGTCATGGTTTTAGTTGTTTGTGAACCTCTCCATCTTGATCACAGCTCACCTAGCAGATCCGCCCTTCATGTTAAAATAACATTTCATGGTCTAGCATGTAACCAAAGACCATGCTCTCATTCTTCGCTTGTTGTTTTTTTGATTCAAGGGCTCAGCCAACAGAGCGTCCCCCGTTTGTGTCCAGTTTTTATTAATCCAGAAGGGCAGCCCGTAAGCAAGCCCGTTGCAATGGGACCATCAGCAAGGCTGCAGTAAGAATACTGCGTGGTGCAAAGGCAGGTGCTGAGGGATTACTGGTGTCTTAAACACACAGAAAACTCCCCAGCCTTTTGCAACAACAACTTTTGCAACCAATACAAGTTGAGAAGAGAAGATCTCACAAGTGCAAATCATCTAATCCTCATTCATCCCAGACACTGCTTATTTATTGGAAGCAATTCCTTCTGAAAATTGAAATGCTTGCATTTACAGGGGATGGGTAAAAAAAAAATTACATGGTAAGAGATACAATCTCCAATTCCATTAATGCTGTGCGTTGCCTCTTTTGGACCTCTTGTTCCTCCTCAGAAAAGAAGTTTTAAAATCTGAGTTGTAAAAAGTTTTCATTCTAACTGTTGAGGAATATTTTACTTCTGTAGCCCAACTCTGAGCTGACTTAGCATTTATGACAGACTCTTTAAAGTCTTAAGAGGCTTAATCCTCTGAGTTTTGGCAATGGTTGTAATGGTTGTCCCATTACAGTGAGTCCCAAAGCAGCGAATAAAGAGTCCAAATGGTCCTGCATTATTGAGGGCATTTTAATATTGGGCTTGCCTATGCCAAATGAAGATCAAGCAACTAGTCTGATATATAAAGTGCTTGAGCAGGATCTGTGTGCTTAAGGAGAGTGACATTGTACAGTGCAGAGTTAAATTGTTAGGGAACTCTTTCTGATGCAAAGGGCTGCCCACTATCTCTGTCACCGAGCTCTTCCCTCAATCCGTACATATTTATGAAGCATAAGCAAAAACTTAGGTCTGATCCTGAATGGTGCCAGAAAGGTGATGGTTTAGCACTTTCACTCCAAAAGCAAAAATGGGGAACAATTCCAAGCCATGCTTGGACATGTAACTGCTTGCCCTCTCTTAGCACATGCCCAGCATCAATCTGCATTATTTTTTTGTACTATAATTGAACATGTTTTATTAAAAAGCAAGGGTAAGTTGTGTAAAGGTTGAAAACCCTTAACTATTGTGTGATTGTAGAAATGGTTTTCTGCTGTGTTTCTCTGTTTTGCTCTATCTGAACTAGAATTTATTCAGTGGTTATCTGCAATGGGCAGCCTGATAGGCCACATGAAGAGCAAATGGTGCATATTGGACCACAAAGCACCAATTCTTCCTCACTGATCTGGAGCACATAACCATGGTCAGCCTATGAAGTCATTCTGGGCAGTTGGGGAAAGGTTAGGACACCGATAGGGCATTCATTTTTGAAGCTGGCAGAACAGGACTGTTAGGAAAGTGTCATGCTAAAACATAAAGAGGAAATATTTTGGAAAGCACCGGCTTTGTGCCCCAAGGCTGTCAGAGAAATTCCCAAGAAGGAGCTGTGCCTGTTCTTCCAATCACAGTTTTGCCTGAATGGTGTGTGGCAAGATGGCCCTCATGTAACACACGTAAGGGCTGAATTCAATAACCAGCAACACTGCCTGACAGATTTTTCTTTGCCTCAGAGCACATGAGGATTTTATAATTTATGGAATTCAAGACTGACAGATGGAATTATTTTGACCTTGGTTACAGAAGCAAGGTTGTGTGTGCTAGTCCAATTCTAAGCACAAAGAACATATCTAAAAGGCTGGGTAGGTGCACAGAGGTCAAAGGCACTATGAACCATATCACAAAGTCACTTTAAAATGGGAAATAGTCCTTAGCTTGAGAAATCAGAAAGACCCCCCTAATTTCAGCTCCTTATTTTCAGTCATGTGCTGTTGAATCCTGTGCCTACAAAGCAAAATGAGCACTAAATAATTGGCTCAAAATGGTTTAAGAATAGCATTTTAGCTCTTCTAGCCAGCATCCTCAGTTTGATGCATAATTTTTCACTTCTCTAAGGAAATACTGTGATTGCTTCAAAGAGGTTCTTCATACAAAACAGAGCTTGATTTGAAACCTGAGACAGAACTTGTCTCTGCACAAATAAAAGTTGTTTTTTCCCCTGAACACCCTGTATAACACACCCAGAATATGCTGCAAGCTGAATAGTCCATTTAAACAGAGCCTTTGGTTTTTGTCCTTACTGCAATTAGAAACAGTACTATTCTACAGTTTCTATACTTTGACTCCACAGTAAATATTATTCAGAAATAAAGATTTATAATTAAGTAATAGAAAATGTATGGGATTGACAAGTATATAGGTGGCACTCAATTGTAGCTGTCTGTAATAGGCTTAAAAGTATGAAAGTTGTTAAATGTAAAATAATAATTACCTTGTAACGGCAGAAAATTACTGAGAACAAATGTTTTAGGGCTTGAGTCCCTTAATTTATGCAAGTTTTGCACCATTATTTTAATACCACAGATCACCCCGACAGTGGAATAAAAGGAAAAATTAACTTCTCTCTCCATTTAGCAGTGACTCACGTTACAGCCTGGATGTCTGTATTGGTAGAGATCTTATGCCTAAATTACAGATTGCCAAATTTGGCAATCACAAGACCTTTCCTATATTTATTGATACAACCAAAGCTGATATTTTCTCTAAGTGATTTGAAGTAACAGCCCAGAAAGCAAAGCAGTATCTGGCTGCTACTTCAGCAGTGTTTCACACAGCAGTACACAATCAGAAGAAACTTTTTCCGACTGTTCTCTCTTTAAGAGCAGGATATAACATTTGATCAAACAGGATTCCCTTGTGTTTCTGCAAATCTCTAAAGTCTTGAAATAAAGGTCAGGAACCGATAAACGTCCTTTATACATCTTTATGTCTTTATACTTCCATACCAAGAGTGCAAAATAGTCACATCCTACCTGGGGTGTGATTACTGCTTCTGCTAGTGTTGGCCTCCACCAGCAAGCAGGCAGGACTCCTGTGGCCAGCCAGGAGCATGCATATGCAGTGCAGAAAGCAAGAGCCACAGTGAGTTCTGGGTCAGCCACGTGTAATCTGGATGTGGCCTTCAGCAGACTGAGGTTCACGTTTGAAATACCAAAGTGCCAAGGAGCTGACACCAAATGCAACCTCACTTGCTATACAGCAGCACTACAAAGTACATTTAAGGAACAAAATGCCAGACAGCACTGAGACAGCTAATGGCAACCAGCTAATATAAGAGATGTTATCACAACAATTTCAAATGATACTAGAGTGCAGAGCTCCAGTTTCAAAAAGCTGGACATTGCGTTAGCACATTCTAATCCCCTTTTATTCTGTGATGTGAGAAACATCACTATGCTAATGGCTTGGGTGTTTTGTTGTGTTTATTTTCAAATGAATAAATTTAAAATCTATATTAGGAAAGTAAACAAGCAAAGGTGAACCTTGTTTTTCTGTGAACACCTGCAATAGATTTTAAAAAAGAATGATGTAAAACAAAGCACAAGACACAAAATGTGTCAGAAGCATTTGAATAACAAGGAAACTGAAGGAGGTGCAGCCAAAGGCATTGGTGATTCAATGACATTCATCAAGATTTGTACTAGTACAGGACCTCTTACAGATAAACAAGGAGACTCCTGGACAGAAAAAGAACCAAGAATAATTGCTGAGACTCTCAGTGCACAGCAAATAGACTGGAACTATAAGAGAAACTGTTGACTGGCAGCAACTACTTGCACTCATCTAATTCCTTCATATCATAAGCCAAGAAAGGAAAAATGAGATTCAAGTAAAAGCCAAGGGATGCCCCAGGGAAATTCCAAGTTAAAATGGTGAAAGCTTGTAATAAGTCCCTTAATTTTAGAAGTTTTACACTGCCTGGGCCTATGAAGAGTGTCCTGACAAAACAGAATAAAATGCAGATTTTTCCCTTAGGAAAAAAATTAATAGTTGAATTAATAACAAATATTCCATTGTAACAAATCTAAATTACTTGAAACTGAACAATCAGGAAAAGGAGGAAAATATTCAGGCCCCATGTTCAGAAGCAGAGGAGTGCTTAATCAGATGGCTAGGTCAAACACTGCCAATGCTCTGTTGTCAACTAGAAGGGATTACTGTACCCCAGTCCAAATTATCCCAACTGGTACACAAAGGCTGCTCTCTGTGTAAACTCCCAGTCTAATTTTCCATGAGGAAAGCTAATGTAACTTTTCCAGGACAGTCAAAGTGTAAATAGGCATGATTTATAACATTGGGCAGATATCAGAGAAGCTTCTCAAAGAAAGTATTTAACTGTTTCCTTGTCTCTGTGCTTGGGGTGTGTGATGAGGCAGATGCAAAGAAAAAGAAAGAAGAAAATTACAGTGCAAATTGGACATTTAAAAAAAGGGTATTTCCAGTAGGAAAATCAGCTAAAAGTTAACATATTTTACTGTGAAGCAGGGCAATGGTTAAATCATTATTGCTTCTCAGAGCAAAGTTCTGAAATATTCAAATCACAAATCTTGAAACAAAAGAATCTTTTCAGGTCTTTGAGCTGAAACAAAAGAGTTTATGCTTATTTTTTCTCAGTCAGAATCATGAAAGTGAAACAAAATCTGAACCGTTTAAATGAGAAGTTTTGAATCAAAACCTGTACCCCCTTAAACAGGTAGGTTGCAATCAAAATCAAAACTTGATGGCACAAATATATAAGAAATATGGCTTCTCCCCTTCAAATCTTCCTCAAAACAACTTTTATCTTTCGTAATGACCTTTTGTGTTTTCCACTGAGTTGGAAGCCTGATTTGTGAATTGTCTTTGAATGTTACTTCTATTCCTTAGATAAAATATACTTCTCATCTTGGCATAGAACAAGGTTGGGTTTTGTTTTCTGTAATGTAGCAAGAAGCAAGATGTGAGTTGGCGTTCTGGAATCAGGAGTGTTAAAATGGCATTAAATCTGTAACTAAATGGCATTTGAGAACCAGAAGCAGGTAGACCTTACTGGCAAGTCATCTGCTGTATCTTTCTGGTATGAACAAAACCAATGGATCTTCAGATTTCCAAGGAGCACACTATAAACTGACAAATGAGATGCAGAATTATTGAAGTGCCATATTACTGTGATGTGCACCATCAGTTGCTTTATCCTTGTGTTTGAATGAAGATGTGGGGAATGGGAGATAGGACCAAAAAAGTGCAACAGCTGTTCCATTAACAAAAAGTGCTTTCACTTTGGTTCTTCTCTGGACGTGGACAGTAAAATTATGGCAATTGAGTGCCACATATATACTTGTCATTTTGCAAAACAGAAACTAGATTACTTCAGATAAACTTCTCATTTAGTTCAAATTTCTAGCTAAATGTAGGTCAGAACACAGCCTCACTGACACTGAGGCAAGAAGCAGATATAAACTGATTTACTGCTGAAATTCTATGCCTGCCTTGGTCCATCTATTTCCATAAATCCTATGACAGCTGAAGTGCACATGATGCCTAGCTGTTGGAGAGGATTTGTGATCTTCAGAGCTCAATCAGTTGTAATTGCTATTTCCACCATGCTGCTGCTTCTACAGCAGCATATTTACACAACAACAACAGCAAAATACACTTGTTGATGTAAAACATTCCTCTCTAGGCTGTTCCAGGCCGGAGTCCAGGCCAGCCAGAAGTACACACTGCATCAGCAGCAACTGGAGCCTGAGCATTTTCATCCTGCAGAACAGGACCCCAAATGGCCACCACTCCTCTCCCACCTCACACTGGCACCAGGTATCCCTAACATGAGTTTGCTTCAAGGAATGGTCAAGACCACTTCTGACGGTAAGGTACTGCCTGGCTTTTCTGGTAAAGTTCCTTGTTGCTATGAAAATTTTCCAAAACAGGCAATTAATCTTGGAGGAACATGGGGGATATTAGAAAAATTAAATGTAGCACTTGAAAACCAACTTAAAGCTAAAAAGTTTAAAGTTTCCTCACTTCATCTATTCAAAAATTTACTAATTGTATCTTACAGTTGTGTCTCATTTTCCCACTGAGATCTGAGACACAAAATTATGAGTCATCAGTATTTATTGGCAATATTTGTGTGGATCATCCTTATACCATAATGCTCTCTGGTCCCTGATGGATATTATAAAGAAATTTGCTACATGGAGAGATTTGTCTAGGACTTAATGGAATTAGTGGTGATCATTATTTCTCCCAGTCCTCTTGCCATCTTCATTGATGGCTGTGCTAAGAAATCACTAACACCTACTCTGAATACAGCCTGCATCCACTCTGTAGGACAAGAAACTGAAGCAATTTACTGTCTTAGGCCCTGTGGGCTTGACTTAGGTTTCTCCTTGTGTTTATAGCAGTGAAATCATCTTTGTGCAAATCAGAAACATTTGACTTGAAGTTAGGAAAGATGCATAGCTTTGCATCCCAGCGGCAAGAGTAAAACAGTTTAGGCCTCTTTGGTATGTGACCACAAAGAATTCTGTCATTTTCACTTGATAACTTTATTCCAACTCTTGTGCCTTCATTACAGCATTTATTTCTATCTCCTGTTGAAACATAGTGTGGTCACATAATGATAGCGTATGCCACTATTTAAAAGTACTTATTACAAATAAGAAAGGATTATATAATGCACTGGACTTCTCAGCGGGTTGGAACAGATTAAGCTTCTTTGTGAAAACTCTCTTCTTCTTTCATCCTAGTTCTGTAGCGCTCTTAGAGCCGATATCCAACTGCAGCCCAAATACACAGAATGCTCAAGCAAAATGTTAAGCCTGATCTTTCATCACGACAGCTATCATGCTGCTTTCCATTACAGAAATCATGTTAGAGGCTTTTATCATTATGAATCAGGAGGTGACTAAATGTCAGTCTCTGATAACACAAAAGATCCCTGTGATCTTCAACCTGCTTTTGGTTGGTTTGTCCCCCACCATCTACGTGTTTCTGCAAGTAGTTATTCTGAATAGTAATGCAGATTGTAAACTTGATTTATATTGTAAATCTTTTAAATTACATTCATTTCCAGTTTGGAAGCAGGAAAAAGTATTATCTCGATTTAAGACTTTGGATAATATATCTCTCCATGGTTTTAATAACATGATGGCTAGCACTGAATTCACTAGCACTGATTGATCACATTGATACCCTGCAATTGTGAACAGCTGATTTAATCCTTCAGTTATGTGCTTCTAATCAGACATAACAACCTGGCTATAGATACTGCTACAGCCAGAGTACAGGGACTGAATGGTAGGGAAGTGAATCTCCAATTGGATAATTCAGGTTACTCAACAAAGAACACATAAGTAAAACAGCACCCAGCTGGGTGTATGTGTGGTATTAACCGTGCACAAACTGAGGGAGGTATTTTACGAAGCACAAGCTTGTGCTGTGACCCAAGAAGTAAATAAGCAGTATAAATACAGCAATTATTACATGTCTGATTTAAAGGATGGAAGCTAGTCACTTGGCAGCTGTGACTTCTTACTCAATTGGCAATGCACTTTTTTACAAGGGTAGGTTACTCTAGATTAACCATCATAAAGAGTCACAGTGCCATCTAGAGACTGCAGACAGAGCTTTCAGAACGGATACTAGAGGAACAAGAAAGGCTTCGTTGTCGTACTTAGGTTTAACGCATTATGCCTCGAGAACGCTGCTTTTCACTGAAACAGTAGCTTGCTTTGTGGTTATTAATATCCACTTTTGAACACGAGCCCACTTCTTGTCTTCATGGGGTTCTTTGGAAATCCGATCTTAAACAGGAAAATGCAAAGAAGCCTGGTGACTGGTGGAAGCAGGCTTAAGCAAAACTAACCTCACAACCAAGCCGAGCCCCTGAAGTATTTTTGGCTGAAGTGCAGCTGTGGTGTTATACACCAGAAGGCACTATGCACTCGTGAGATAATCCGAGGGAACTTCAGAGCGAACCCAAGTCGCACATGCTTTCCCTTGCTCTATTTGTTGGGGCGGGAGGCAAGGCTCCTATAGGAAGTATTTTGCATTTCCAGCCTTTCTGATTAGTGTTGTGTAGGGAAGCCTGTGTGCTCAGTGTTGGCTGTGAAAACACAGCCTTCAGGCCTATAGGAAGGAAGGCAGGCAGGCAGAGTGGCAAGAGTGTCTGAGGAGCATTACCTTTTTGCTCCATATGTGTGAGGAAAAAACACTTAGCAAAAGCCAGTTACCAGAAAGATCAAGGTAAACAACCTGGGATTAGCAAAGAAGAAAAGTAAGACATTCTGATTTGTTTTTTTAGTTAAACAAAAGAGATTTAATTAATGTCTTCTAACGACAAGAAGCCACTCTGAATTTTCCTGAGACCTGAAGCAGGAGTTGCAATCTGCCCCTGTAAACAGTCACCTGCATCTGTGTCAGACAATTTGGGCTTCAGATGGCCCAAGAGGAAAGAGCCAGTTTTGGGAGTTGGGTGACAGGGTTCATGGCCATAGTTTGTACAATTCAGTCAGGCATCCAAAATCAGTTGGGTTATGTCTCCTGTCTCTGTGGAGAAGATGCAAACATTTCACTTAATCCCCACTTCTGGGGATTTGGGAACCCAGGGCCCACAGAGGTGTTGTAATTTGAGCTTATACTTCATATTCATGGTGCTTTGAAGGAGAAGGAAGAGGAAGATTTGGAGGCCTGGAGGCTTTGCAGGTTATTTGGAAAGCCCAGCAATTCCCTGGAACTGGCAATCCCCCATTCCACCCTTCTCAGTGTCTGTAAAGCCATTTCAAAGCTGGGACAACAGCTACCCACAGCCTTTACCCTGGATGCTGTCGCAGAACCAAATGGGAACTTCAGGAAAAGTTTATCACGGAGACCCTCCTGCTGAGTCACAAGTTGCACGATGGATCATCATGCTTTCTAAACTCCTTCTCAGAGAGGAGTCGAGGTGCAGCTGGATCCCGTCCCATCCCCAGCCTTGGTCATTAGTTTATGTCTAAAGAATTGTATAGGTGAAACAGAACCTCTATACAAGTTTTTCCTGCAGGATTAAGGATGGCAATATATATAAGATATTCAATATTAATAAAATGAATGATTTTTTTTTATTATTAATGATTAGGTAAAAATGTAAAAAAAAAGGTAAAAATTGAAAGTGAAAATGGAAAAGAATACAAGGTCAAAAAGACAAAAGGCTTTAATCAGAATTATTTACTCCACAATAAAACCACAAATATAGTGCACTTCTTACTAAATCAATAATATCAGAGTTAGCTTATCAAATATATATTGATGTTACTCACCCATGGTCATTGGCAATCACTTTCACCCAGCCTTGAGGGGTATCCTTGAGGGACAGCCCCATGCAAGGGAAGGATCTTCACACACCTGAGAGAAGTATGCTAGAAATTCCCTCCATGAAAAAGTGGGACTGGTCTTTTATAGTATAAAACTATTGACTGTCAGTCATATACAATTATGTGTTGTTGTGCCTACTGTGGTGGGCTGACCTTGGCTAGGTACCAGGTTCCCACCAAGCCACTCCACCGCTCCCCTTCCCAGCAGGACAGGGAGAGAGAATAAGATGGAAAACAACTCTTAGATTGAGATAAGGCAGTTCACTAAAGCAAAAGTTAAAGAATGGGTGTGCATGAGCAAAGGGGAAAAAAATTTATTCTCTATTTCCCATCAGCAAGAGATGTTCAGCCACTTCCCAGGAAGCAGGGCTTCAGCAGGTAGAGTGGTTGCCCCAGAAGACAAACATTCTAAACAGCAGAAGTCCCCCACCCCATTCCTCCTCCTCTTAGCTTTCATATCTGAGCTGACATCCTATGGGATGGAATATCCCTCTGGTTAATTTGGGTCAGCTCTCCTAGTTGTGTCCCCTCCCAGGATCTTGCCCACCCCCGGCCCCTTGATGGGGGTGGGGTAATGTGGGAGAGGCAGTGCTGATGCTGTGCCAGCACTGCTCAGCCGGAGCCAGAACACAGCTTTCCATCTACCCATGCAAGGCACAGCTCTGTGAGGGCTGCTAAGGGAAAATGAACTTCAGCTCAGCCAGACGCAACACACCGACTCAACAAAATACACTTTATTGCTGAAAGAGATATTATCAGCTCTTGGGTTTCTCCTACTTGACACTTCTGGCTCTCACACTCCTCTCAGGGCCTGCACACCCATGTTGGTGCCAGCCGCAGCCCAGAAGCATCTGTCTGGCGCTTGCTCATGATGGGTCTAAACTGAGATCATTTGGCAAGATGGTCTCAGCATTCTTCAGCACTCACTACTAACTTGTAAATAAGGCAGAGTTTGAGCTGCTGTACCCTAGCCTAGGCAGAGCATCCTGCTATAGATGCTTGAATATATGACTTCTTTGCATACCATGCAAACTTAAAATCTTCAATTTTCCCCTGTAAGCAGAGTGAAAATGGAGTTTGGGGAACTGAATGATAATAATAACATACTGTGTGGGCTAAGGAAAAATCACTGGCAGGCCTATTGCAGCCTCATGTGTCCCAAAAGTACATCGTGTTCAAGAATTACTCTTCCCCTGGCAGAGGGAGAGAGACCCTGCTTTTTGTTGCTTCAGGAATGAGCACATGAGGGTGTTTCGCTATCATACCCTCATCTCACTATTTTTTGTCTCATGAAAGGTTTTTTTCTCTTTGAGAAATGAAGGTAGAATGGTGCTAGGAGCTTGATGACTATCACAGCCAACCCAGGATTACTCTCCTGCAGGAAGAGCCATTGTGCATATCTGCATCCAGTGATCACTACAAAGGGTAGGTCTCAGGCCTCCCTGAGACAACTGCTAGAGTGTCTGTGCTGGGGCACTGAGGACGTTAGAGCCAAAGGAAGCCCTACCACTGCTTTTTGCTCCTGCAGTTGCTGTGTGGCCCACTGGGCAGCCCTGCTCCTCCTGCACCACCACAGCGCTGTCTCTGAAGAAACCAGGGCAGCCCCAGGCTGAGGTGGCTGTGTAAATCCCTGCCTTGCTGCCTTCTGTACCTGTTTGTTAACATACAAGAGGGGTTTTTCCCACCTTATACAAGACTGGAATTGATTCATGAAAATGGGACATATTAAAATTTGGAGGCTGGCCTCAGCATCCTGCTGTAGCCCTCAATCCAGGGAGAAAAGTCAAAGCAACAGGAATGCAGTATACTGGAAGTTATCAGTCACCACTGCACACGGGGTGGCCATGTACCCATCAGCCTGACTCTTTCCTGAGATGACAAAATGAACCTTCCTTTTCTTTTCCCTCTCTTAACTCAGCTGCATGAAATGTAAAAGGGAAAGAAAATGACAGTATGTTCCAACCAAAAATATCTATACAAGGGAGCCCCACGGAAGCCTCTTGAGATTGGTCTCAATTATGGGTCCCATCCCTTCACAGAGTTACTCTACAAATGGTGGTAAAAACCCTCTCTGCCTCTTTTTAGATAGATATAGAGAGATGTGTATTGCCTAATTATAATACGCTAATATAGAGATGAGATCTCTTTGTTTTGTTGATTTATATCAGTTAACTTGTTGGTTCCTTCTTAGTTTCTATACATAATTTAATTGCAGTTTAAAACAAATAACTGGACAAGTCCTGTAACATTATCCAGAAATCTGTTTTCTTTCTCACTATGAAAGGAGTTTCTCACTTGTTTTGGGGATCTAAAGTTTAACAGTTGAGTTCCTTTCTAAACCCAAAGTCTACCCCACCTGCAGCTAGCCCAGTACTCGATGTAACCATTGTAGATTTGTCTGTAGCAAGCTGAGTGAGATGTTATTTTATGAAAGTTGTTGAGGAAACCTACAGAGCAGCTCTCAGTTTGAGAAGGCGATTTAATGGATCATGAAGTGACAAACCAGCACGACAGACCTCCCATATTTTTCAGCAGTAAAACTGCTGAAAAAACTCCTCACTAAAACAAAAAGCCCAGCATGCAGTAAAGAGCAAGGGCTGCAGAGTGGAAGGGCCTAATAGGGCTCTCAGAGGGGGTACAAGAAAACAGATATACTTGATAGTCTGCTGAGAGCTCTGCTGTTAAAAATCGCCTTTTAGTATGAGACTAATAATCTCCAATTTTGCAAGGAAACTTGCCGGTAAAATCTAGTTTTGCTGTAAATCCAGATATTCCACTTGCACAGTTTTACAGTCATGTTGAAGGCTTCTTCCATGGGGCTAGGGATAGGCTGGCACCCAGGGCTGGGAGCACGCAGTCCCTGGGATGAGAGCTTCCTGGTGGACCTTGGCTGGAAGCAGCTCCTGGGTCAGGTCACTGTCCCTTGGGAGCACCCAGGACACCCTGCAGCCATACCAGTCATCCCTGGGGGCTGCATTCAGGGCCCTTGAAGTTTGTAAGTAAAGGGTTTCTGCACTGCATTTTCTTTCTTTTGGTTCTAATTACAGTTGCAGAACATTTGAATTCTTTTGCATATATATTAAATGGTGTCTCATACCAAGTTTTTTTCTTCACAGGTGAGTAATAAGGTCCTTGTGAACTCATATCCAAACAGATGTATTCTCTAGATCACAGAAGTGAGGTGTTGAGCTGCAAGTAGGACAGACTCAACAAAACAAAACAGCAAGGGCTCTCCACACTTACACCGCCAGTGTGTCAGGTTGCAGAGCTAAGCTGAACCACAAATGATTCCATAGTAAGCTTTATTGTGCTCCTTTTTAAGGGAGCATATCTGTACAGATAGATTATAACAGTCTTTATGTAAGCACAAATTCTTACCCTTCTGTCCTCTACAGGAGTTAAGTAAGCCCTGTTGATAGACTCCCAGACTTCCAAAGAAAAACTGAAGTGTTCATGCCATTAATTTTCGTTTCTGCTTCCTTCTTCATGATTAATTTAACCAGTGCAGTGGAGTTATTTTCAGAGGCACCAAGCCAGCGAATCATTTCACTCAGCTTTCATGCTGGGAGATGGAGAATTTGGGTTTGAATATGGATTTGATAGTAGCAACAGTAGCAGTGGGAAGCTTTATCTGTCAAAGGGAGTCAAAATGGAGCAGAACTGAGAACTGCATCAGCAAGAGAGTCTGTTATAGCTGTGCTGCAGTAGTTCAAGTCCTTTATTTTTCCCCTCTTAATCAGGTGACAGAAAAAGTGTTCCTGCCTGGCTCAGCACTTCTAATCTAGGCATGCTGTAAAAACACAAAGCCCTTGCTAAATGTTGGCCTCTACTAATTTGTGTCAAAAGGAACAAAGGTTCTGTAACTAGTTTGGGGGTCTATAAGTGCTAATTTGGGCTGAAATGCTAAATTATAATCTAATTTCCTAATTTTTCATCTAATTATTTGCAAAATAATAAAAACTGGTAGAAGAACAGCTAAAGGTTAGGGAGAATGTTTCTCACTGAGAGAGGCAGGTGCCTTTGCAGGGAAAGAGTAAGCTGCCAAAGTGAAGCTCTTAGGCTCTGAAATCCACAAGAAAGCTGGCAGCCCTCACATGGCCTGCACTCAGGTCACTTTTATAAACTGTCCTTGAAAAAGAGAAAAGTTCACCTGCTCAAATACAGCTGCGCTGGAGATCAAAACTAACCATATGAATTTGATCAGAGAAGCTGAAGCAGTGTGGGAAAACCATCCTGCAGTGCAGTTCATGGGCTATGTTCACATGAAAGTCTTGGTACCTGTACTTCACACTGCCCTAATGAATCACTCATCGTATGATCAGTGTTTGCTGATACATCGTTAAACAAAATTAGGTTAAATTGTCTTTAGATTTTTTTCCTCTTTTTATTATTCTTGTCAGCCTTTGATTGTTTTTAAGGACAATCAAGTTGTGTTTTGCTATTTTTTTTTCCTAGCTCCTTTCCTTTCCCTCCTTTGTTGCCTTGCCTCTGCCTTTCCCTTCCTGCGAGGCTGACCTCAGCCATCCTGCTGGGTGAGTGTAACTGGCCTTGAGACACCTGCCGCTCTTCCCATGGTTTTAGTGACCCTCAATTTAAGGACTCCTTGCAGGATCTCACTTGTGCTTCCCATTGCATGCTGCTCATCCTGTGCCCCTTTTGTCTGTCTCCCTCCCTTCTATCCTGTGATCTGCTCTGTTGTGATTTGCACTCTCCTTGAGGGATTCCCTTTGCCTCTTTCTGGCTTTCCTTTGAGCAATCACAGAAGATTCCGACTGAGAGAACTGGCTGACAGACCCCTTTAATCTAATTGAGACATTCTCTTGGAATCTAGGGCTACCAAGCCAGTTTTACCTAAAACCATTCTTCCATTATGTTCTCTACCACAACTAAAGGGACACAAAGCTGAATGTCACCTTTGCTGGGCATCTCTAGTTTCCCACATTCAGTCTTCATCTGAACTTTGCAGCTTCTGTCTAGAAAGGACATGTCTTTTCCTACTGATTTTTACAAGATAAGATTTTTATTAAGATAAGGTTCTTATCCTAGCTGTCCTTTCACAGTATTTATCCTCTCTTGTACAAGAACTGTACTGACTTTTGTATAAAAAAAGTGTATCTTACACTTTCTTTTCCTACATATCCACTAGTAACCATTTTTGGAAGTGGGATATAAAGACGGCTTTTGGCTTAAACCAGGTGGGCAATCTAAATGCTTTCTTTGCTTTTGATATGCTCCACAAATTCTGTTTTAATCAGTTCTCCTAGCCTATTCTTTTGACCCCATTATTTTTATGTCTATGACTTAAACTCCCATTTGTGTTTTAGCCTAGTTGATACTTTCAAGTATAAGCATCTGTATGGGGATTCATGTCTGTGTTGCCCAAGGTATGGGCTTGGTATGGGATCCAAGCCCAAGATCTATGTGAACTTGTCTTGTAAACTCTGGAGAGCTGGGACCATCATTTTGTCCTGTGCATGCACTGCATGTACTTGGAGAGCTTGGTTCTCTGATCACCTCTCTGTAGCGCTGCCCAGACCATCAGTAAAGGAATACGATTAGATGAAGGAAGCTTGGTAGTTGTAGGATAATAATTAAATGCTGGCACCCAAGTGGTTTAGAAAATTATGCAAGAGCCCTCTGAATTTTATAGCTGTCATCCTGTTTTTCTTTACATTATTCAGTGCCTAATTACTACAGGGTGGGGGGAAAGAAGAGTTGTTTTCAATATTATGCAAAGATGGCACTGTTCCAAAGTTGCAAGCTGTAGTTGCCGTGTGCACAGCATTCTGGACAGGACACTGTAAGTTAGTGACTAGGAAAATATTAGTAATGGGAAAAAGATCTATTAGTAAGAGAAAATCCACCAGGTAAAGATGATGTCACTGTTAATATGACTCTAGATGTGAACGACAGATGAACACCCTGGTCAGTCTTGTCAAATATTAAGACAAAAGCTCCAGGTTTTATAGTGCAGTTATATTTGATGGAGTATGCAGCAGAAGTATAGAAACGTGATCAAGTGAGGTTTGTGACTTCCTACAGCTTTATTTGCACATTTCTTTACAGGAAGGCAATACTTTAGGGGCATTGTGATGTGAACTGATTTCTTACTGCTTTTCATTAATTGATTTATGTGATATTTGAGACCAATAAATGATGTCTTAGAAGCTGAATTTTCAGAATCTATTTTTATATTTTTCCAGAAAAGAACTAAAATGGCTACATACCTTCCTTCTTCTGCAATTAAATTGTTTTAAAATAAGTATGCCTCATATATACACCAGTGATTCAGTATTATTTTACTCCAACTCACTCCAAGGGATCTCTTAACAAGAGCCTCAATTACCCTGCCTCAGAGGCAGATCATAACACTTAAACACAAACATCACAGCTATTATAAGCTCAGGCAGTAGTTGAATATGGATCACTCTGAACCCTGACAATGTGGTAGCCAGTGAGAAGGAAATTATTGTTTTATGACTCTATCCTGCAAGCAAACTTTTAAGCAAAATTCTAGATAACGTCAAGACCAAAATCCACTCCTTACACATAGTCATGTATCTTATACACCTTTTTAACTCTTTAGCTTGTGACTTTTTAATTCAAATTTTAGCACAGACAACTTTGAACTACTATTTTCACTTCATTTTGAACTACCACTTTCATTTTGAACTACCATTTTCTCTTTACTTGTATTTCAAAAACAGGCAGTATGTTAAGAGGCTTATAAAACAGGCTTTTTGTCCTAGGTTTATATTTTATTAGAAAGCTAATGGCAGAGCTCTGATGCCTTCGGGCTCCACAGACAGCTGCAGCAGTCTCTAAGTAATAGACACACTAGTTCAAATTTCTTCTTGAATTTACATCATAATGATTTTTCTTTCAGTCTCAAGTAAATCTTGCCATCAACAGATACCACAAAAAAAATTCCTTTGTACCCAGGCAGAGTAATTTGCAAAAGTACAGACTGGTGTAGATATCATGCTAAAATTGTAAATGGAAGGTAAATGTAATTCGTTGCTGTAACAGTTCTTCTTCCAAAAACCTTACTGGTTCTGTTTGTAGCGTAAGCCACAGGATTGCGACTGCCCAGCAACACAGCTCAACGAATACTCAGATTTTCAGGAGATTTAGCTAAAACTCAACTTCCTTTCTGTTTTCTTATTTTGTGGCTGTTTTTTTCTTTCTGGTCAGATAACAAATAACCCTTCAGTCCCTTGCTTTATTCACAACAGTTCAACAAGCACACTGGTTTTGATTTTGACCGCAGCTTTTATCTAGCCTGATAATCCCACACTCTGCCTGATGATTCACTGAATGTCTAGCCCTCAGTGATGTCAAGCAGCCTAGCTTCTCCCCAGATTTCCTGTTCTTACAGGAACTTACCCTGTCAAGAGCTTTGTTGTGTTAGAGCTGCAGCCAGGCGACATTGCAGAACCAGAGCTCCAAGGGTGCTTGTTAACATGAGGTGGCACTGTGAAATGGCCCTGCTAAGTTTTACAATAACAGAAGGGAAAAAAAAGAAAGTTAGTCCAGGCAGCCGAATGGCAGAAAACCAATTAGATATACGGTCAACCAGGGCTTGGCACTGCTGCCAAAACGTCGCACGTCTTATTTCTCTAACAGCTATTCTGTGAAGGGAAGAGTGGCTAATTATCCTGCTCTTCTAATCAAAAGTCTTTGCTTATTTATAGGCATCAAATTTTATAGAAGTAGTAGCCCAGGTGGTGTCAGAGAAAAATAAAGAGAACAGTTGCAAGAAAAGGTGGCTTGTGAAAAAAGACTGACGTGATTGCATTAAGTTCAGAAAACATAAGATTGACTAAAGGATGTAATTGTTTTGACATACTGAAGACTTTTAGAAAGTGCAACTCTACCTGTTTTTTTCCCATGCTATCGTAGAAGAAGGCCAAGAGGCAGTCTCTCAGGAAAAAGAACTTTGATTTTCGCTGTTCTCTGCCATCTGAAAGGCTAGTCACTGCAGGAGGCTATCCTAGGAACTTTGAAATCTCCTAAAGTGGGTGACGAATTAAAAAACAACCCAATCTTATTTTGGAGTGGAGTAAAATGACTTGAGGTGCAGATTCACACCAGCCATTGCTTGGTTTGGTGTAGCTAAGATTTTTTAAGATTCCCAGAGGCTTGGCTTGGTACAACTGCCTCAACCACCCGAGCCCCTGCCTTGGGGCATCACTGCCATTCCAGCTCCCCAGGTCTCTTATCACACATTTAATCAGAGTTAATATCATCAGCTCATATTTCTGACCACTCTTCAGACTTGGCTGAGAAGGCAGCCTGGGTATGCAGGCTTGTGTAAGCCAAAAATACTTGTGAGATTTGTGAAGCTAGAAATGTTTGTATTAGGAAATGTTTGCTCAGAGTTTACAGCTGCATTAGGCCCATGGAAATATATTGTTATGTGATCCCAACATGCACAGTAAAGATTCAATGCTGTGTGGTACGAGTTTTGGTGAGGCTCATGGTGCAGCTCAGCGTTGATTGACAAGGAAATCTCCCCACACCTTCCAGGTGTTTACACAGCATCCATCAACAGGTATCTCAGGCTGGGATCTGCAAGGCCTGCTGTGTTTTTGCCAGAAGCTCTGTGGTTTTGCTCTGGATTAGCCCTCAAACACACACACACACACACACACACACACACACACACACACACACACACACACACACACACACACACATATATATATTTAGTGACTGACCAGACCATATTTACAGCCTGTCTCTCCTTCCCAGGCCCCTTTCTGTGGTATATTTCTATGATTTCTGCTTTTAAATCAAGCTCCTATTCTCAGGTCCATTTGAATACTACTGACAGGTAAGGTGAGGTAAAAGGACAATATTAATTCCTGAATGCTAATTCCTGAATGCTCTCAGGGAGCTGTGGAGACAACTGAGGAGGAACGTGATCACGCCAGTGGGTGGTGACTGCTGCTGGAAGGAGACCCCAGCCCCCATTTCTCCTCAAGCACTTTCTCCTTCTCAAGGTTTTTTTTTAATCAGACAAACACTCTACAAAGCCGTCAGCAGCTGTAGTTGCTGTTTCACTTTAAGTAACTTCTAAATTCAGATCTGCAAATCTACTGAAACTACTGTCTTATATTTCTGCACCTAGGCAATGAGGTCTTTAGGGAAAATTGTGAAGAACATCTATTTCCTACCTTCCTGAAAGAGAAATTTGCAGTTGTTTCCTATCTACCCTCCTTTCAATGCAAGGAGAGAACCTGCCTGAAGCAGGACAGTCCTGAGCGGCTGCTGCTCTTCATTTGCAGAGCTGGGCTTCTGGAAAAGCCGTTCACCTCACAATACCTCATGGAAATTGTTTATTTATATGACATGTAGAAAAAAAGCCACGAGCAGTTTTAACCCGTAGGAAAATACAAGTGCATTTGATAACAAGGAGAACCTTAGTCACAAGTTCTTAAGAATGTTTACAAGACCAGGGTATTTCCCCCACAAAATCACTATCCCCATCCCACTGGAGGATAAAAGAAGACTTATTCCAAATGCAGCTGTCTACAGACAGCTGAAATTGGAGGAGCTAAGTACGTAAACGAGTCCATCCCCTTGGGGATCAGGGCTTGTTTTATCAGTAACCTGTGGTCACTGCACGACAGACCTCAGCTATAGCGTCACCTCGGACTTGCCGTTTCTAGGTTCCTCTCCTAAGGGTATCTTTTTTCCTTAAGTCTCTGAAGTTCTTTGAGACAAAACAGTACCCTTTTAGAGGTGCTTTATTCCTGAACTAACTAAGATGCCACCTGGAAATGGTCTTAGTGTCATGCATGATCAACATGCAGTTAGACACACAAATGTTAACGTAAGACTTTTGTGTGTACAAAGTTGTCAGAGAAAAAACATGAAGGTAACAGCTGCATGTACAATATGGCTGTTCTTGCTTACAGTGTGCAGTTAGTATTTACCTTGTTTTTTTCACAGATTGGTTTTCTCTGCGATCAAGACGACAGCAGTCACTGCATCTCACACTGTTCCCCTAGTAAACACCTTGTGTCATTCTACAGCTTATTTTGATGAAATTTGTTTAAACCTCTGCATGAACAGAGAGTTGCCAAGTTTTTTCTGGCACTTTCTATGGCTTCATGACTGAGGCTGATTAAAACATCACAAACACTCATTTTCTCTTCTCAAAAACACCTGAAAAAAGACAAGAGTGCTTTTAGATAATTATATCCTCCCCTATATAGTCCTGGCTTATTCCTGAAGCATAGGACCCTATTTGCAGGGCTTTCAGCCACTTTAAACATAAAAGTTAACTTACAAATATAACTATACCTCAGTGTCAGCTTAGCTATTCCATAGCTTAGGGGTATGATACACAACCCAAAAGTCTGCTGGTATAACGTGACAAAAGCGTCTTCCTTTCTGATGTGGACTGTGACCAGTGCAGAACAACCCTTTCCTTCCTCCACAGAGCTCATGAGCTGTCAAGCTGCAGAGCTAACCCACCTCACAGGGGACAGTTCAGTAAACAACACAGATGAATGCCTGCATGTCCTTGGCACCTCCAACTTCAGGGGTCTGCAGGAAGCTACTTTTGGAATAAGTCTTCTTTTCATGCCAGGCTTCTGACTTGCTCTAGAATTGCTTTATAAGGCAAGATACCTTATTTTCTTTTGTCCATGGAGCTCTCATTCCCATTTTTTCATGGAAAGATAACAAGAAGAACCTGTGAAGACCTGCTGAGCAAGAAGAAAAAGAATGGCAGCTATTTAATACGGGAGAGTGAGAGTGTGGAAGGAGCCTTGTGTCTCTGTGTTTTGTAAGTACCCTAATACTGAATTTTTATGAGTTTTCAGTTGGATACAAAGACAACAATCATCTTCTCTAACATTCATAGTTCTTCCCTGATATTAACAGCCTCCAAGGGAGTGTGTCTATCTATTCAAGTAGTGCTGGTTGCTTTAGGTTTCCTTTATAGTGAGAGGGTGGCATTTGCAAAAAAACATTTTGTGTAACAGATGATAAATGAACTATAATCTGTTGATGCTGGTCTCTCTCTGCAGACAATAAGGGGAGCCCAGAGAAAATAGTTCAGCCTGCCAAAACATGTTAAGAACCTTACTCAAAGTAACTGCCTCTGTAATGATGAGTAAACAGCATTTGAGCACTGTTGAGACACTGAAAAGTCTCATGGCATGTCACAAAACACTTCCTTCTTTGTAGAATTTCTGTCTGATGAAAGCTCAGCCTTGGGTTTCAAAGGAATTTTACCTGATATAAGAACATAGGCTGAGACTGAAAATTACAAAGTTCTGTTTGAATTCATACGAGAAATCCACAGACAAGATAGACATAGAAAACTGCTATTTCTAGTCCTTAGCTTTAATTACTACAATAAAAATTTTATTATTTTCTTTTTCTGTAGGGAATAGCACTTTTATTTCCATTTTAACACATTTCATATATAATTGATCTGTTCATAATGCATTCAAAGTTTAAAAATTAGAATCTAGGTCTTTGTTTGAACCTATGAGGTTTGACACTCTTGTTGAGGATACATTTGAGTGTGACATGAAAACTTTTTAACACATCTAATTAATTAAAAAATACAAGAAGATGTTTTTATCAATCACTAAAACTCCATTTCTTATGAAACAAGTCAATGGAGAAGGGAGAAAAAGGGAGAGAGAAATGGAGTGTGACTGGGTTGGTGGGTAAAAGAAAGGAGGTCTGCAAAATGACAATACAAGGAGAAGAGAAATAGCAAATGGGGGACAAACAGAGCCCTCAGCAAGAGAGATACAGGAACCTGCTTTCAGTATGGTGTGGAATGAGACAATGCAGGGGGTGAGGGCAGGGCAGGGAGATGGGAGGGAATGCACATGCAAACCCTGTCAGAAGGGACAAATGGGGAACCTGGCACAGAGAAAGAGTGACAATGTTAGTTAGAACCTGGGTTAAGCTTTGTGCCACACCAACACAGTTGCTTTCCCTTCCATCTTCTTTTTTTTTGTTTTAAGGGCTGTCCTAGTTTGGACAAATTTGGAGGAGAATATCCTCTGATAGAAGTCAGGTCGCAACCACCCCTCCCCCTAGGTTCGGGAAAAAAATTCCTCAAAGGAAAGTGAAAGAGGTAACAGGCTATTTATTTAACAAACACACAGGTGGGGAATAGTAATGCTAAATAATGAGATCGATCTCTCTGTGGAGAGAAAACCTGAGAAGATTTCAGAGGTCCTTTGTAGGTGCGATCTCTCCCCTCCTCGGAGCTGGTCGGCGAGGGGCCACCCCCCTGGGCCTCTGGGAAAATTCTCCTGATGTGTTCAGATGTTGTTGAAACAGTCCAGAAGAGAAGAAAAGAACAAAAAAACCCAAAAATCCTAGGAAAACGAAATTCAACCCTCCGTCTCTCGCTGGGAGAAAAAGAGCCGAAAAAAAAACCAAGGGTACTGCAGAAACAGAGGAGCGTATCTCCGTGTCCTTGAAACAACTGCTTTGAAAAGTTTTTTGTTTTCTGTCCTTCTCAGGCTCAGTTTAAAGACACAGACAAGATTGGTGGGCATAGGGTAGCGATAGGGGATACACATTAGAAAGTCACCCCACGACAAAGGGCAAAGCAGATTTGCCTTGTGATACCTTGCAGACATGCTTTGGCCTGTCACATCTGCCTGCCACAATATTCTGCTCAGGCATATGAAAAATCATGTGACTTCCAGTTTGCCTCTGTGGGTTTGCAGTGTTAAAAGCCGATAAAAACTGAAGTGTTTAGTGGATTTGACTATAACTCCGACATGAACAAAGGCCATTGTTAAACTGCAAGGGTGGCAGCAGTGGTGCACAGATGGCGGCTTGCACGGGTCAGAGCAAGGCTTGTGCTCAGACAGCACATGGGATGGTATTGGTGTACTGGCTGAGAATTGCCTCAGAGACTGAATGGTTCACTAGGCAGAGGAAAACTGCCCTGAAACTGGGGGCAATCAACACTGAAACTCTTAGTGATGTTTCAAGGCAACTTTTGAATTACAATTGCGTCTTAACACCTTGTTTAGCACCTAAGATGGTTGATATGCAAACTGATAAACCCTTCTCAAATTAACTGATCCGTGGGCAGAGATACTGATCCACTTGCTAAGGCAAACAAACAACCTTTTTTGTCCTTTTTTATTGGTATCTGGGGGGAGTGCACTCCCATGGAGGACCTGGGGCTCAGAATGGTGGGGACCAGTTCAAATGCATCTCTCCTCTAATCAGGCATGGTGCATGGCTCTGCTGATTACACCTTCCTCCACAGCACACTGTCTCTTTCATCCAAAATTATCCCAGGTCTCTGACAGTGCCTCACTTCAGACCTACTGGTTTTGCTACTGTTCTCCTTATTGTTCAACATGCCATTCTCCCTCTCACCTCACTTTTCTTACAAGTACTTTGTTTGTTTGTACCCTATTACTAGCTTTTGGTAAGCATTTAGTAGTTAATACGGAAACAGAAGTTTCCATTTTAATGGTAGTTTCATGTTCATTTAGTAAAAATTATAGTAGCTGAATAATATCCAGGCAATAACGTTTGAAAATTTAGTTGATCAGTAAAGAACAAGTATCAAAAATGATCTGTTCCTGGAATTTCTTTTTATCACTTCTCTGTGCAAAGAATGAGCACTCACATTTATAAAAGTACTCTTCAGCAAGGAATATGTAGATTTCCACAGGCATCTCAAGAAGGCAAAAACCAAAATATGCATCTCGTGATACCACTCTTTGAATTAAAATAAATCTGTTATAACTGGAAGCCTTATACTGATCTCAGTTCATAGTAACTTTTTTTGCAGAACAAAGTAGTTTATTTTTAGAGTAACCCTTCATTTCTGTGCAAGGCTCCTGAGCCAGGTTTTTGCCTTAAGTTTCTCCCTCTCATGACAGTTCACATAGCCACATAGGTACAGCTGAAGTCCTCCTGATGAATAGGCACACCAGTTAAAAAAACCTGTTTTCAGATGCTGCTCCCCCCTCTCCCCAACCTCCTCACTTATTTGTGATGTATATTTTCTTGCAACTCTGCTACCTTTTTTGATCATGGTCACAATCTCCAGTTCACCTCCCAGATTGCTGTTACTGTGGTATCTGATAAACCTTTTATTTCTGTTGACAAAATATATCCAAAGACATCCGTAGCCTCGGTGTTCAAACGCCTTCATATTATCAAAAATAACAATAACTAAGACCCTGGGAAATGCAAAGGAGGAATATTATTCTTAGAAGTAGGAGCTATGCAGTCATTTTCTGACTGCTGGTGACTGGAGGCCATTTTCTGCCAACATCTCTCCAAGAATTCAACAACCTTCTTGTGATAGAAATGCAAAATGAAGTCTGGGGAGGTATCACACTTGAGGAAGATAAGAGAGAGATGACAGGAGGTGGTGTCTGTGGAATCAAATTATGCTCATAAAAGGCCTGTGTCAGGTTTAGTTCATAAGTTCTTTGAAACCTGCGGTAGAGTAATCTTGTATTTCAAGATATTAAATCTTCACTCATTTTGTAATCTCTAGGCTCTCTTCTGTTTTGCTTTTCTGTCTTTGCCTCATTCAATTTTACTGCACAACTTCTCATGTCTTTAATAGTGTTTGCAGATATGTCCACTTTGTTAATGGGATGTGTTATGTATACAACGTTTTTCACAGCTTTGAGGACCTCATCTACACTTACCGAATCTTCAGGGAACACCAAGGATATTTTAGAATACAGGTGAGTAACTCTCATTACATCTCTAAAGACTGCATTAACGATCATAGATTTTTTTTAAATCGTAGATTAAAAGATCTTAGATTCATCTATGATCAATGATTATTTTAATCTATGATTATTTTGTCATTTTAGTCTATGATAATTTGACAGATCATAGATTTTTTTTTAATCCATAAATACAATACCATAGAAAATATTTCCAAGTTTGCTCTCTACTCAATTTTTATCATATATGAGCTCAAAATTAGCTCTTACATTTGTAGAATTTCCTTATAATTTAAGTGGCTCTGTTATTTATTAACCAGCTGCTTTCTGATTTGACCATTTCTTTTTTATAGCACTGATAAAAAAACTATTACTTTTGTTACTTTCTCCTGTTCCTAATTAGCTTTTTCTACTTGAAAGCACTGCCATTGCATGCAGCATCTCATAGGGATCTGGGATATTGCAAATGATCTTTTTGATTTAAAGAACATATAATTCTTCATTGAATTAGCAGCGTTATTTGGCATCTTCAGTTCAGGTGCCTCACAATCTTGTGAGGCACCTGAACTGAAGATGCCAAATAACGCTGCTAATTCAAGCAAAACAAGTGTAGGAGAGACTAACGCATCGATCAAATCCCCAGGCAATGTGAAAGGACACCTATAAATTCACTCCCCTGCTTGCAGCAGGACAGCCAAGAGGACTGCAATATTAAGCAGCATTTAAGTTTGAATGAGGAAATCACTCCATAAAGGATACTCCAAGCTCTCATACGCTGGTAATTTATTGCTTATTAGTGGTTTTGCCTGAGTATGAAAGACACAATTTCCCATGAAGAAGAATGGTTTGTTGACAAAAATTATTCTGGTTTGGACCTTAGCCACTCTGCTGGGGTTATGCTGCCATTCCTATCAGCAGGTAATAACTCAGACACTTCTAGGTTTTTCAAACCCATTTTTCCTTAGAAAGTTTTGCCAATAATGTGAAGGAAGAGTTCAGTTTTTAAAAAAAATAATTCAGATTATTTTGGTTTACTAAAGTAATTGACTGAAATAATACATTGATGGTGGAGGAGAGGTTGTTTGGCGTTTTTTGAAAGCCATGAGCTTTCTAGAACGCAGTAGGCTGGCCCCAACCAGCTAAGCACCCCCACAGCTGCTCACTCCCTCTCTCCTTAGCAGGACAGGGTGCGGGGAAGAGAACAGAAAGAGCAAAAGAGAGGGAACTCCTCGACCAGATAAAATACAGTTTAATAGGTAAACAGGTAAAGCAAAGTTGTGCACACAAGCAAAGCAAAGGAGTTTACCAACTCCTTCCCATTGGGAGGCAGATGTTTAGCCACGTCCTGGAAAGCAAGGCCTCAGCACACACATAACCACAAGCGTCCTCCCTTTCCCTGAGCTTTTATTGCTGAGTACAGTGTCAGATGGGGTGCGATGGGATAGCCAGCACCCAGCACAACCCCAGCCTACTCCCCAGGGGAACCAAGATCAAGAAAAACGACACCCTCGAGGCTGCACGGCAGCGTTCAGCAACAGCCTTATCAGCACTGTTTTAGTAACAAATTCAAAGCACAGCACTATATAGGCTGCTATGAAGAAGTTTAACTCATCCCAGCCAGACCCAGTACACAGAGGCATTGGCACCCGGTCCATGCAGGGCTGAATGGAAGATGAAGGATGCAAAAAAACAAAGAAAATAAATACATGTTTCTTTGTTAGCTAGCAGATTCAGTGAAACCAAAGCCCCATTCTCTTTTAATGACTGCTAGGAGGCTGCTTACTGTCTGTCAGCCCTGAAGTCACAGCACTGTAAAGTCCGTGCACAGATCCCTGCGGGTCTGAGCTGCAGGAGCAGTTCAGTCCTGTCATATGAACCCACACTTAAAAAGCAGTTTTTTGCACATGTCCTTTGCTTGCCAACGCTGATATTTTGTAAAATTTTTGGGTTCTGTTTGTCACCAAGTTAATTAAAGACAACATTTTAAGTGAGAACTAAACATGTTATTCCTAAACCTATGCTCTCAGACCAGAGCGCAGTGTGTAATGCTGTTGCTCTTTGACACTCTGCTGTAGTGGATTGCTGCAGCATGCATCTACACCAATAATTTAAACTGATGCTCTTTTTGAAAAAAAAAGATGGTGAGGGAGATTACTTTTAGTGCCATAGCCATGCCTCCAAACAGGTGTCCCTTGTGTTTTAAGGGTAGTACAATATTCTGTCACCAAATCTGTTTACAAAACAGCTCCTTGGTAAAAAAGGAAGAACCTATCATTCTTTTCATTTAGGGGGCTCCATGTGAAGGGCACTTGCAAACACATTTTGTTATCCTTTCCTTACAGACTTCTGAAGGTGTTCCAGAGAGGACCTTCAAAACATTAAAAGACTTAATATACACTTTTGAAAAGCCAGATCAAGGACTGATAACAAACCTCCGCTACCCAGTGAAGAAACCAAAGGCCTTGCGAAGAAGCCAGAGGTTCAAGTCAGGAATGGACAGCATTTATGATGGTGAGAAATTTAGCTCTGCCTTTGTGGGTTTTTTTAAGGCGGCAGCATTGACAGTTTTGTGGTGAATACTTGCTAAATGTCCTCTTGCATGGACTGAAGTTTTACATCCTCCCTTCTCTCTTATATTCACTGAAACGGTTATTCTTAGCTCACAGGTTATTTACCCTCACCCACTACAAATGAACAAATTAAAATCGCTAGAGATAGACAGTGATGAAAAAAGCTGCCTACAGCTCTCTCGTTCATGGACGTTGATGCCTCGAGGCTGGAGAAGACTGAGAACCAGTTTTACCCAATGTGCTTCTGCCAAGGTACTAGGCCCTTGCACTTCACTGGAGGTTGAGGGTGTCCTTTACATTCATTGTCCAGGTTCTAAGATATTTTCATATCAAAACCTTACTCAGTTAATTCTAAGATGGGCGGGTAAGCAAGCCAGCTTGCGATTTGTATTCAAATATGACTAACAGATAACAAGCATATAGCCTTGTGCTCAGGATCACAGCTTTGTAACCAGAGTTCAGCCTCTCATTGCTCTTCTTCTGCTAATTTATGCTCACGAATCCCAGGTGTAGGACAAGGATATGATGCTTCTACCTGACAGAATTATGCAAATGGATACAATAAAGACAGAGGTTTTCATAAAGCTTTAGACTGTGTTGTATAGCCCCATGTCATCCTTACATCCTTGTTTTGAGAAGGATGACTGCAGATCCTGTTGGTAAATTGCCGGCATCCCTCACACACCTCTGCGTGCCATTCTTCATGTTCCTGCAGTACAACAGCTGCTGCATCCATCAGGTCATGGGCTGCCAAATAACCCTGAAAGTGTTCCATGACCTCTGGCAGAGTGTGCCAAGAGCCACAGCATGAGTAAGGGAACTCCTTTCATTAAGTACAGGTATCATAAAGGAAACAGAACCTTGGAGTCTCCACCCTGCTCTGGGATTTGCATCTCATGCCCAACAGCAGCTCAGCACGGTGGTGTGGGGCAGTGTTATGATCCGGTTATTAAAGTTCTTAGAAATGCCTCTGCCCAAATTAACGTGTAAACGAGACCTTATGCCAGGGACAATAGTATGGGGTTTATCTGATAGTAAATATGAGAGGGAGAGAGAGAGAAAGAAAATGGAGAGTAAGAAGAAGAGAAAGAAATAGGAGAAAGAGGTGGAGGGGACAGAAAGAGTGACAGAAAATATCACCCCTCCATGGATCCCAATGATGCTCTGTTAATCCTCTCCAGCTGGTCTTCTTGGTGGTGAAGATACCCCTAAAAAGCCTAGAATCTGATGGGTTAATATAGCTCAGGCTGGGTAGGAAAACCCAGGCACCTCCCTGGGCGGGGGAGTGTTTGCCATTGGACTCTGGGTTTGTTGAATCACGTGCAGTCCTTCGGTGCAAGGCCTCAGGAATGACTCTGTGGGGCACTTCGGGGGGCCTTTGACGGATTAAGGCACCCCCTTAGTTGCCTCTCACATGAATCCCCCGTGGATGTAGCCTTCCCGGAATGGGGGTTCCATAGCCAGTTTTGTAAGGGAGGATGGGTTCACTGCCCCTGAGCAGAGGTTATGACACATCAAAACTTCCTCCCCTCACCTCGGCTGGGGGGGAAATCTGTGCAAACTTGCTCCCAGCAAATGAGTCTGTGGGCTATGGCCTCCCCCACCCCAAAGCAAGCCAGAGATGATTCTTTGCATGGCTGCTGGGTTTGGCTCACATTCTTTTCCTTGTTTACTTGTTTGTTTCAGGTGATTGAAGAATGGGTTTTCCCTTTATCTAATCTTAGTAGTTTGACTTACAGTCCAAAGTTCCAGTCAGGCATCTTCAGGGAGGCTTCTTTAGTTGTGGCTTCTTTATGCAGTTGTTATAATGAACAAAACTTTGTATCAGTGTTTGAGGCATGAACTATTTCAGTCTCTGACAGGCAGTCCCTCTGTACTGCAGTCGCTGGGGTTTCACACGCAGGAGCGGTGCAACCGCTCTGGCCGAGCTCCCCCAGCACTACGTGCACTAAGTTGCAGTTTTGGGGCCAGAGCCCCAGCAACCTTGCTGAGGGGAAGTCGCAGAGACACACTTCCCATGTCTTCAACATTACCTTGTCACCTGTATCACAAGGCAAATATGCCACATTTGCTCTAAAAATGTTTTTCTGGTATCTTATCATTGCTGTTCCAGGGAGATGGAAAATACTGCAGTAGCATGGATATGTTTTTAGGAAGAATCAGGTATAATAAGTATTTTATTTTTGGTCCTGCTATAGGAATTTTTCTAGAAGATACACAATGTCCTCATCTGGACTCACAGGGAAGAAAACAAACCCTTTCATTTCAATGTCAAAAAATGTGTGGTCTTCCTTAAAAATGGAGGCTTTTTAGAAATAATCAAACTACTTTGGAATTGTTTTTATTCAATTTTGATTTAAATTTCACTTATACAGCATTCCAAACGTCCCTCTCAGACTGCATTATTACATGCCTACTGGGGGCTTATGTTAAATCATGATGGCTCTCTCTGAAACACAGGCACCGTCCAAAGCACAGCAGTGCTCCCTACAGCAAGCACCCTATTTCCCTGTCCCATCCCTCATGTGCCACCAGCAGCTGGCTTTGCTGCACACATAGGACAGAGCGCTCCAGCGTGACCAGTGGAACACCTCAAGGGACTGGGGTCATGATCCTGGTGGTTGGAGATATTTGAGCTTTGTTTTCTAGCCTAGGAACAGCTTTTCTAAGAGCACCTGCTTGAAGAGCAGCAGGTTTCCATAGTGGAGCTTTGAGTCCACAGCATTGAATTTCTGCCTTTTCCCTGGCTTCTCAAAAACTGTAACCAATCTGACAAAGTGTAAGAGAGAATGGGGTTTTTCAGGCTCTCCTCCTTTAGTTGGGATGAGAACTTTTCTCTTGGGTATTTATTTATGGAAGAAGGGATGTGTTACACGAGTCACAGGTATCCTGGCTATTGATCTGATTTACCAAGAATGGATGATTTCTGACATATGACTGTTCCTCTAGAAGGAGGGGGTCTTATGGATATAACTGTTTACAACAGTGCTTGCTGGCTCAGAAAAGGCAATGCAGCCTTTGCCTCCAGGTGCCTTTTTCGAGAATCCAGTCGATAGGACAGGGGGCCTAAACATTGGCCCTGCAATAGCAGAGAGAACACTGAGAAACCAAATTGAGTCACTGGTACTGCCCTGCCACAGGCCATGCTGCTTCCCATGGCCTTTCAGAAGAGCCCCCCGCAATGACATCTTTTTTTGTTTGTACTGATTACTTTACAGAAGTTGATGACGGCGGTGATTACGTCACTGTCTTACCGTGAAGGATCTGCACCGGACAGTTTGAGAAGCTGATGTTCCAGGATGTGCCTCGGTGCAGTGCCTCAGCCAGGGAGAGCTTCCAGCTGGGTGTCCTCTGCTCGGGATCTGGAATTAGCCTCCTCCTTTTGCAGACTGTGAGAGTAGCTGTATTTTCTACCAGTAGATCCAGTACAAGCTATTATGCATTTTTGCTCAGCAATAAAAGAATTACTTTTTGTTACAGACACATACATACACACGTACCTAGGGGGAAAGGTATCTTGTGTCCATGTACGTGTCTTTGGTGTTTTCTAGCCAGCAAATTGTCCAAGATGTTGACTGCTAGAGAGAACATTCTGTTAGAAAGCAGCAATATAAATACATCAAATGAATGGGCATAAAGCAGTGACTAATGGTAGAATTGATAGGTGTTGATAAAAACCATATATGACAAAATTATTGGCATCATAAGATGCTTTAAAACTTCCAAACTCTGTTATTTTGCACATGATTCAAGTTACCTCATTGCTGGAGGAGTGGATAGTATTTCAGCAATGTCAAGAAATAATAGTAGTCTGTAGTTTGAATAATGCAAATTAAAACAAAAATGCTGTGTTAAATCCATGCCATAAAAAAAGTAGTCAACCAGAGGAAAATTATTTGAAATATTTTTAATATTGAGAAATGGTTCTGGCAGCTTTCAAGAGGAGTACAAGTTCTACATGCACATCAGCATGAACACATCCTGTTTTTAATAGGTTCGGTACATATGGGAATGCTTACTCCATTTCATCTGCTACTGCCTTTAGTTCTGTATTATGTGAATGTCTTTTGTTGTTTTGGTTTTTTTAATCTACGAATTTGCTTTAATATTACCTGCAGTTTTAAATATTTAATAAATACCTTAGTTCTGAAGGTGGCCTGCAACCTTCACACAGCCAGAACTGGAATGTATGTACTGAGTCTGCCAGTCACTACTACAGACTCCCTCACCATTTGAGACTGTGAGGAAGACGTTTATATTGGTTGTGTGTTTAACACCCTTCACAAATTATTTATGTTTTTTAATGGGTAATACTAGTTAGATTTTTTTCTATTATGTTTCTCTCACACTATTATTTGTCAAAGGAATTTTAGACCTTTCAGTGCTTTGGACTTCATTATGAATTTAACAGTGCTGCAGAGTTTTTGGCTCCAGGCTCAACTAATATTTGTAGCATGAAGGAGACAAAAAAAATGAGACTATTAATTAACTCTCGCAATGCCAAGAAATACTAAAATATGTGTCCAAAACTTCATTAATTGAAAAGAAAGTAGTTGTCCATGAAAAAATGGTACTATGGGACATAAACATCCCAGCCCTTTCTCTGTAGAAGCACATAACTGACGTGTCACTAAATTCTTTATCTGCAGAATCGAGCAGCCTGTCTGATAGCAGGTTATCACAGGTACCAGACTGAGGAACTGCTGTGCTGAGACACCCCACCTACAGCAGCATGGTCCTTAACAAAGCACAACACTGTAGTTTTTCTGAAACAACAGTCTCAGCAGTCTCCCAAGTGCTCACTCAGTCACACGGATGTTCAGACTTGGGAAAAGGCCGAGTGACAAGGCATCTCTGCCTGTGCCTCACGGTGCCTACTGAGTGACTCTGATGGCCGAGCAGGGGACAAGGACCGGGCTGTGGTGCCTTTTAGCTGGCACTTGGCAGCGTGTTTTGGACTCGGATTTACAACAGTCGTGGTGGCTGCAGCTCCTGGTGTGGCATCCAGGACTGAGGGTGACTCCAAGCCCACGCTCCAGTCACTTCTCCAGCACTCCCTTGCGCCAGTCATGTGAAGCAGGTGTGATAAATAGATGCTATAATAATTGGCTTTTTGCAATAAGTAGCTTTTGTCTATGAAAGAGTGGGGGGGGGTGTTGGGTTTTTTTTGTTTTTTTTTCTCTTTCTTTCTTTTCTTTTCTCTCTTTTCTCTGTGTCATTTAAACCTGAAAATTCATAGCTGTCTGCTTGGTTGTATCCCGGCGCCAGCTATCAACTACTGATAAGAAATCTAAATTGTTACTAGAAGGAGTTTGAATATGCAACTAAAAAGTTACTGGAAAAAGTTTGAATATGCAACTATCTGTTAATTCCGGGAAACCACTGAAATTCCATTCAAAAAAGTTACGGGAAAAGGTTTTGAATATGTATAATTGTTTATGAATATGTATAATTGTTTATGAATATGTAATACTCCACGTGTATGTAAAGCAGGTCTCCGAAATCACAAGGTGTGCTCTTGGCTGAGTGCCAAAAGCACCCAGCGCTGTAACTTTTGCTTTATTTTTGTCCTTTATTGTCCTTTATTAAACTTTACAATTCTAACAGGAGAGTGAACCTCGTTTTTCACACAGGGGACACGAGAAGGATCAAGGACTTAAAACAGAAAAAAAGAGACACAATTACATTTACATTACATTCACATTACTCGCCTGTGCTTTACAGCAATGTTTGTCCTATTAACAGTATAGGAAAATGAGGCAAATATAGATGTTCCTACACGTATTTGCAGGCCTAATATGGCAGAAAACAATCCGTGCACGAGTTGAGAAAACATGTTCAAAAGCATCACGCAATAGCACCTACTTGCCGACATCCGAAAGGTGGGCGGATGAGTGCGTGCGCGTCCATGTCGGGGGGCTGAGCAGTGAGGGGGCGGAACCTCTTCTTGCACCTCTTGTACACTTTAAGGTTCCAGCACACGGTGTAAGGAAGAACATGGTCCAAGAAGGGCATAATCCCGGTGTCTCGGGGCGCTCCAACTGAAGGGGTACGAGGAAAGGGTTCCTGTTGCAGCGCAGGCAGCGGGGGCGGGCGCTGTGCCCGCAGCGGCCTGCGGGGGTCGCTGTGTGCACGTACTAGCGGCCGGGTCGCGGGGCCGGGGGGTCGGTCCCCGCCATCGCCGTGACGCCGCCAAGGCTTCCCTTTCCAGCGGGAGAGGTCAGGGAACCACAGGCAGGAGGGGAGGCTGGCTGCTGGCCGGGGTTAAATCCTCCCCAGAAGGAGAGGAAAGGATAATGGGGACTAGAAAGGCAGCAAGAAGGCGAAGCAGGGCTGTGGGCGCCAGGTGGGAGCTAACGGCAGCTCCAGTCTGGAGGTGGCTCTCTAGAGGCTGGGTGGCTGGAAGACTCAGCTGACTCAGCCAACCAAATACAGCTCCACTTAGGAAAAGCGTCTCTATGGATCGCCCCGACGGCACATAAGCCCTAAAGCCGGTGTCACCGATCCAAGCGCCTGCATTCCCCCGAATCCCTCGCTCCTTCCCCTGCTCTCGCCACCGCCCCCGCGCCGAGGCCGCTGCCCGCCTTTCTTTCCCTTAAGCAAGATGGCGGAGGCGGCGTCTCCCGTGGTGCCGCGCGGCGCCCGCGGCCGCTCGCGCTCAGTGGTTGCTGCGTCAAGATGGCGGCGGCGGCGGGAAATGCGAATGAGGGCTGAGTGCGGAGCGTCTGAGGGGCTGCGCCGCCATGGATGCCCCGGGCTGCATGAAGGCCCTGCTCCTCGCGGCCACGGAGTACCGCGCCGCCAAGACAGCGCAGAACGCCGCGCTCCTGCAGCGCAGCCTGGAGGTGGGAGCGGCGCCCGTCCCGGTGGTGCGGTGGGAGAGGGGCGTGGGGGTGGCTGTGGTGTCCTTTATTATAATGTTTTATGGTGTGTTTACAGAGGTGTGTTGTAAGCCTCTATGCACCCAGGGCAAGCAAACAGTTTGTGTTACAAGGGACTTCTTTTTTCATGTTATCCCTAAAATTCTGGCCCGCATGAATCATTTCTTTTCACGCTTGAAAAATAGCGTTTGAATGACGAACTGGTCTTGTATCTGGAATTTTCCAGTTCCGTGCCAACACGTATTCAAACGTGTTTTCTGCTAAGGAGGTGGGCCAGTGCATTTCCCTGATCTCCAGCTACAGCACTGTGTACAGCTTTTGTGGTGGCCTTTGACTGAATTAATCTGCAAGTTAACTTTTTCAAATACAGATTTGTTTTAATTGCTAGAACGTTTATACGACAGTTGGTATCTAGCTTTGCTTTCGTCTCTATATCCCTTGTAAAGAGACACAGAGGGAATACACAAACACAACATTATGTGTCTCCATTATGCAAGCTATAAGTCCTGTCTGCCTGTATTGATGTGAAGGTGTATCATTTTTGGCCTCTTCTTGTATAGGGTTCCCCGAGCTCAGGTTCCATTTTTTCATCCCAGTGACAGAGTGCTCCAAAAACAACACTGACTGCTGCTGCTGATCCTCCTGCCACCTTTGGGTCCCTGTCCACGCCTTTGGAAGGCAGGCTGATTGCTACATGTTTGTGTTGAGCAATCTGTTGGGTTGTTCTTTCAAAGTAAATAAACCTGGTACTTTCCAAGCATTAAGGAACGAAAACCAGATTTTTTTGCATTACTTCCTTTTTTTTTTTTTTTTCAGCAGGTGTGAATACAAATGTCCCATTAGAGTGGCACTTACATGCTCGGTTTGTCAAGAAGGACAAAATCTATTTAATACAACCTTTGTGCTTTGACTTCTGTGTCAATTATATTGTTGGAGTTGAGTAAGTAAGGTTGTTTTTCTCGTCTCATCTCCAGGTTATCTCTGGACTGAAGCTTACCCGTTTTTTTGCTTCAAACCAGATTCTACCAAGTGAATGTCTCAGTTGCCTTGTAGAGCTCCTGGAGGACACTAATATAAACCCATGTCTGGCCTTGTCTGTGATTACTTTGCTATCACAGCTAGGTAAGGTTTGCATCTGAACTTTTTATTTTTTGTCCGGGCAAGGGAAGATAGGACAGGTGCTGATCCTATGGCATGGGTGATGAATTTCTTGGAAGAAGCATAAGGTGTGAAAGATGAAGTATTTTTCATTAGTGGAGTGCTTGTGCCACCTGTTAAGATGTTAAATTGCAGTGAGAAGGAGATTTGAAGTCATCCCTGTGAAATGACGATAATCATGCTTGTCAGAATTTGTTTATCCACTGGGTAGGGTGAAGAATTCGTCTCTTGTCCTTAATTTTTGGAGCTGGAAAAGACTACCTTTTTAATCAAGTGAGAAACCTGGCTGGGGGTGCAAAGATAGGGAGAAGTCATGTCACATCAACTACTGTCATCACCTCAGTTTACCTCTCCCACTGGAGTGTTTGCTGGCAGTGTGGGCTCTCCAATGGCCTGGGCCTGTGTGCTTCAAGTTTCCCAACTGCAAGAGAGGTTCTACTGCCTTTCACTTGTGTCTTGAGATGCCTTTTTTGGGGTTTTTTTCCTCTCTACTTCATGGAAGTGGAACTTTGTTGTCCAGGGAGCTCTGTGCTCAGAGCACAACCTACATATACAGGGAAAAGTTATCCCTTCACTGCTTAGTTTCTCATCATATATGAGTAGTTATTCAAGATTTGAGTCCTTTATGATGCTCCCTTGTTTATGTTCTCTGATTCATGGAGTTTAAGCCTCTCTGAGCTTCCTTTTATGTTTTTGGAACAGTTACTGTAAAATTTTATTTGTTGCTGGGGTTCAGTCTGGAAAATTTTAAGGATTAAGTCCTCTTCCAACTGATATATTGCTTTACCTGTTTTGCCACATCTCTTTGAGGATTGCCTAAGCAGAACTGGATTTTATTTATTTATTTAACTAATGCTAGATAACTTTATCAGGTTATCAGTTTGAGACTACTTGTCCACCATAGCACAAAGCAAGAATCTGAGCTCATTGAGTTTAAGATCTAAGCCTTGAAGTGCAGGTTTCAAGATCTCAGAACTGAAACTTGGTAGGTAGGAGGTAGACTATTCTTCCAGTGTCCAAGCATCTTAAGGAAATGGATTAGTGTTATAATTAACTGTATGTCCAGAAGGGAGGTAGAGAGGCAAGTGCATAGGAGCTGTCATTTATTTGCAGTTACTTTTAAAACATATATGAAGAGCTGGTCAGAGACTTTGGCTTCTGCTTCAATTGGTAGCTAATACAACAGTTTATTTTGCTACTAGGTGGGGCTCTTGCTAACAATTCTTACATTCCAGCTTCAGACACTGAGACTAGAGAAGCTCTCCAAGACACCTACAATCTGACCAGTGTGCTGGCAGGAGTGGTTCATCGAAGTTCTACTAATCTGAGTGACCCAGTCTTATTACAGGTAAAGGAACTAATGCTTAATAATGTTTGGCTACTGTTGCATAATAAAAATTATACTGTATGCATATAATAACCCTTCAAAAGCTCTATTGGAAATAATGTGTTGAGAGAAATTAGATCTTAGCTGTGTACTTTATTTGCTGTATAAGGTGGGTAGGACAGGAATTTAACAATTTATAGAGTTCTTTGTACTCTCTTTAATCTTACTGTGCTTCTCACCTACTCTAATCAAAAAACCCCAAAAACTCCCACAAAGCAAAAATAACAACCAACCAAAAAAATGCTGCTTTTTAAAAATTATTTCAGTAAGTCACTGCTTGGGCACTCAGAAGATTGTTTTCCAGTTGAAGTATTTGGTTCTTTTTCCTGACACAAGCCTGTTTCATAACCCAAGCCTGGAGATCATTTTGTCTAATCAGGACTTTGACAGGTAACTGTGAAGGAGTGAAGGGAAAGCTGTGGCTGCCTGTTTTCATGGGAGGTTTGCAGGGCATGTGTGGCCTCCTCTTTTCTGGCCATTGCCATCTGCCAGTGAATGCCAGGCGCTGTACTGATCAAAGCTTACAGTGAAAGTCTGACCTCTATCAGTTTGACCTCACTGATTTTAACCTGTCCTTAAAAGTTTTCTTTATTTTGTTTCAAATATGCACAGGTTTTCTCCTAAGCTTTCAGCAAGTACTTGCTGTGTTGCCTATTGTCACTTGTCTTTTTCTGAAAAGCAGAAAATTAATTTGCTAGTAGTCCTGTGCCCCTTGTTCTTTAGAAAATAAGTCAGGCATCCAGTAAAGATCCCTTTTCTTGTGGTTTGCATATTTCTCAAAGCACTAGGAGTACCACAAGACCTAGGGTTCCAAGTGACTGGCCAATCAGTGGGAGAGGTTGTCATCACCAGATAGATCCGATGTTACGACCTTGAAGCTCTTAGATGTCTAAATGGTGAGGTTTTGTTTAAACTGCTAACCTCTGCTGTGATTTGTGTCATGTTTGAGTGTATTGACTTCAGTTACGTGCCAGAAGAGTGCTGTATGAAGGGCTTTGCTACCCTTAGATCTGTTAGCAGTCTTTAGAGCAAACCTGTTTTCCTGTAAGCATCCTTTCTACAAGAGGTTGCAAAATGCTTTTTGGATTTTGATGAGACTTCTAGACCCTTCAATAGGACAAAGCCTGTTTATCACTGACAGAATGGAGAACTTGCTGGTGAGGCAAAAGTGGAGAATTGGATGGGCTGAAAAGGTAACTCTTCTGTAAAATAAAATTTTAATCTTTTTGGGCTTTTAATAAGTGCATCAGTATGGCAGGACATTACAATTTGCTTGCAGCAGCTTGTGTACTTGTTGTTAATGTTAGAGCCTGAAAATTAATTCAGTTGTGGTGTCTTGATATTTGTCCTTTCAGTTTCATCTTTTGTAACATTCCTCTTGAGATGCTGTAGGACTGGCATGTGAATAGTCTTCTGTTTCCTTAGGGTATTCAGTTGCTGCAGAGACTAACCTACAATGTTCCGGTCTTTTGTGCTGGTGCCAACATCGATGGATTAATTTTGTTTCTAATGCATCGTGTGTAAGTGTGTGCTCGGTGTCTTTTCTTACGGGAAACAGCGAGCTAAGTCTCTAAACTTCCTGTAGGCCCTTTCAGTACTGTACTCACCTGGTCCCCAGCGTGAGCTGTGCTCTGAAGTTAGCAGAGACCTTCCTTTGAAAACCATCTACTTGTTACAGATTGTCAAATGCAGTGATTGTGGGACTTGGGTGATGGAATATTAATTGGCCTCTTAGCCAACCTCCACACCTCTGGGAGCAGGGAGCTAACAAAGAGAAAAGCCAGGAGGAAATTCATGCTTGTTACTAGGAGCAGACTTGTTAGATTAATTAAAATTTGATTCAAGTGCCCTTGTAAGAAATCTAATGAGTATTAGAAGTATATGTAATAAACAACCTCTGATAGCAGTGATCTCTGAGCACTGGGGTTTTTTTCAGATGTACTCAGTTAAAAGCTGCCCACACTGCATGGATTACAATCTGAATTTTGCTTTGCATGGTGAAATGGTGTCTCATTAAAAGACAAGCTCCCATCAAGACACAAAACAAAATAAAAAGTCTCCCAACCACCTAGCTCTCCCAGCCCCCACCCTACAACTTCTTATAAATTCAGGATGCTTCAATGAAAACATCTTTTGGGCTTTTCTTTTAAGTCAATCCACTGAAGATGAGTTAACAATACCGTGTTTAGGACTCCTGGCAAACCTCTGTCGTCACAACTTGTCTATTCAAAGTCAGATAAAATCTTTGGTAAGAGTTTTACTTTTGTGTTGTGATTCTCTGGCTTAAGGGTAAGAGTTAATTGACTCTAGGGAATTATCTTAGTATTTCTTAAACACTTTATTTCATGACGATAATCCTGACCTGCTTGTTCTGACAAATGGGCAGTTGTTTCTCCCGTGTTGGAGAAAATAACCAGTAGAACAGGAAGTTGGGTATTCTCTTGCTGTGTTGTTGCCCTGGCTTGCATTATGCATTTGGTTTTTGGAACTGTTTTCTGCAGCTGAAAGGTGAATTTAAAATTTGAGCATTCTTCCTGAGAAAAACTATATGTCATTAAAACAAAGACTGTTGTTGGATTTTTGGTAAGCAAGAGATTTGCCTTTCAGAAGATAAATCAATAAAATAGCACTGATCTTCATGTCAGGGCCCTTGAATCCTCAAATACATATGTATATCTGAACTACTTGGTTCCTGTGTCTTCATAAATCAGTGCAAACATTTTATTTTTTAATTCAGAAATAGAAATTCATCTACATAGCAGCATATGTTGTACTGTTACCTTGGAAGAAAGGCAGGGGGCAAAAAAAAAAAAAAGGAGAAACTATTGTCCGATCTGATCATTGAGCAGAGAAGGGCTGGGAGTCAATTTTCAGTGATTATTTTCTCTTATAGGCTTTAGCAAAATGACTTTCTCATCTTTCTTTAAAATAATAGTGGAATTTCATCCTTGGTTGGTTCTCTGTTATTTTGGGGATTTTTTTCTCATCCTTGGGGCTTTTAATAAGTACATCAGTATGGTAGGATACAGGTTCAACAGAGAACATAAACATCAATGCCAGTATTGTGCAGTAGAACAGTAAAATAGCTTTCCTAGAGAACTGTTACCATACTAACCTATTTTTGTATTATTCATTATTTGTATGGTTTATTTATGAATATATAAAACCTGTAAATTTGTTGGGTTTGTAACACCTGTGTTTCTCCTTTTTGCTGTAGAGTAATGTGAAGAGTTTCTATCGTACCTTAATAAGTTTCTTGGCCCATAGCAGTTTGACTATGGTTGTGTTTGCACTTACGGTATTATCAAGCCTTACCTTAAATGAAGAAGTAGGAGAAAAAGTAAGTGAGTCTGAAGTTGTTTCTATTCTTAAGTTGTAGATAAAATCAGTTGTCACACTAGCCAAATAAAATTCTAATTCCAGCTAGCTTTAATAAGCAAGAGACCCAGCAAAGTATGTGCCTATATGTAACTTTCTTCTTCCTTTCAGCTCTTTCACGCTCGAAATATCCATCAGACATTTCAGTTAATATTCAATATTGTTGTAAATGGAGATACTCTAACAAGAAAATATTCTGTTGATCTACTCATGGATCTTATGAAGAACCCCAAAATTGCAGATTATCTTACCAGGTATGGCTTCATTTCCTAAAAGTATTTTTCCTAAGCTCTAGTTCAGTTTCTTTGCTGTATGCTATTTGAATTCTAAACCAAGCATTGGGGAAAAAAAAACTCCAATATGCTTTTTGAATGTTGCTAGTTGAATATAACTGCTATATCTGAGCCTAAAATGTTGCTGGGTTACTAGTTTGACACAGAAGTGTGAATCAAAACCTGTTTCTTTCATTGTCACTGAAGGAATTTTGAATACCCTGTTCTGTAATTTTTTTGTCTGGACTATGTTGGTAGTCAGACAACATGATGCATAGCTATCCTGCCTTTTACAGTGCTATATAAGCTTGAGGTGGAATAGTATCGTTGAAGCTGTAAGAAGGAATAATTTTACAGGGGGAGGGGTGTTGGAGTGGTTCTGTTGAGAGCCTGACTAGTAGTTCTGCAAATTCAGCTAACAGAATTTAGTTGCCGATTTTCAATCTAAATCAAGCAGTAAGAATAGCTGAAAAATCATAGCTTATTTTAAGAAATTTGCTTTCTTTCTTAGAATATTTTTAATGCTTATGGTGTTTCAAATTGAAATTAAATTATCAAAATTATCACTGTATTAGAAGTGTTTGGGGGTAAGAAGGAGAATAGGGCACTTTCATTCATCACTTGGTGTAAATGTCTAAATGTGGTGAAATTTCAATTTTATTTTTAATTTTTTTCTTCTCTATGCATGCTGTAGATACAAGCACTTTACCTCTTGCCTTGGTCAAGTATTAGATCTTCTTCATGGAAGGGATCCTGATTCATCATCTAAGGTATTTATACTTTTTCAGATAAAGGCTAAGAGGCTACAATCCTAATCTAGTTCCTCTTCTGCTGTTATGAATAGATTCCTTGTGTGCAAGGGTTGATAATGAAATACACTGACTTCAGGACTCTTAAATGACCTAGAGAATTCACCAAGTTTATATTTTCTAGTTCTTCAAAAGGCTGTCAGGTTGAATTTGTAATGTTGGGGTCTTTGCCAGATTGTGTGTCTGCTTTCAGGCAGCAGATGTAAAGGCTGCCTACATAAACACCTTTTATGCTTTAGCTAATAAGAAATTTTGGGATGTACCAGGAATGCAGTGTATCCCACTTTGCTCTCTAAACCTTGAATGAATACTACTCAGACTTCAACTGGTGATCAGGGAACCCTGATGCTAATTTCAAAGGTTTAGGAATAAGTGGTCTCGCCTTCGTTGGATAAATAGATGCCACTTCTGTTTAAGCAGTGAACTGTTATATTCAACTTTGTCTCACTATCACCTTATGTAAATGAAACATTGACTATCTGTTACTAAAGGCTAAAATATGGAATGTGAAAATGTTGGTCCTAAATATATCTGTGAAACTGATCTGGAGCTTTTTTTTATGAATGTGTTACACATCCTAGTTAATAATAGATGCTACTATTTCTCTCTGTGTGATTTTTGTTGTTGTTTATTGGGTTTATTTAGAGAGGCACATTGACAAGGAGCTTTCCAGGGTGGTTTTCTCTTTGTGCGTGCTCAGAGACACGTGCATCCATTCCTGTCTCAGAATGTTTTCTCTTCAATAGCTTTCTTCATGCTGAGTGTATATATGTTTGTAGTTTTTATTGTATCACTAGCTAGCAGTCATGTCCAAAAAAAAGAAAGCAGTACACTGAATACTGTCACAAGCCTTCACCAGTCCAGTGAACTGTTTCTGCTGCTGACCTGGCTTTAAAGAAAGAAAATTATTCTTCAGAAAACTTTGAAGTGCTAAAAGGAGTTGCATAGAACTTGCCTATCTCTTTAGACTTGTGTTACGGGAGTTGCAGTTTCTGTATAAGTTCTTGATTTAAAAGCATTTGAACTCTTCTTCACTTCATACAGATCTTAGAGCTGCTGCTTGCCTTCTGCTCTGTGCTAGAACTGCGTCACACCCTGCGGCAGGCGATACTGCAACCAGCTGGCTTGCCAGTCTCTGGAAACACCAGGCTTGTGACTCGCTCAAAGAGTTTTGAGCCATCTGTTGCATTGGTGCACTTGTCAAACCAACCATTGGAAGCCTCTGAAGACTGTTCAGGTCTAGCATTGCAACTATTCAGAGAGATTTTTGAGGTACCAAGACTGATAACTGAGTTTAAAGAGCTTCTTAGCAGCTCTTATTTTTAAATGATTTTTAAACAACTACTATAATTTGGCTTGAAAAATAGCACATTAAAAAATACCTGCAATAAAGTTCATTGTAAAATAGTTATGTTGAAATAAACATACTTCATAAAACAACTGTTCTTTTAAAGACATGCAGTATTTTAGAAATATGTCTGTGTTGTAAGTGGAAAACATGGAAGTTTATGAAGTCATGAGGTAGATAGAAAACTATCAGAATTCCTTTCTAGAACCTACAGAAGCGAGGAACTTCCTCCTCCAATGTGATACTGGTCAGCCATCTTAAACCTGAAATAGCAAGAGGCTGGGAAAGCAGGAACACAGGCTGGTGCAGGAAGGGGTAGAGTAAGCTTGGCTTCCTTGTGCTGTACTTTTAAATGTTGACATAAAATAAAATGTCTTTATTACAGGATGTTATTAACAATAGGAACAGCGAATCAGCTGAACACTTTATGGATCTTTTGCTGCCTGTTCTTCTTGATCATCTTCAGATGCCAGAAGAGATTGTGGATGAGCTATTAGTGAAGAAAAAGTGTGAAAGAATGGTCAAGGCTATTAATGTCCTGACAAATATCCTTTTTATGTGCCTATTGGCAGCTGATTTATTATTCCTCCACCATGATCTGCTCTAAGATGTTAGGAAACATGTCCACCTTGGGTCACTTTAATAGCTTCTAATGACAGTAACTGTCCTAATTTTACTTAAGAGTGTCATCTTGCAAGATCTAAAGCAGCTTTCTAATTGCTGTGAAATTGTTTTGTAATACGGTGGTGCAGGATAAAATGTTGTGGCTATTCAACAGAACAGAAGCACTTTGCATATGGAAAACAAGGATGAGTGTTTTCTGTTGAAATTTTGTGGGGGATTTGGGCGCCATCTTCTTGAACCATGTAGTATTGTTGCCTGGCTAAGTCAAGTGCAGCTCCCAGCCAACTACGATACAAATTTAGATCAGAGAAACAAAGAAAAATAATGTGGAATGATACAGTTCTAGATTCCTCATTGAGTCCTTAGTGTCCGCAGTAAGTTTAGTAAGGAGGACGTGACTGCGGAGTGTAGTCCTGCATCTAAGCTGAGTTCTGTGGAGAAGTGTCTCGTAGCTCACTTCTAGGTAACTAGTTCTTGTGTTAGGGACTGCCTGGTCCCTGCCTTTTGTTCACTGTGTTTCTTTATGCCACCCATTTTATTGAGGTTTCCCTTAGCTGTTTCCAGTAAATGTGTGTATTAACTGAAAAGTGAAGCTTACTTGGCTTGTGAGTTAGGCATGATTTAAGTGGTTTATGTTGTTGGGTATTAAAAGCATTTTTGGAGGCTCTTGTGCTTTGATGCCCTAGCTTTTGTGTCCTTTATTATTAGAAAATGTTGCCTTTTGGTGCCAATACCTAGGCATAGGTATATTGAATTTATTCTTAACTCTGCCTACTGCTCTGCAGAGATGACCTACTGAAAATGCGTGTCTCCAAGGTGCTGACTGCCAGCCAATGCACATGTCTGATAGAACACCAGTTTCCTTATAGCAGGATTGATACTGGTTTTGGGACAAAATTGGTGGACTCTAAAATGTGGTGAGCGCACATATTTATCTAAAATCTAATCAAGCATGACTGGTGTGAGAGTTGTGATATTGTTGCAATGGAAGGAACATGGTAGTTGAAAGTACCATTTAAATGCATATAAATCAATATTGGTATTAAATCAAAATTAGTATTTTTGTGGAATAAAAAGTAATCTTGCTGGTCAGTTCAATAAGTAAAACCTAGCTTGTGCATTCAAATGTTTTTGGCATAAGCTGGAGATCCACTTACGTGGAACAATGACCTTAAACCCCATGCAGTAGTTGAAGCTGATCCAAGTTGAAGCTTACCAGAACTGCTCATGGCACGTGATTTCTCATTTTGATTTTATGCAATCAGAGTTCCAAAATATCACACATCAGTATGGGGGTAATTGTTGCACTGAAAATTAAATACACATTCCTTCAGCTCAGTGTCATTAACCTGAGTGCCAATATAACTGAGAGTTACCTGGCCAAAACCCGGTGAAATATAATTGGAGCTATAATTAGACCCTACTCACTTCCAGCCTGGTAGTGGTGTTTTTGGTCTTCATTGTTGCCATCCTTGGCATGCTGGAGAAGCTCAGGCACACGTCCAAGGAACTCAATATGATCTCTTTGGTTTTAGCACTGTTGCCTTGCTAGACATATTTAATTTCTTTGTGCAGGTATTTATTAATTTTTTTAAATTGACTGAATTTGTCAGTGCTGATAAGACATATCTCACCTTTTTTTTTTTCCCCCCCACCCAATTTGATTTTCTACTTGGATGTTTAAAAGCAAACTTTCTGCTGATATTATTTTGAAAATGCTTGATCTTATGAGCAGATTGCAGCAGGATGTACCTGGTATGAAGGTCAGCTTCTACAAAATGTTACAGGTATGATTTTAAAACGTTTTATGAAATGTGTCTGTGAAATAAAGTGCCACTGCAGTACAGTAGTTTTAGTTCTAAATGTTTTGCGTGCTTATCTCTGAAGTAGTAAAGTGTCTAGGAAAATACAGTCCCTTATGCACAATTCCTAAAGGTTGTTTCACTATTAATTCTTCTAAAATAAGAGTAGTTTGCTTTTACTCCAGTCACTTGTTTTGGAAATGCATATGAAATCATACTTTAACTGCCTGGTAAGAATTATCCTTTTAAGACTGCATTATGACTGCAGTTTAAAGGTAGCAAAATAGCAAACAATTACCACAACAATATAATTATTTGTGGGGTTGGTTACTATTAAATATGTACATCTAATTTGGAACTTTACATGGCCAAAACAGTTTCTGGTACCTATTGGTCAGATTTACTTTATAGATAGAAAAGCAATCCAGACAGTCAAACACTTCTTGCTGTTTTTCATTCAAGAATGGGAATTGTGTGATTTAATGGGTAACAATGACTTTTACAGTCCACAATTAATCTTTATAACTTCAGCTAGTGACCTTTTATGTTGAGTATCAAACACTTGAAAATTTGCAGGAATTAACTAGTCTCTTTATCTGTTGTGTTTACTTTAATGTAAAACATGATTTTGAATACTCAGAGGTACAGACTATTTTTAAAATCACTTGTTGACTTCAGGCTCAGGAACTTAAAAGGGCAAACTTTAAGAGGGTATCTTAAGTTTTGAATAAAACATTTCTGTGCTCATGGGCCTTGATATTGTGATGTCTTGTTAGCTTGTGTTTGGTAGGGTTTGTTGTTGTTGTTGTCTGCTGTATCTTGTCTTCACCAAACCAATTTCTTTATTAGGATCAACGCTTGATTACACCTTTGACATTTGCTTTAACATCAAAACATGGAGAGCAAGTCCAAGTGGGACTTAGAATACTGTTTGAGGCTGCTCCCTTACCAGATTTTCCTGCCATAGTGTAAGTGTTTTTGTGACACTCTGGTTAGATTTGACATTTTTATGGGCTTAGTGATATTCATGTTTTTTGGAGTACTATTTTCAGCTCATCAGAGACAGAAACTTTAGAAAATTGTTTTGTTTCTGCTTTATGTGCACTTGTGAGACAGTAGTGATCCTGGAGGCCAGAGGAAGGTATCCCAATGCTGATGGTGTTCATTTTATGTCAGATCCTAGAAGGCATAGGAGCGGTTGACTCCTGTCCCTAAGTGCTCATTTGTCTTGGAACTTAGGGTGCCACTGACTGTCAGATTGCTCTCTACTGAACTCTGTCAGATGTGTCATTCCTGAAGCTTTGGTCACCCTTTTGCAGCAGCTTCCAAGAAAGAACAGATTAGGATAACACACAGGCAGATGGCAGTTCAGGTAGTACTTAAGGTGGTTTAAACAAGGGAAGAATTATTGAGAAACTCTGTTTGATAGAGTCCTTATTTGTGTAGATGTAATAAAATACCAAAAAAAAAGAAGATTTTAAATTGTATCACAACCTGGAGTTGAACCTGACAGACGTCAAGGGCAGCAAGAAAGACCATTACATCAGCAGCAAAAGTCAGACTATGAAAATGTGTTCCTTTCTGCTCAGTGGGGCAGGGGACGTGTTGGCAAAGGACATGGAGAAGGTTGACATACTGAATGCCTTGCTTGGTCTTCACTGATAAGGATTCCCAAAGGCAAAGCAATGTCCCTGAGAGCAATAGGAAGGCCTAGAGGAAGCAAGATTTACTCTGGGTGGCACAGGGTCAGGTTATGGAACATTTAAACTAACTGGATGTACAGAAGTCCGTAAGACCTGACAGGATGTGCCCTTGAGTGCTTAGGGAATTGCCTAATGTCATTCCAAGGCCACTCCAGAATGTCTTTCAAAAGTTGTCGTGACTGGGAGAGGTTCCTGAAGACTAGAAGAAAACAAATGTAACTTCTGCCTTCAAGAATGGCAAAGATGATCAGTAGCACCCTGGACTGCACTTGGAAGAGTACTGATGACAGGGCAAAGGCGGTGATCATTCCCCTCTGCTCAGCTGTGGTGAGACCACACCTGTAGTGTTGTGTCCAGGCCTGGCTCTCCAGTGCAAGAGAGAGATGGACATGCTAAAGTGAGTCTAGTGAAGGGTTTGAGGGATGAGCATGCGTTATACAAGGTGAGACTGCAAGAACTGAGCTTACTTTTGAGAAGACTTGTGGGGTTCTTATCAGTGTGTTGCAATGTCTGATAAAAAAGAACAAAGGAGATGGAGCCACGCTTCTCAGTGGTACCCACTGACAGGATAGATGTAGGCACAAACTGAAATATAAGAAAAAACCTTCTAGATTTCTTTAAATATCAGAAAAGAAACCCTTTTACTGTAAGAGTAGGTCAAACTGGAAAATGTTGCCCAGAGAAGTTGTGGAGTCTTCATCCTTTGAGAGAATCAAAATTACCAGGCATAGTCCTGGGCAACCTGCTAAGAGCAGGAGAGTTGAGTTAGGTGGTCTGTAGATGGATCCCTTTCAACCTTAATTATTCTATAATTATATGGGTTTGTGGATATAAGAAACATTTTTATAATGGCCAGTAATGAATAGTCCGGCTGAAAGAATGAAGGATCTGTACAATCAAATATGTTTGGAATTGTACAATGGAATAGCCAAATAACATGTCTGTAAATGCAAGTTAAAAATAGGCTTTGCTCACTTAGGAAGCAATTGAGACAGCACTTCAGTGAAGTGGTTGGGATAGCTTAGTAATTAAGGAATTTATCAAGAGGAAAGAATTTATAACTGGTGCCTCTAAAATCAGCTCTTTTGATTTATCATTCTTATTTGAAACATGTTATTCGTACCTGCCTTGAAAATACCAACCACAAATAACATACAGACACTGAAATATAGGTGCTCTAATTACTTTTTTCTAAGCTTTTGAGTTCTCTTCCCTATACAAATTTAAACAGATTACACTTTGTCTGCATACTTAAATTTTGGTTAAAATTTAGAAAATTAAATGTGCTGTACACAATACAGTATTGTAAAATAGAATTGCAGCCAAGGAAACTTGCAGCACACTGAGGTTTATTGGTACCACTCTGCCTTACCTTGATTCAATCTTCTTATTTTTATGCCAAATAAAAATTCTTACTAAATGCTTTCTCAATCTTCTTTGAGACAAACAAACAGCGGCCTAGTTAAGTTGAATAATAACAGGTGAAATAACCTGTTTCACAGGTTCATAAGAGACATGATCTGTTCTGCTCAAAAAGAGCTGAGCACCATGTCCTATCTGATGGAATTCTGTATTTGTCTCTAAAGGTTAGCCATGATACTTTTTTTTTCCCTTTTTCTGTATTTCTGGCCAGTTTGGGCACATGTCCAATACGCATCTTCATATTCTGTGGTAAATGCAAATGTGACTGCAAACTTTGTTATGAATTGTTCTCCTCTTCAATCCTTGCAATGATATTTGTAGCAGGTTGTCATTAATAGCCTCATGTTTATTCAGGCTGGCTGAAAGCATTGCAGCAAATAATGCCTACAGACAACAGGAAACACAGCACACAGCAAAGAGAATCCAAATGCAGTCACCTGTGACCAACAGTACTTCAGTGAGGTGTTCTTCATCTTGTCCTTCAAGTAATGAATCCAAAGTTTCAAATATTGAGGAATTAATACAAAAACTTCATTCTGGACTAGAGGTTAGTAGAATTTATATACCCTTGCAAAATATTTGACACTTTTTTTACTGGGAGGGATGGAAATTAAAATCCAAGTGTCAGACTGCCATGTGTGTAACAGTTAAGTTTGGTTTAGATTCCTATTTGGAATGTGCTCCTTTTACTGAGCTCCTGAGCAGAATTCAGAGATGCTACCAGAAGGTAGGGCTCCTTACTGAGGTCCCTCTCCAGTGGGTTTGCCCACAGTCATCTTAGCTGTCAGATGCAGAGGCAGGAGCCGGGTCCGGTCTGACTGCCTAGACTTACTGGGACACGTACAAGGAACCTCCTCCCTCTGCTTCCTAAGACACAGCCTGTAATAAAATAGAGATACTGTGCTGCTTTAGAAAAGCGTGGTGCATCTCTTGAGTGCCTACACACACATACTGACATTTTCCTTTTGTTGGCTGTAGTGACTCTAGCATTTGCAGTTCAGTTTTTGTGGCCTTCTTGGAAAGGTGCTGTTACTATTTCAGAATACAGTTTTTACTTCCCTCTGCAGCAACTTGCATGAATGCGACACTCAGCCAGGCACCACATGCTGTGTGCTGCTTTGTGGGCCATCCTGGCAGATACTGAATATATCTCCTCTTTCCCTTTCATGTTCAAAGCAAATTAGGTGCTTTGTAGCTGCTTTAGACTGGGTGATGGATTGTTGATTCTATTTTCTTTTGGATTAAAAGAACAGTATGCAAATTGGGAAAAGGAATAGAAAGTTTCTTGCTAACAGCTTGGTTTCTGTATTAGTGGCATTGCCTCCAGACTTAGCTTTGCAACTCTCATCTCTTTGTTGTAACTGATAAAAGTGAAACTCAGAGAGCTACCAGTTCCAGTCAGCTGCCAGAATAACAGTGAAAAAGGTCAGGTGAGTCTTCCTTGGCTTACTTTTTACTCTGCCACTGGATGCTCCCATTGATCATCCTTTTCAGGACCACATGTGACAGTCTGTGGGTGCATTGCTGTGTTTATATTAATGTAAATCAAAGCAGCCACAGGTGCCTACACAGCACTAGTGCAGCAGCTTCCAGTAATGTGACAGACTGTAAACCTGCTTAGATTTTTTTTTTTTTTTTTTAGGGGAAGAAGTTGTTGATGAATTGTTGAGTGATTCTTCTCTTAGACCTTCTAATTAGTAATTCAAAATCAATATACACATTCACTTAAAATATCCAGTACTTCAGTTCTGTGTGTATATTTTGTAAAGCTCAAATGCTTGTAAAAACATAATTGAGAAAACACTTTTTGTAGTAGTACTGTTCAGAGACAATGACGGGAACTTCATTCTTAGAGCTCTTCTTAGTCACTGCTATGTCCTTTTAGATATTTGAAGTTTGCAAGTAGGAAAATAAACTACTTGTTTCATACTTTAGGGACAGAAAAATGAACTGAGAACTGCAGCTACGCAGGGTCTCCTGTTAATTTGCAAAAAACATTCTTCATAGTGGTTCAAGATGGTGCAGAGATGGTGGCTTTTCTGTAGGTGCTCAATGTCTGAACAGCTAGCATAGTTTGCATTTGGTTGTGCATCAGCATCTACGAACAGCTGCTCAGAACTGGTGTTATAGCAGCACTGCCTATAACAGAGAAAATACCCTGAAATCACTAAGTAGCATTCTCACTTGACTCGGGCATATACTTTATTAAACACTTAGGACTTGTTGTGCCATACATGGTGCATTTCCTCTAGTAAGTCTGGGTTAACACAGTAGGTTCTGTCCTCGATAGTATCCTTTCTAGTATCCTAGAAAAGCTTTCCTGGACCTTTTCTGTTATTTGTATGTTGAGAAGGCAACAGAGTGTGAACAAGGAGTTTTAACCATATGCATTTTGTGCTGTTAATGTTAAGGCAGATTACTTAAGGTGTCCTATGAGGGGACTGCTAATTCTCCAGCAAAGATCAGACCAAGGGGAGTTATTTCAGAATGGTGATTTTACCTTTTTATCGTGCTGGAATGATAGTCTTCTGCAGATGACTCCTACTAAGCCTAACCAGCTCAATTGCTCACAAACTTTCCACAAGAGTCAGGTGGATATCTTTGAGTAGACAGCCCTGAGATACAAAAATGAGAATTCAAAAAGTTGGTGGCAGGTGGAGTTCACAAAACTATTGAGCTCTTTAGGCACACATTACCTGTGTAAGTAAATACAAATTTCCTGTACCAGTAATTGGAAAATGTTTCCACAGATGAAGGAGCCCTTGGCTGATGTGAGGGTATCTGACATAATGGATGTCTACGAGCAGAAGCTGTCGGCGTTAGCAGTGAGTACAGCCTAACGCACAGGGGGTGTTGCAGTTGGTACTTTCAGAAAATGTTAATGAGAAATGTTCTTCCTACATGCAGTCTAAAGAAACGAGGCTGCAGGATCTTCTGGAAGTCAAGGCAGTAGCTCTGGCTCAGGCTGAGAGGCTGATGGCTCAGTACCGGTGTCAGAGAACCCAGGCTGAGTCTGAGGTAAGTAGCAGAGCCGGGAGGTGGGACTGAGCAATGATTGTCTGGGTAGCTTTAACTGTGATCGCATGTAGAAACTATACTGCTTATCTGTAAGACGTGCTTGCAAGTTAGGGCAGTCTTAATTTTCATCATGAACATCCTGTTTTCCTCTGGATTGTTATTTGGCACAGTTTTCTTTAATGTCCTTTCCCTTACAGAAGTCAACAAAACCAACCTACTCTGCTCATTAGCGTTTGTTAACCATTACTGTTAATTCAGCAATATTAAAAATTTATAAACACACTTGCTAGAATTCTCCATAGAATTTGCTGGTATATGAAGAACTGTTTCCTCTTTGTGCCTTTGTGCGGTCTGTATTTGAGCTGCACATTGAAAAGTGAGAATAATTTCTATTCTTTAAAGGTTATATTAAAGATTGGGCTACAAAATACTAAATCCATAGCTAAAATGTATTATCTTTTACTTTGTTCTTCCCTCACATTGTCTATAAATGGAGCTAAAGGAATTTAGTGAACCAATTAATTTGTAGTTAATATTAGGTGAGAGAATTTATTCTTTTGATGTAGATGATGGCATTTTGGTGTTAGATCTATGGCCTCAAGCATGCCTAATACAACTTGAGAAACAGGATTCCCTTTAATATATGTGGCTTTTTTTTTTCTTTTTATTTGGGGGGTGTCTTTTCACTCAAAGGCAAGAACTCTTGCTGCAATGCTGAAGGATGCCGAACGAAAAAATGAAGACCTTAATGATTTGCTGAAAGCTCAACAGGTAGAATCTGAAAGAGCACAGACTGATATTGAACAGCTCTTTCAGCACAACAGGAAATTGCAGGCAGTTGCTGAAGAACATGAAGTACTGAAGAAATCCTCTCTTGATCTTCTTCAGAGGTAAGACATGTAAGATCTCTAAACAAGTATTTCATATACAAAGAGTTATGATGTCCTTTATTGGGCTAGGCACATTAGAAGAGCAACATTACATGCTGTGTCATGTTTTTAAGTGAAAAGTTCATTATTTTTTCTTTCTTCTGTGTGCTTGTCAATAAGGTTATCTTAAGTAATTCAAGAACTTAAATTTATGTTGCATTTGACATAGTTAAATTTACTAATATATTAACATTCAGCTTTCAGTGGAATGAGAACTGAATTGTAGGTGCTAAAGGTCCAGTTCAGGAAATAGCACAAGCTTTGTATAAAAGGGAGCACTGTTCTCTAAGACACAGAACTCACAATGTTTAGTTTCTTTTAGCATTATACCATGCTCTCACTGCCTGTCTTTGATTTTACGTGCTGCCTTGATGACATGCCACAAGAGTTCTGGAGAAACAGCCAATATCAGTGTGTTTGCATATGTAGGACCTGGCATCGTTGGTCGAGTCTGTACCAAACTTGACTTAAATTAGGTAAAAGTGAGGTAGGGAGGAAGGAGGCACATTGTGTGTCCTGAATTATTTATAAGCGTTATTTCTTTGGGATCTTAAGCTAAAAAGAATATGTGAGACACACAAAGTACATGAAGATAGAAAATATTTGAAATTAGAATGTGCTTTGGCAGAATAAAGGCTTAAAAGAGCTTTGACTTCTCAACTCGCATGAGCTGGTCTGGTCACTAGGTGTCAGCAAGGCAAGGAAACTGATAAAATTGAGAGCAAGTTTCTTGCTTAGTAACGGGAGCAGGCATTATATTAGACAATTTTGAAGGCATATTGCTGCCAATAAAGGAGTCATTGAGGGAGGAAAGTATATAAAACATTTTGCCATTACGCGATTTCTTGAATAAGTGTCTAGTACAGTCATTGTGGAAGTGCCTCCATTTTTGCTTCAATTATATGCAGGCATACACTTTGTGAACGTATATTTGACTAATTCACATGAAATAAATCAGCCCCAATCTAGTATCTAACAGTTTTAAATTCTCCGAACTAGGAACAAAACTTTCTAATCCTTACAGTGTGTTTCTCAAACAAAAACTTTTTAAAACAATCTTCATACTTCAAATATGCTGTTTCTTAAAAACAATCCGTTAACTGACATCAGGGGAGAGAATTTGCCTTTTGTTAGGAAGGCAGAAAAATGTTTGCTTAGAGCATGAGATCTGCCATATAAGCCTGTATTAATTGCACACTGCATTGTCTTCAGTATGTTCAGTTTTTAGTATCTGGAGATCATAGACTGACTTAAAGGGTCCCTTAAAAGATGACTGACATACACAAACTGTTACAGGTTAGCTCTTTGCAAATTTCTAAAGGTATTTATAGTTTTGTCAATTCCTAAAAGTTTTCTACTGGAGGAAGGTTGCTTCCTGATCATTAATAATTCAGGATTTTTAAGGGATCCTCTGAAGCTTGGCTGGTTTGTTTGTCTGTCTGTTTTCTTCTTCCAAGTCAAACATTGGAACAGGTTGCCCAGGGAAGTGTCTGAGTCACCATCCCTGGAGTATCTAAAAGATGTGTAGATGGGGCATTTAGGGACATGGTTTAGTGGTGGACTTGGCAGTGCTGGACTAATGGTTTGGCTCAATAATCTAAAGGGTCTTTCCCAACCTAAATGATTCTGTGATTTTCAGCATGTTCATTTAAAAAAAACAAACCCAAAAAATCTAACACACTAACAGCCAGCTGTCACCAAAAACCTTCAACTGAACACCCTTCCTTCAGAAAACACCTTGCTTGTTGCTTGAGTGGGATGATTGCACAGATCATGTCAAATATTTTTATTTGACAAACTATTAAAGTAAAAGCTCTTCAAAAGCAATTACACTTCATTTGTAGGTATGAAACAACTGAAAGACATTTTAAGGATCTACAGATTACATGCAATTCACTAAATAAACAAGTGGAAGCAATGAAGAAACTAAATGAATCACTCAAGCAGCAGAATGACAGGTAAGTTCAGTTTAGTCTTTTTAAAGCAAGTTAAACAGTAAAACTAAATAGCACTTTAGTCTTAGTTTTTCAACTGTGCTTTAAGTAATATCTGAGAAGGGAAGTTAGAGGAAGCCAAAGATTCTTCAGGGTTGGTTTATACATTTATGTTGGATGAGAATCTGTAGTACTGACTTTGGTGATTTATTTTGTTTGCTCCTTAATTGGTTGGAGGTGGTGAGGGAATATCCACAGACTTCAGCAATAGTAGGAAGAGAAAGATGATGACCCAATTCTTGGGTGCATTTGGGAGAGTGTGGAGGTGTCATTTTGATTGTTGTTGAATTCTTAAATGCTTTTATCACTCAAAGATTTCCATGTATTTCCTTTTAGCCTGCAAGTTTTCTCTTAATGTTGTCATGTTGGGGAAAAAAAAAAAACAAAACAACCAACCCTACTAAATGAACACATTTGAAAGTTATATTAGAAGTCGTGATGGGTGGTATTCTGCCTGTGGTATTAAACATCTTTTTCGACTATAAAACTAGAATTACCTATGTCTTCCTGAGGAGTAATTGTAATTTTTCCTTTTTGATGGCTTAAAATAGAGGTCTGATATACCTTTCATCAACTAAGGGAATATAGGGCTCTTCTTTGAAAGATTTTATTTAATATGTAACTTTTCAGAAGATGTCTTTAAAATATGTTCATAGGCAGGCCTTGTATTCAGTTGAGAAATAAAGTGCTATTCTTGGTTTTACTTGCAAAGTTCACTTCATCCTTCCAGGCTCTTGCCTTGTCAGTAATCAGAGCAGTCCAAATCCCCGCCTTGAGTTCTGAGTCAAATGGAAAATTTTCATACTGATACATTAGTTTGCTACTGAATAAATTTGGCCACTTACATTGAATGGTGCAATATGCAGCTCAGGGTAACTGGGGAGATATTCTGATGAAAGCTGACCCTTGTTAAAGCCAGGCTGGAGGAGCAGTTTATTATAGAGATACTCTTGAACTGCCACAGAAATGGAGACCATGGGAAATATACATCCCTCCCCATTGCTAGAGGCTTCAGCTTAGAAACTGGTAGATAGGAGGTGGATAAACAAGTAAACAAAAGTGAGAGCGGATGCCATCTAGGCAAGGCAAGTGGCAAGTAGACTATGCCTTAGAAATTTGTCTAGCTGGTAATGGAAAAAGTACATTAGAGAATGTGAAGGGCTCATGTCACAGCTGTACTGCTGGTAGGTGACAGTACCTCTGTGTTAAATGGGCATGGAAACTGAGCATTACCCGAACTGGTGACAAGTGAGGCAGGCCTGCGCCCAAGCTATGGCGCTGTCTTATGGTATGGTCACTTTTGAGTGTTGTGTGACAATCTGGGAGATGTTCAGAATTACATTTTTTGTGTACAGATGTCCTTGCATGGATAATACCTGAAACAGATTTTACTAATTGCGTGGTCTCTTCAGGAGCATAGTAAGAGCTAAAACCCCAGCATCCTTAATCACTAATGGCAGGGAATTTTTATCTGCATTGATGACAATCAGTTCTGCCACAGTATTTTGAATTTTTTGTGGCTGTGTTCAAAGGCACCAATTTCTGGGTTTTGTGCTCCAGGTATCAGCCTTTTCAGTAGTTTCTACCATGATCAGAGAAGGGCAGTGACTATTTCATGGTTGCAGGAAGGAAATAAGATCTATCTCTGCTCACACCCTGCCCATTCATAGGCTTGATGATTTGAAGCTCTTGAATGCTATTGGAAATGATACAAAAATCATTCTAACTTCTTAGGACAAGGAAATGGGGGCATATCTTTAATTTAATCATTAAAATTTATTTCTCTGCACTTTTAGGACTGCTGCACAGTTAGTAGAAAGTGAAGATCACAGAAATGAATTACAGCAACAGCTACAGGAGAGAGATGGCACAATAGCGAGTAAGTCACCTACCTAAAGGTCACTGAAGCTAGAGAAACAGCTGCATTAACTAGATGTTGATTTTATGGGCTCTAGATAAGCTGCTATATCTTACTGAGCAACTTGTAAATTTTAAAAGTTGGCCACAGATACATAATTTAATAGCTGAATGAAACAAATACAAATTTTAATTTTTTAGAAAGGCTGCATGAAGTTGATTTCCCAGACTTCACTGAATCTCTGCATAGTGTGTCCCTTCAGGATCTTCTTACAACACGTCCTTCTTACAACATTTTCTGTAGGAACTGCAAATTAGAAGAGCTTAATTAAACTCTTTCTGCAAATAACTGGAAGCAGCCACTAAAGTTTAGCAGTAGATGGCACTACTCAGCAATTCAATTAGCAGCCATGTTGAGTCTAAAAACAAAAAGTTAATAAAATAAGCACTTTGTTTCCGAGGCCAATGCAGTATCTGTTTTCTAAGTTTGGCATCCAATCTTTTAATGTGTTCATTTTCTTAAGCCTTGCAACAGAATATAAATGTTCTGGAAGAAAAAATAAAAACTCTGCAGAAAGAAAAAACAGATATGGAACAAACTATCGATGTTCTTAGAAAGGAATTAAGTGAAACAGAGCAAGCAAGGGAAGAACTGAGTATCAAGGTAAGGAATTACTTGCACCTGCATTGCTGAGACTGGAGTTTTAGGTATCTGTTTAATTGATAGAGTTGGTAAATCAGTATTTTGGTGGTTAAGTACCTAAAGACCCTAGAGTAGCCAATGTAGTAGTGGACAAGAACAAATTCTCTCAACTTTATTGTGTACCTCTTGAGTTTTAAGTCAGGATCAAGTTCTAATGAGGCTCTGTGAGGCATGTGTGTGAGTACGTAATGTTGGGAAGGGAAGAAACCCTCCCAAACCTGTGGCATAATGTTAAATAACAGTGTAACACATTCCTCTTCAGTAGTTTTGACTACTGAAAAAGTAATAAGTCAGCTTGATTTCCCTCCCTTTCTCACAGTGGATTGAGGTACACATGTATGCACCAAAATGCACCTGGGGTTTTTTTGATCATTGAAATTCTGACAAAAAAACCCCACTTTTATCTCCAAGAAAAAGTGTCTTTTTTTCAAAAGAGAGACCACTTTAGCTATATACCAAGTTAACAGGAAAATATTAACAAAAAAAAAAAAAAAAAAAACCAACTAAATCCCCCAAACTTCAGTGCAGCCTACATGTCCTTGGCTGCAGGTAAGGCTCCCTCTAAAATCACAAGGCAGAGATTCATTTTACATGCAAACTGATCAGCAAATGCAAAGTGTGCAGTCTGACAAACACATTTACTGTATTTCCATTTCCTGGAAGCAAAAGCTTCATCTCTTTAGGCAATATTATCCAGTATATAGCAAATATTTCCTTTGTTCTCACTAAATATTTACTGGTGGTGCTTGAAATGAAAGGTAGATGGTAGCACGATGATAATGGGGGGTTGGTGCTTTCCCATGGTATCCAACATTTTGCAGTGTGGCAATAGCTATAATCACTCATCTGCACCAAATGTACAGCTGAGATTTCTGAAATAAGCTTGTAATTTTAAAACTGCTTTTTAATTACTTGCTTAAGTTCACCACCAGGCCACTCAGCATTCACTGTACTGTGTGTTTTTCAGTTGGTAATGGAGGAAACTATAACATTTTGTTTGTTTCTGCAGGCGTCTTCTCTGGAAGTTCAAAAAACCCAGTTGGAAGCATGCTTGGAAGAAAAAGAAGCGCTCGTAAATCTGCAGAAGGAAGAACTGGACAAACACGCCAGCATGATTGCAATAATTCACAAACTAAGTGGTGGCAAGCTAAGTGCAGAAACAGTGAACCTCAGTTTGTAGGGCTCTGTTTCCTGTGCTTTCTGTATTCTGTTAAGTGAGCTAAATTATAGGGATGACTGCCAGCTTTGTACACAACACGTGCAGTTTGGTTACCTTTTTGCATAATGCAGTTATTGTTTAGAAAGGTCAGCAACAAAAAAAGTTATCAGACCTGCTGAATTATTAAGGGGTTTTGTTATTTTGCAAACTCAGTTGGGTAAGAAAGCATCATTAACCATCAATTTTTGTTTCAGTCTAATGGGTTAAAAACTTTCCTTGTCAAAGTAAATTTGCAGACATGGGTTCTTTCCCTTTAAATCTCTTGGTCATGGGTAAGGGGTAAGTAAATGTTGGGAGGGGTTTTGTTGTTTGGGGTTTTTTCTCCTTTTCTACCAGAAAGTGCTTGAGTAAACAAATTCTAGTAGGAAATGCCAAGCATGTTAATAACTCAATTGATAAATGCCAGTTTGACTTTGTCAAATGGTGGAATGGGAGGGAAAAACATCAAGCTGCTCACCAGAGTAAGGCGGCAATAAGGTACACATCTGCAGAAAATGGTAAATTAATCTTTAGCATTTATGTGACAGAATCCAGAGTATATAAATATTGATTTTATTTTTTTTCCACCCTGAAAAAATGCACTGTTTCAATATGCTATTCTAAGCTAAGCATAGCTGAACTCTGGGTTGCATAGCAAATAAATGCATGGGCACATGAAGGCATTTTGACAGCATTTCTGTGTTCTTTCATGGCAGTGTTTTTTCCAAATGGTAATGCATAGTGGCTAATGGCACTAGCAAATAAATTGATGTCTGTTTAAAATTTTGTTTAAAACATATATCTCTCTTTACTGTAGAAAAACCTGGAGATTTTTGTACTTAATTCATGCAAAGAAATACCTGTGTAAGGGGTTTTGCTTTTAGACTTCTTGACATTATCAGCTCTGTAATCAAACTAGTTCTGTAATAAAGTTCCCTGTGCTGTTTTCATATTCATGTTATGTGCTGTATCCACTGTGCTATTGGACTTTTTTTTCCTTTCCCCAGAGGCTCACTCATTTAGTGCAGGGAGTAGCTGGCACCAGCACAACAAAGAGCTCCGCAATGGAGTCAATTTTTAATTATCTGTGTCATGTCAGGTTGTCAATTGCCTGTTCTACAAGTGGAGACTTTTGTGCTTAGTTCTGAGCACCCTCATGTCTCAATATCAGGCACTCCAGTACTTCTCATCTGAAAGTAGCTGCCTTTTATTCTACATTATCTAGAGAAAGTTTTCCATTTAGTATGTGGTTCTATATGGCTTTGTATGTTATTTCATTCATGCCTAAAAATACCCTTTATTGTGTATTTATTTTTCTGTACTATGTGTTTCCTGTGCTGTCTAGTTCACTTTTGGTGTACTTACTGTGTATAATGACACACTAAAGGGTTTGATGGTCTTCAATTCATCACCTGTTGTATGTTGTCTTCACCTTAGCACTCCTCTTTAGTCTCGATTCTGCATCCTTTGATCTTTTTCCCTGCGAGTGGTTTATTTTAGGCTTTCACTTTTCCCCTTCTTCTCCATCTCTCTTTCACCCGATTCCATCTGACAGTGCCTACCACTTGCTTTTCCCTGGTGAAATCTGTCTTTTATTGAAATGAGGAAGCTTTCCTTGTGTGCTGTTTGGATCTATTAGTAGAGTCTTTCGCACCTCTGGGATAAAATAGGCTGTGGAATGGTACTCTCACTTTTGAATTAAGTGCAATTGATCATCCTCACCTACATGGAAGATGGAATGGGAAGCTTTGCCTGAACCAATTCCCAGCTTTCATTGTCCCACTCTCCCCTACACCTATCTGCTATAAACAAGGCAGAGCTTTTTATTGGTAGTAGTAGTAGTGTGGTCAAAATATCTGTGCTGTGGTATTTGTGCTAGCACGTGCAACTTAATGTAGACAAAAGAACCTTTTCCTCCCAACCTTGTGAGATTTCAGCTGGAATTTTCTTAACTTCAGGATGAAGTTAATATCCTGCACAAACAGTAGGAATTCTGAGCTTTACAAACTGAAAGCATGGCCTTGCTGTAGTAAGTAGAAAGTGATCCTAAATATGAGGGCTGGTAAGTAGGCCTGTTTAAAACAAGCAATCTAATGCACAGCTGCTATGATCGTGGATGGATTTTTCAGGAAATACTTAATGCTCACGGAGACCAGTAGGATGTATTTAGTGATGGTGTAAACAAAACATAAAATTCTGAATAAAGAAATCTAGAAACCACTTATGCTACAGATTCAGCAGTGCCAAAAGTGTTAGCTGCTGGTCATGATTTATGTCTGTTTTATGCTTACAGTTTTCCTGATTCACAGGGACATGTCTAGTTCTTCAGGAATTATCTAGCAGTGCACTTTTCTGGAATAAGTGCAGGCCAAAAATGGGACAGTCTCCACTGATACTGTGACACCCAGCTTTATAGGTTTGGTTCAACATTCTTGTGAAGATGTAAGAAGAGGTTCTATGCTCCTTTTTCTTAGAGTTTATTGTTAGCAGCCGAAGAGGAAGTATTTTTAGGCGAGTACTTTTTTCACAAAAAATGCTTTCAACCTTGCAAAGTTGGTTTATATATAAATAAACTCCTCCATGCCTTCCCATCTGGTTACTTTTGAAATCTTCAGATTTGTTCACTGAAGCATGCTTCCTTTCCCTCTCCCTCACCAATTTCCCTTCTGCAGAACGATGAAATTGGGAACAGTCTGCTAGCTTTATGTCCCCAGTGACACATCCTTTTCTCTCTACCCCAGTCCAATCTAAATTGGATCCTTTCCTAGGAGTACATAGAAATGAAGGGTAAATAGTTAGGCTGAGTAATGCCACACTGGAAGCTGTATAGCTGTTGATGTAAATATCCTGGGAGTCCCAGACCATGCCTGACAACAAGGGCCAGGTGTTTCCACACCTCCTGAATGGCAGTCTGGGTTGTTCTGCTCTGGTTGTTCAGGTCTGGGTTGTATCCAAGAGGCATCCATTTCACAGCAGATATAACCAGGTAGTGTGAGCCCCATTTTTATGGTTAGCTTCTGTTTCAATCTGCTGTGCCTGAGGTTCTCATGGTTGCAATGTGTTAAATTTTTCCTAAGGAAAAACCTCGTGTCCCTTCTGACATGTTGCTCTTTGACCTGAGATTGCCTGATGATCTTGGCTGAGGAGCTGGTGGTTAGCTGGAAGATTTTTTCTTGCTGTGAATGATTCCTCTAAAGGGCAATTAGTAAGAAGGGCCAGCTGGGCCCATGTATGTGTTTCATGCTCAGCATTACAGTTGAACCTCTCTGTGTTTCCTCTTATGCCTGCATGACTTCGCCCACATGACTTTTTAACTGAGCTTTAACTGCAAGCTTGAGTGCAGAAGGCGGAGTTTGGTTTGGGTTGGGGTTTTTTTATGGCCATTAGCTCTTGTCTAAACAAGGGAACTCAGGAGTTATGGGACCTCTTATGTGATGTGTTGCTACCAGTGTATAGTCTGTCTTCCTGACCCATTATTTTTGGGCTGTGTTGGGTGTTGAGCAAACATTGCAGCCTCTTGACAATACATTTGGTTTGTTTGGTTACTGAGGATGTCTTTGGAAATGGAAATATGCAAACTCCTGGTGTTCCACTATTAAAACTCCTGCGGTGTTTGCCCCACTGTCCCATCTTTCCAGGAGAAATGTGGAAGAGCATCACTGCATGCTGCATTCTTCTGCCAGTATCTTCCCTTCTGAACAGAAGACTTGTGGAGAAACCCCTAAAAAGAGAAATGAATATAACAAAACTATTGGAGTACAACTTTCTCCTTTAGTTTGCCTTATGTATTTTTAGTGCTGACGGGGGAAACAAAGAAATAGAAAAGATGGTGTTGGGGGTAAGGCACCTGGCTGTGAGGAAAGGTCTGTGGGTTCACCTCCCACAGAACTTAAGTGTGGCAGTGTAGGCTCTGGCCTAGCTTGGAAAATGTACTGTGTGGACAAAAGGGGCCACAGTCTAGGCAAGAAGTCTTAATGGCAATAGGAAGCATTCAACCTCTTTGTATCAACCGTGCATAGTTGTAAAACTGAGTCCAAAGCTGTTGGGATAATAGCTGAGCCTCTGCATGACCTTGAGGAATGCAGGTAATGAAACACTTTATTTGGTGTGTGGAGGTAGGAAGGAAGAAGGTACAGAGGATCTTGAAGCATATTTGGGAGTGATCTGAAGTATCTTTTCAGCCAGTACCCAATCCCAGTCCTGAACACAGCATACTGTGCACGTGTGATACAAGGCTCCAGGCTTTCTCCTTAAGGAAAGAAGTGACAAGCCAAGGACAACATGTTACTTGGGAGTGGGCACTGTACTCTTGCTGCTTAGATGGACTTTGAAAGCACTGGTTGCTTGCAGGGCGTTAAAGCATCTTTTCCTTCTAAAGCTCTGCATCAGAAATGATCAGTGTTTGAGGAATGTGATGAAGGTGGCTTGCATATTCCTCACTGCAACATGGCAAGCCTAGGGAGACAGCCCAGTTTTGTTTGTTGGCTTTTCTGAGACACTTCCAGCATTGCTTGTACTCTGGGATAAGGAAAGAAGAGAATGCAGGGAAAGGGCAGATTGTGTCACCAGATCCTGAAACGGGAGTGAAAAAATCTCAGGTTTCTTTGGCTGAGCTATTGTAGTATCATAGTTAACTGCAGTTTTCTTTGAAAGTGGTTGGCTCATGTTACAGAGTCACTGCATAGGCACTGATTAAATTCCAAAGGATCTTGTAAATGTTTGAAAAGGTTATCTCTGCATGGAGAACAAGAACCTCATACTGCTGAGATTCCCCTCACAGCAGGGATGGCCAGCCCTTGATTTACCCATATGTAAGCTAAGCCTTTGCACAAGAGAACAAATACTCTACTGGTTAAATTTGTCTTCAGAGTAACTGAGCTAACAATCTGGTTTAGGTTTTTTACACTGTATTAAGTTATTAAAAACTAATTTTGTAAGCAAGCAGCTCTTGTTTTAACTCAGTTTTACTTCAGAATAATCTATCTGGGTGTATTATTTGCTTATACTGATACTCAAATACTGAATTTCAATTGTGTTTTTACAGCACAGCCAGGATGTCCTATAAGAAAATATAATGCTATTGTAATTTTAAAAGTCGGAGCCTACTGATAAGCCTGATATTAAAGGGAAAAAAGATCCAGTGGTGATTAATTACAATATATTTTGTTTAATCTTGGTTGGAGTGTGGGGGCCATCTCCGCTTGCTCATGTATCATGGTGAGTGCCTTAATTGTTCCTCTTTTTATCCTTTGAGGCTAAAGCTTGGGAAAATATTTTTGGTTTATTTTTGTCATGTCTCTAGTAATAGGAAGTGAATCTAGTTTTGAAAGCAGACGTTAATTTTCTTGCTTATATTCAGGATGAGGTGAAGCAATGTAAGTGCTTTGTTGTGGCTTTCTAAGGCAGTGGGAAATCTCAGCGTTATTACTGTTCATTTCGGTATCAGTTCAGTGGTTTGCTTCAACACCAAAAAAAACTCCTCAGAATATGCTTTGAGGCATTGTGCTGTTGCTTTACTTGTGTTCTGCAAAGAGCGAGTAAATGCCTTCATGCCTTTCATTATCCAGGGCAGAAGTTGTTTTTGTTGGGGAGGAGTGCATATGAATGTGCTGGGAAACAGCATCCTCTCTGGTTGGTGTCTGGCTGAAGTGCCCTGCATTTTTAGGCCAGGTGTTCTTAGATTGCACAGTCTCTGAGCTGGCTGATGCACGCTACCCTCCCAGATGACTGTTCTCCCCCAGAGAGGTAAACAGGCCTGACAGAGCTCAAAAAGCATTTGGACAGTGCTCTCGGGCACATGGTGTGACTCCTGGGATGTCCTGTGCAGGGCCAGGAGTTGGACTCAGTGATCCTTGAGGGTCCCTTCCAGCTGAGCATGTTCTGTGGTTCTATATGTGAGAAGATATGCCTGTCTGAAGCTATTAAACCCTAGAATAGAAAATGTAATGCGTAGCCTTTCTCACTCACTCATTTCTGTGGGGTACTTACTGTTACAGTGTCCACATACAATCACCTTCAGGGTACCAGCAGGGGGCCAAGATGCACTGGGGTAAACTGCTGATTTGGGGCTCCTTTTGTAAAAAGTTTAAAACCTCCGTTTGTCAGTCCGTAGCACTTCATACCTGCATGCACAATTGTGCTTTCTATAGCTCCAGAGGCTGTTCCTGGTGGCTTTGGCTGCAGCCCTGGCATACAGTACTTTCATGTGCTTCCACTCACCATTTCCAAGCAAACCAGGGGTTTCAACCTCTAGCTACATAGGAAATACAACCAGTTATGGTAGTTGTCTGTCTAAAAGTTGATGTAAATGGCTTGCTTGCCATCACACAGGTACTTTGTAGTGAAGCCTCCTGGCATACTAATGCAGCAAGCAATTACTTGAATCTTAAAATCGTCTTTCTTTTCCCACTTTGACTCATACAGAAGGCAGCTTCTGCAACAGAGTGGAAAGGGACAAGCAGACAGCAGTGTCTCCTTCGCCACCTGGCTCTGCCTTCCTCCCCACGCAGACCTATCTCATATGCAGAATGAGGCAGAGCCCCCAGGGGAAAAATAGCATCTAATCACAGCACTGGAAGCAGAGCGCTTATGCACGCAGGTGCTGGAGCGAGGTCACACAGCCTCCAATTTGTGTTCTATTTTTGAAGTCTGGAGTACTCAAATGACATTTTTCCTTCCCTCTTTGCCTCCTGCTCCCAAACCTTGTTTATTATATATCTAACTACTCAAGGCCTGATGATGCTGTCATGTTTATTCATAAGTTGGTGAGAAGAAAGGACAGAAGCCAGACCTAAGCTCCAGACAGGATTTTATTAGCTAAGCAACTCTGCTCACAAGGGGGGATTGCAAGTCACCATTGCTAGAGGGTGAAAAGCCTTTTGGCCAAGCCCAAGCAAGTGCAAGTCCTGAGCTGCTGTTCTCCAGGTGATAACTTTGCTGTTTGTTGGAGGGTAATACTTGTTAAGTCTCCTCTATCTTTCCTTATTATCCTGTTGAGATAAAGCTGATGTTTTATGTAAATAAGTCTCAGAGTGAAAATGTGTAAAGTATTAGTGTCTAAATCTGTAAGAATTTTCCCACTGTGTGTGATGCATGTAATTTAAAAAACGAATACACTACAGCCATGGATAGAAGGACGTAAGAGTGGGGATTTTGCCCCACAACCTAAGAAGCATGGGGCTTGTCTTACACAAACCAGAGTGTCCCCTACCCATCGCCTCCCCAAAGGTCTTCTATTTCTCAGAACTTAAGGTAGAAAGTAATTAAAGGAGAGATAGAAGGAATGGCCCTAATCTTTGAGAGCTACTTTCCATTTATTGGAGTGTGATAACAACTTTACATCAGGTAGCTGAAGTCTGGCGTTAGTCTCTGTCTGTTGTTCAGTGATAACATTTTCCTGGATTTCTCCCAGACTCATTAAACATCATCAGTCCCAGGAAAATCTGACAAGGACGTGTGCTTGGATGAGAATTCTGCTGGTCTGAAATATTAAACAATGACCATTCACAGCACTGATACAAACTGGTAATTTTTTTTTGGATAGCTACACTCATGCCTCACAGCTCAGGGATTCAGTGGGCTACTGATGCCAGCTGGGCTCTGGTAAGTTCTGGACTCAGGCATTTAGGTCAAACCTGTTTTACTGATTTCTAAAATAGTTGCTTTCCACAGTTCATGCATATGGCCAGCCTCCCTTTCATTCAGTAAGGTACTGTGTAGCAATTAAAAATATCACACTAGCTTTGGGCTTTTTCTTGGTCTCTACATATTATTCCTTCATGCAAAGGTCTCTAACCTCTTTAGGGCTTTCTGGGGAAGGAGGTGGGATTTTTTTTACAGGTCTGTAGTCTAAGCTGCCATATGAATCTTTTATTTTATATATAAACACCACCATTTACTATAAAGAGCTCAACAATTAAAGTAGTACTTGCTGCATGCCCTTTTGAGGTAATCTTTGCTGCTTGGCTCAGTTCTTCAGAGTACACGTGTTCTTCTTTGCAATGTTTTTGTGTCCATAAAGGGCAAGAAAGGATGGGTTTATTTTTACCCATTTAGAAAGGGATAAAGCTGAGATCAGATCTGGGACTTGAGTTCAGCACTTGAGTAGCAACACTTACAAAGGCTGATGGAGACAAGTGAAATTGGATTTTGTTATCTTGTGTTAAAGGCTCTGGCATGCTCATATCTTTAAAGCATTAAAAGCTAAATGTCCTCAGATTCAATATCCTTTAGGCAGAAAAAATGCTAATGTGGATGCTAGCTACAAGCCTATTTTGCTGTGAAACTCCATGAACTCATTGAAAATGTTTTTCCAACAACTTAAAACTATTAATACCTTGACTAAGAAATCTGTTTGGCAATATTACTGCACACTGATGTTGCATTTTTAATAACCCTTCCTAGGAAAGAGAATACTGGCTGGTTTATACAGACTCAAGTGGGTCGATAAGTGGGTAACAGATGCATGTGACATGTTGGAAAACCACTTACAAAACAATAGCCAAGGTCACTCCTTTTCATGTCTGCAGCGTGTGGCAGAACAGCGGAGCCTGATCTCGCTCTCCTGCTCTTCCAGCCAGGAGAAATGTGAGCTCCTCTTCACAGAGCCATGCATAACTGGATTGCCTTTAGAAGAGGAGGACTCGGTGGCAGGAGCTGGTTACTATGGCTATATGCATTGCTCACTCTAAATGAAGGAATCAAGCCAACAATCACTGTATACATTAGCTATATTTGTATATGAAGGAAGCTCATTGCCAGCAGCTGTGTGAAGGTGTCGTGATGAAAATCCAACTTGGCTCATGCCAGTCAAGGACTTGGTGACTTTCACGCCTTTAAAGCAGCGCAGACCGAAAATCTGTGCACCATGGGGTCAGGTCCTTTGTCCTCCTTAAGCCTTTGTTTTGCTCTACAGAAAAGTTTCTTCTTTTCTGTGCCCCTAGCGATCATAGAACAGCCCAGGTAAGAAGGGACCTAGAAAGATCATCTGGTCCACCCTTTCGTGGGAAAGGGAGCCTGGGTGGGATTGTAAAGCACCTTGTCCGATGACATCCTACAACTCGAGCAACGGGGTCTCTGTCCCTGGGGAGGTTGTTCCACTGAAGTGAGAATGGCATGTCATGATGCTGGCTTGGAAATTATGGAGGTGCTAGCAAGCCTGGGCTCTGGGGTACAGAATATGACAAAAACAAATCCTAACTGTGTTGGCTTCGTAGTCCAGCCTGTCACCAGCTACTGACTTGTTGGGCTGTCATGGAGCCACTTTCCCTTTGTCAAACGTCATTAGAAATCATCAGTGAAGACAAAAGTAGCTGTGGGTAGCGAGACATCTGTAGCACAAACACAGCCCTACTTTTGTTGCTTGCAAATTTAAAGTCCTTTTTCTTCCCTTTTTGAAGCTACCCACTGAAGCCAGAGGTTCCGTGGGGTACCTAGCAAATTTTGTTGCAGGTTGGCTGTTGGTGGCCATTGGTTTCCCCCTTTATCCAGTGCTGCACAAACAGGTAAGTATTTGATAGATGAGGGGTTAAGCCAAGGCTGTTACCACCAAAGACTCGCTGAAGCTCTTGTTCCTGTCTCCAGTGACCAGATTTTCATGCAAGTGGGAGCAGTGGACTTGGGTATGCTCAGGAGATGGTTTGTAGCATACGGCCCAAGCTGATGGAGCACTTCTATTACCAGCTGTCACTTGTAATTCCACTGTTAAAACCTGAAGAGGGGTTTGCACTTCAAATAGGGGCTGGATCTTTAATCCAAAAGGAAAATACAGCATATCTGCTGCAGATGTAAAAGCTTGCCTTTTAAAAATGAATTAGGTTGTTGCAGTCTACAAATATTTTAATTAGCCTGAGTTCAAATTAATTAAAAACTGACATTTAAAGAATTAAGCGCTTGCAGGTTTTACAGAGTTTTGAATTATCTTAATGGAATAAAACAGACACTTGGAACTTTCCATATAATTAAAAATAATTAAAATCTTCTGCCTGCATGTATATGAATAAATGAGCTAATAATTAAGCTAAGTTATTAGCAGTGGCTGTATTTAATGTTATATCTAGAGCATAGCCTAAAAAATTTTAACTAGTTTCACCATTAAATTGGAAATAATGCAGCTTACCATCAGTCTTTTACAGTGGCTGGAATGTGACTCTTTTGGGGGAGAGACAGAGAACACACAGACTTTCACTGGTGGATTAGTTGTGTCACTTAGCTTTAGTCTTTAAAGGTTAAATGGCTGAATGGTTGAATGGCTTGCATGTTTCTGCTTGAAATGTCCCCCATACCACTAAAACCTTGCCTGCTGCTGGGAATGAGGGAGAACCACACAGGACATTTGGTGCTGGTAGGATCCCTTCAGCATTTCTTTGTATGCATTCTCCCTTTAGAGAAAAAAAAAAAGCCCTAACCCATATTAAAAGCCAAACCTGTGTGGAATGAGCTGCTTTGTGTGAGGTTTCAGTCATGCAAACCGGGTGCAAGCCTCTTCAGGGGTTGGTGACTGCTGGTTGTCTTATGCTTCTCCAGTAGCTCTGCCCTTAAAATAGTGCTCTGCTCCTCCAGAAGGACAGAAATCTTGCACAGGAGCCCCAGCTGGTGCCTCTCCTTCAGTCTCCACACAGACATTTTGAAATAGGAACTTCCTGAAGGGGAGGGGGGGAAAAAAGCCTGATAAAATGAATGAATGCTAGTGATTACTCATTCAATGAATCCAGAAAGGTGGAATCAGCTCTAAAAAGGCTCGTAGGAATACAAACAGATGCCTTAGTCACTGTGCCGCAACACGAAGACTTTTTGAAGGCTATAGCTGCATGTTTCTTAGTTCAGTTCAGTTGGGTTCCTTTTTATCTCATCTCTTAATTTCCTGGATTAGTGATGCTTGGTTGGAGGCTATTGGCAACACATTGTCATATTCCTAACTGTAATTCTGTCCTTAATATTTTCCTTCAAGCTGAGTACATAAATGCTGGGCTGGATTTACTTAGACTGGCTGATCAGAAATACTGTTGGTGTAGGAGGATGGTATATATCCTCTCTGTATTTGCATTTTTAATATTAATGATCTGTTCTTATCATCAGTTCACACCGAATTTTCAGCTTTTCTTTTACTTAGGGACTCTAATCCTTTACAGCTAGGAAGATACTCTCTTAGCAAGTACGGATTCCTTTTTTTTTATATTTGAGATCTCCAAAGATAACTGATAAACATGACAAGTGCTGAATCTTGGGAATGATGTCAGTGCTTAATACCTTTTGTCAGGTTGCAGTAGCAACCAAGGTGAAGTGTCCACCCTGCTGTTTCAATGAGGGGTTTATTCTGGGGAGGAAGGGGGTATCTTTGAAGACATTAATGAATAAAGGAGGGATAAGATTGAAACAAATCTCTGCTAGTTATTCTTTCTTGCCCATATGTGGTTGTCTCGGTTTGTAAATGTGGAGCCACAAGCAATGAAGCCTGCTGGTGTTCTCTTTCTGCCATGTACTCTTTCTCTTCTGGTTCCAACAAGAGAAAGGTGTCAAGGGAGATCATGGGTCACCTCCTAGACCATCCTGTCCTTAGTTGAGGGCAGGGACAGAAAGCAGGCGATGCTAAGGAAACCCAAATGCTCTGAATTTGTTCAGGTATGGCTGAATGCCTGATCTGGATTCTCTTTGAATGCCCCCACTCGGAGCAGCTGTCGTGGCCGGGCCCCCTTGCTCGTGCCCTCGCACACACGCGCTCCCCGTGCTCGGTTCATTGCTGCTGGGCTGCACAGCGGGACACAGACAGGAACCCATCCAGTGAGGGAGCACACTGCAAAAATACCTTTCCATTGCTAATACCTCTTCACTTCTGGTTCTGATAACAGTGGTAGGAGACACTCAAAGGAGATAGCGGGGTTATGGCAGGCATTGCTGAGTCCCAGAGCTTGGCTGCTGTGAAGGCACTCAGGCTGCCCTTTTTCCATGCCGTGACTTTATCAGTGATTCAGGGTCAGGGGTGTGGAGCTCATCTCAGCAGAGCCCCGTGTGACATGTCACACGTTGTAACTGCTAACAAACAGGCTATGGTATCAGGAATAGGGAGAGTGTGGAAGTTTCTGTTTCATTTGTCCTTTCGGAACCTCCTCCCATAAGCTTCACACTTTTTTTTAATGCTCATTAAAACACATCTTGAATCTGTAGTCTGAAAGACTGTGTCCTTTCTGGTTAAGGAAGTATTTGGGTTTGAACTTCGAACTTTATGTGTATGCAATGAAAAATTCAGTAAGACCTGTCTGCATTGCATGAGTATGGGACAGAATTGGGGCCTACTGTTGGACTTGGTCTGAAATGCCATTTGGTTTATTATTTCTGGGGAATGGATCTATACATCTGCTTTCTGATTTGTCTCTCATTGAAATAAATTCTGCTAACTGGTCTTGTACTTTACTGTGCATGCTTTTTATCTGACAAGGTACAGACATCCTGTGAGGCAACAGAAAACTGTGAGCAGTTCAGGTGTATTCAGAATAGTTTTCCAGTTGTTGCAAATAGCTAAAACTCAAGTCTGTGTGTCCAGTGAAGAGGAAGCTAAATCATCCTTCAATATAGCTGGAAGTATAATGGGCATTGCTATTGCCTTTGAACGTATTTACCTATTCTCTTGTGAACAACAGCGCCGATTAGTGCATTGCTCCTTACACGTGCAGCAGCTAAAATCTGCCCCTCTCATTCTCGACTCAGAATAAACCGGCTGGGTAAGAAACACCTTGCCATTAGTTTTTACTCAGGTAAAATTCCTACTTTTAAAACCAAGTAAGTGTGAAAAAGATGACCTGTGTGGTGAGAAGCCTGTCTGCCCATGGAGAAGGGTGGAACTTGCTCCGAGGGCACTGTCAAATTCTTACAGCCCTATTTCCTGGCTGCTTCTCCTGGTGCAACAGCATGATCATGGACACACTGCTTAGTCCTTCTTCTTTGAAGACAATCAGCTTGTAACTCCACACAGAGAAAGCAGTGGGAATTAAATGCCTCCTTATTCATATGGATGTAGCCCACACCTTTGCCTCAGTTTCCCTTTCCTAGAAAGGTGTCAGTAATTCCAGCATCACACGGTTTATTTAATTTGATTTGCTTTCTGATCATGGATACCTTGCATATCTTGAAGTATGAAGGCGTGTCAGTAATGGATAAACATAGGTGTCCAGGCCATGCTGGCAGTACAATGGAGATCACCTGGACTTTAGATCTGCAGTTCCTTCTCTGTGGTTCTGGTGCACGTTTGGGTGATGACAGCAAGGGAGATTTTTCTGCTCTGGAAAATCCCTATTCATCAGCTGCAGTACAAGAAGAACCAGGGATTCTACCAGGACCAGTATATCTTGACAGGCAAGAGGCAGAATAATCCAACTTTAAAAATATAGCTTCCTTTTCTTTTCTTTTTTTCCTTTTTTTTTTATTTTATATAGCATATTTTCATACCCAAAAATAGCCCATATTTTTCTCAAAGTTCTGTGTTAAATTTTGCAGTTAGCCTCCTGCTGTAACTTTGGACCCTCAGAAAAACATCAGGTTGATTTTTAAAACATGATATACATTTTTCTATAGCTATATAAACAAAAATGTTATTTTGTTGCCCCGCAGGACTTATTGTTAGGATCTCATTCTCTCCTCTAGCAGCAGCAAGGCACAGCCACCAGACCTGCAGAATGGCATCTGAAAAGGTGAGATGAATACCCGTGTGCACCCACAGGGTGGTAAATAGACCTTCAGCCAAGACTGTTCCCAAATGCTCTGTTGGTGAAGAGATTTGAATAGATGGACCTGCTGGTGAGAAGTTGCGGTGGGACAGGCTGCACAGATCCAAATCCAAGGTTTTCTGTTGAGTGACTTTTGGTGAAAATGAGTCACTCAGCTGGGATGGTGGTCTTGTCAAATGAACTCTTTGGTGTTTTCATGCTGCTGAGCTACTGGTATTTAAAGTGAAGCTTCAGAGGCACTCACTGAGGCAGGGCGTGTGTTCCGTCCTGTTCAGCATTTTTACAGCAATCTAGATTTGCATCATCATACTGGATATGTTAATATTTTCTTTCCCTTTTCTTTTCTAGACCATCGTGTGAGACTGAAGTGCCTAAAACTACGTATGTAGCAGATACTTTGTGCAAGAAGCCTCAGGTATATGATCTGATTTTTTTTTGTTCCATCTCCTTCATTATTTTTTCTTGTAAAGACAAAATGCGTATTTCAGTTACAAAATAAAAATAAAAATATATTTTAAATCAATTCAAGTCAATTCTGTTACAACTGGACTGGCTGCTGCTGGGGACCCAGTGTGACTCTGAAGAGAGTTGTGCCTGTAGCCTCACTGGAAATCTCAGCTGCTGCTCACTGCTGTGATAAAACTGGTTGTCCTCCTCAAAGGCAATGCCTGGCTGGTCTCGGTGGTGGTCTCTCCATGTGTTTTGGTCTAGGCAGGTAGTGCAACCTTTCTCCAGTGGGATCCACAGCTTCCTCTGGGTGGTCCAGCACAGCCTTTTCTCACCAGTCCTTTCTCCTGTAACTCCTGTCATCTCATCACTCCTGGCTCTGCCCTCCCCAAACAGTGCTGGAGCAGCGGGGCTTTTCTGCAGCTCACCCCTTTCCCACCTCGCCCCGCTGTGCCTCTCCAGACATTACCCTGGGGTTCGACATGATGTGCTCGTCCCACAAAACAGGAACGCCCTGTGAAGAAGAGAGGCCGAGCCCGAAACGCTTCGGGGAATTTGCTGGGGGCAGGATTTCGGCTCCAGCATCGGGGGAGCGCGGCAGGGGTGGAGTCTGCCACGGCTCGGCTGTGGTACAGCAGCACTCGCACGGTCGGCTCTGCAGGTCTCCACAGGAAAATCTGTTCTATCTAGTGTTGAGCTGTACGTGTGAAGCAGCACAGCTGGGAGGGGCGAGGTTAGAAAACAAACTTCTTTTCACATTTATAAGTATATATATATATATATATATATATATGTATAGATATGTTCGGATATACACAGAGAGGTATAAATATATGTGTGTGTCTCTCCTATATATACACTTATATGCACACACCAGCCAGTCACTCCAGAGTATTACTGCGGGAGAGAGGGATGTCATGTCCATTTTTGGAGGTGTTTAAATTCAACTGACAAAAAGCATCAAGTCATTAGGCCATGTGAGAAGCACAGACTTGTGCTTTTTCAGGCAGAAAGTAATACTCCTGGAAATAGATTTTCTTTAAAAACTGGCCTTAATATTTCAAGAAGCTTTGCTGACTGAATTTTCAGCAGAGGTGACCAGCCTAGTGTATCTGTGTTTGGAAAGAAATAATGTTTTGTTGTTGCTTACAGAATGTAAGTGCTGAAAAACTCACACAGTCTCCTCCCTGCAGTGTTTTCCTGCTATTTAGCATCATGCCAATCACATTGGGTTTATTCCGTCAGCACTTGCAATGTTAATAAAGTGTCCCCATGACAATTGTTTCACCAATTAAACTGTCTCTGTGGTTTGCAGTTGGCATAAGGTAGACATAATATAGCAAACAATCCTTGACTGGAAGTCGAGTTATGACTCATAGAGTCACAGCAGCGAAAAATTGAAAAATCACAAAACCTCCTGGGTCTAAAAGTGCATGAATATTTTACTTCCTTCCCCCTCAGCTCCTCTGAAAAATAAGCTTCCGCAAAGCCAAGCAATCAGCAAGGGCTGTACCCACCTCTGCCCGTACCTGAAGGGCAGGCTCTGAATCCTTGAAGCTGAAATATAAAAAAGGCAAAAAAAGGCAAGTTGTCTTGCAGGAGCTTGGCACCAGGAGCTAGAATATGTTGTGTCTGAAGACCTAGGAATATTTTAGGACAGTGCTGCCTATTGAAATGGAAATGTGGTTTTCAGGCTGCTTGAGCAGACAGAGTGCATCACAGTCAGAGGCTGAAGTAGGCTAATGAAGTGCCCTGTCTTTGAAGTCAGATTGCATAATACAAACCCTAGAGAGACGCTTAGATTTCTTTTTTTCCTTGCATTGACCAAGAGTAAAATACTTCTGCTATTAGCTTCAGAAGGGCTTAATGGAATTGGTGGCGGGACTACGGTAATTCCAATGGCGTGCTGTGCAAACAAATGCTTCGTTAATGAATACTCAAAAGATTAACCTGAACTGCCTACATGCATTATTAGTGCTTTTAACCCCCTGCCTTCCCCCAGTGGTTATGGATAATGCAGAGTAGTTTAAGGTGGGGGAAAAAAACCCCAAAATTCGCTAATGGCAGCTAGGCTATGTGGCAGCTGGGAAAAGGATGCACAGCAATTCTGAAAACATGCCATTAATCTCTGACCTGATGGGCAGGGCGGGATGCTCAAGATCATTGGAGGCGGAAAACTTTCCACAGAGGGAATTGGTGGAGTGGGGGATGTGGTCGAATTTGGAGAAAGAAGAATGACAAGGCACATGACAAAAGCCTTCTTTCCCTCCCCTGGTACATCTCCAGAGCCGAAGAGCTGAGACCATTTATTTACCTAGGCTCCCTTTTCATCTTCTTATTTTTCTTATGGCTGTGAGTCAGTCTGAGATTGATTTATCAGTGCTGTTAATCTGCTCTCAAAAGGCTGTCAGTCTCACTCCCAGAAGCCAAGCTCTCCCATTAAAAACCTGACCTATTTAAACGTTCTTAAGATACCGTAATGATTGAATGTCAGCAGGGGAGAGGCAGCAGTGACAGCTCTGAAATGTTTACTGTCCCAGGCCGGGCTAGGAGGAGAGCGTGCCGCTGCATCCCGGAGCTCTGCGCTTGGCATGGGATGAGAGGCTGAGGGATGGGCGCTGCCAAGCTGGGAAGATTGCCTACACTCTTGTGGCTTAGAGGGTTAATGCTTCGCAGTCCCCGCTGACCTCACGCCGTTCAAAACGGGAAGAGGTGTCAGGGGTCTGCATGTTGATAGCAATAGATCACGGATTACAGAGGCTTAAAAGGCACTTAAAACATTTTTGGTGGCTTAGGAATTATTTCAGCAGGCATATTTGTATGAAAGCAGATGCTTTCCCTAAAGAGATTTAAATTTCCGTTCTACTGTCACACCACACAGTAGCTGTCAGCAAAGAATTGATTGAGGGAAAGTATGTAAAATTATGGAAGGAAGGTGAAGAGATGCTCCCGATACCTCCTCAGGCTGCAGATACGTGTTTCCACGGCCGAGCACAGGCACTGCAGCAGGGGGAGCACAAAGGCTGGCAGAGACCTGAAAATCTCTGGTCTAATAATGGGAATCTAGCTGTCATAGACACACTTTCAATGCACTGTTCAGTGCCAATTTTCTCATCCTTAAGAGATGTAGCCGAGTGCAACTATTTTTAAATCCATGTTTCTCTCCCCCTCCAATTTCTCTTTGGGGCATCAATAGCTTGAAGAATTAAAACATAATTCTTCACGAGACAAAATACATCACTTGTACAGAATGGGCCTGGTTTTGCTCTGGGGTACGATGTTAGCACCTTTCTTCTGCTGAAACTACTCCCAGATGGATGAACTTTCTCATCCAACTAAGTCATTTTGGTTGTTTCTCATTTGTTTTTTAAACAGAGACTGCGACAGCAGCAGGCGCCAGTGACCTAAAAAAGCCCCTGAGGTAAATAGTAGGTTCTCAGTCTCTTTAGATGCATCTTGTGGAGCAGTAGTCATTCTGCTTTTTTATGGAGCAGCCCAGAGGATCCTGACTCCAAAGATGTTTTTTCCAAGCATCTGTGTCTTGAACTGGTGTCCTTCTCTCTCATTGACCTTGCTTTTCAGGAGTGCCAGGTTATTACAGAAGACATTTTATTAAGAGTAGTCTAAAGGCCAGCTTTTGTCAAAACCCAGCTGGCTGGGTGATCTTCTTGTCCAAGAAAATGGAGAGGGTTAATAACTGGGCTTTTACAGATCCAAGATGTCAACTTTTCTATATTAGACCACAATATTGACATTATCTTCTGTCTAGAGCTGATAAATGTTATTGCATTCCTTTCCAATATGTAATGTTATTAAAAATAGGTTAGTCACAAGAGCTCCTTATCAAAGACCCTTGTTTCCCTAGAAACAGTGACCAGCATTAACCTTTCTAAAAGTAGCCCCTGCAAGAGACAAATGTCTTTGGTTGTCCCGGTTACAAATTTAATCTCGGGAAAATGTGCTGCAATTTCTGTTTCATATTAAGAGAAAGAAAATAAACTCCAGAAAGGCAGCAACAACGTGCAGTATCCATTCACATCAGGCTAGCAAGCAAAATAAGTTGATCATGTTTGAACCAGAGTTAGCTATGTCCCTTTCTAAGCAACACAAGCATCGAAATTGCTTTAGAATCAGCTATGGAAACAGTTGTTTGCAACCCCAAAAAAGAAAAGGGAGGCGTGGGAGCAAGATTGTAGTGTTCATGCAGGACTGATGAAAGCTGAATATTTGCAGAACAGAAAAGGTGTAAGTGATAACAGCATATTTATAAGAAGACGGCTTCTTCTAAGCACTGTAGGTGGTAAATGGGAATATTGTGTTTAGAAGTAAAGCTCCTGGCAATGTGAGAGAGGACCAAGAGGGAGAGAGTATCAGCATGTTATATCCCCATGGCTTGAAATAATCATATTCTCAGTCTTCACAGTAGATTAACAAAGTCCATAAACCTTGGTGATGCTTTTGATTTACCTTGTTTCAAACTATGTGATGAGGAGCATCTGCTTGAGTTTACACAACCACTCACTGTTCACCTAAGCAGCCAAAATCACCACCTCTCCTTTCTTTTTTGCCAGATAGAAAGGAAAAAGATGGTGATTTAGATCTGACATCGACACACATCTGTGCCACAGGGCACCAAACACCTCTAAAGCAGCAGGCTGGGCAGATTCCGGTGTGAGTGGGACAGCCAGTCAAGCCCTAGAACGTGACACAAGATGCTCGTGTTTGGCTCGATTCACAGAGGAATCCAGACCAGGATGGAAAGCTTCATCCCTAGCTCTACCAGAGTGCCCTCCTCTCCAGTCTGTCTGGAGGTCTCTAGCACAACAGTAGTGATTCTCTGCCTCTTGGTTGCATTCCCCAAAGGCTAAAAATACCAAGTTACTGAAGTGCTCAGATCCTCAGAGCTGCCACATCAGTCTCCTGTCTTTGAGCCTATCACTTCCCAAAATTCCTGTTTCTTACAAGCCAGCTTTGTCTGTACAACCTGTCCCTATCCAGTCATCAGCGTAACAGCTTTAAAAATAGCAGATTCAGTATGCAGACATTTTCCTTCTTGCCTGGTCACAAACCAAGCCACTTGTTCCTGTGGGTATCTAGGAATTCAATGAAGTTGTGGATAAGCTCCCTGCTTGCTTCCTTGGAATTGAGTTTTGTAAAGCATTAATATATTGTCTTCCCTTGTGGCCAACAAGCGTTATCCACAGTATTTATTTTCCTTTCTGCTTTTATATTCAGTTTATGCTGGAACCAAAGGGAACTTATATATCTACCTATGCTGGTAAAAGCAAATTAATCTGGCACTGTTAGTTGTTTTGTTATTTATGGGTTGCAATGAAATGAAAACTGAGTTACTCATGGTGCTTGTTTTATAGGAAAAATGAGTTTACTATAAGAAGGCCGGACACTGCCTAAATTGGGACTCATAAATTAGTTTCCTGAAGCAAAGGACTCACTAAAATTGATGCCTACTTTGTTCTTTACCTGTGATTCACTTTCCGGGCAGAATCAATACATTCTTAGATTTCTTCCCTGTCTTGCCTTGTTCGTAAACGGGGGAACACCTGTGTATCCCAAACCTGAGCCTATAGTTTTGGCTTTAAAACTCCTGGGGCCCAAAAAGGGATTTAAAGCTCTTGGCTGGGATGTGAGAACCCACATCCCAGCCTTGTTGCTTGAAGGGAATTTGGCTCACATAACCAAATTCCCTTAATAATGACTTATCTCTGGTGCAAAAAGCTTTGATTTTCATATTCCAAAAGAGTTATGTCTGAATAGTCTTAATTTATACATACACACACCCCCACAAGCCCATGGTAATTAAGTTCTGAAGCACTTGGAAAAGCAATACTTGCCCTAATGAAAACACAGAAGCAGGAAAGGCTTCTTCCATGAAGTCATGGAGCAAGAATGGTGTGGTGAGGGGTGGCTGGGACCGAGAATGCCAATCCCCACTGACATTCCTGCCCCCCTTCGTCAGGGCACGGCCACATGTGTCCCCTCCTTGGGCATTGTCTCCTCAGCAGGGATCCAGCAGACAAATATAGGCATGGGGGGAAACTGCTGATGCCTTTAAACAGTTATCAGCAGTGACCTTGAGATAGGGGCATATAAAGTCTGGACCAGGCAGGGTCGTGACACTTTCTGTGTGCTCTCCAGGGTGAGTATCAACCTCTCTCACTTTTAAGCGTGGGTGCTGTGCTCTAACACTGTACTGTGGGTTTGATATGATTAAGGCTTTCATGTGGCTTGAAGTTTCAGTAGTAGTATCAGTAAACATCTAGCCTGTGGTAGTCACTGTAGGATGCTGCTTGAATGCTCGAATGGCAAGTACATGTTTCTTCTCTAACATCAGTGCATTCATTTAACCAGCTGCAATAACCACTTAGGGAAGTGTCAGGTCCCTTGTAATTATGCATCTGAGTGAAATGATTAGCCAGTGCCTGCAAGTCATCTTTTCTGCCTTCTCTGTCATCTGCAAGAGATGACGGCTTATGCAATTTGCAATTTTAAGCAGCTTGTTGGTCCAAGGCGTTCTTTAATCCACCCTGAGTTACAACCCTTGGAGCGCCACTGGGCTGCCTTTCCAGGCCAGGTGGTGCTATTGCATTATCCTTGCCTGCCCTCAGTGCTACAGTCACTTCCAACAGCCCCAGCAAAGACAGACAAGGTCCCTTCTTCCCAAGTCTGAGTGCACCATCAAACTGTTGGTGGTCCTGGGCATGCCGCTTCACTTTGTGTAACAACATCAGCTTTCTACAGGGAGCAGGCGTTTTCAAAGAACTCCCACAGCTGATACACAAGGGCTGTTGTTGTTAGCTACAACAGCTTGAAAGGGAACACCTTTAGCTTTAGCCTTGTCTTTCCTGACTATCCTGCATTTTAAAAATAATCCTGCATCCATAACAAAACAAAATTTCCCACTTCTTTTATCTGCTGATAGATTTGCCTCACTGAGTTCTCTGTACCCCCAAGGTGTGGTCTGCCTGTGCTCCAGCCTCTGCCATAACTCTGAACATCCAGGCTGCTGAAGGAAAAGGGGCTCTCTCCCAGCTGCCAGAATGCTGCTTTATGCCATAACATACTTGCCATAGTGTTCCACCCTGAATATGAGGGGGGAAAAGGGAAGAGATAAGAAGGTGATAGCTGAGGAACTGTCCCTAGGAGGTCTGCAAATGGAGCCAGGTGGCACAAAGTGATTCAGAGCACTTGAGTGTATTCTAGGACTTGTGAGAACCTGCCCTGAGTCCTAGAGATTAACACTGGAGTGGCCCCTCTGGCATTTGCATGTTTAATGTGAAATGGCACTTACGTGCTCTAATGCTGTTCTGTTTAAATGTATGAACTGATGTCATTTCATTGCTCCACTAGAGCTGAGACACACATAGAGAGAGACGGGCTCCTCCATTGAGTTGTGTCTCCAGCTGGGAATTTTGGTCAGTTCAGATGATGTTAAAATAATCGGTGATACTTGTGCTTATGTAGGTGCTTAATTTTTAAAAAGATTAAGGTTTAAAAAATTACTTAAAAATCTAGAAAAAATTAAGGCTAGGTCTGAGAAAGAAAACTTGCTCTACAGCAACAAGACAGAAGGTATCAAGCTTTTACTGCAACAGTGGGAGAGGGCTGGATGTAACACTTCGGCAACTCTGCTGTCTTAGGGCTTCACGTTCCCTAGGAGGAACATGTTGAAAAAAACCTGCCTTAGTTGATGACGAGTTTTTACCTCTACCAGAATTTTGTTAGAAATAAATTGAATTAAATTTTGAAAGACTACAGTGTCTGTCTTGATAGGGGTCTTGAAAATTTATCCAGCTGCTCTGGATATTGCACAGTAAATACAATGCGGGAAGAAGTTAAGGGTCACTTACACAGCTTTAAATAGTAATCAAATGGTGTCCTGACTTTAAAGAAAAAAATACCTGAAATTCTAAAATCGTGTGTGTACACCTTGTAGCAGTGGAACTTCTTTTAGACATCCTCTGGACAGCACTATGAGTAGTTTATATGTGTATGTAAGTATTTATGTCTTTAAAAAAACACCAAAACTAAACAAAAAAAAAAAAAACCCAACGTATCTGTTTGATCATTTTAGAGAGTACAAAACAAATTAATTACTTGGCAGTACAAATGCAGCAAATTAATCTCACTGAGACCCATGTCCCCTGCCCACTCTTTCATGAAAAAAGACTCCTAAACACTGTGCCCTTGTCATTTGCGAAAACGAGTGTAAGTATTAAGCTGGACTAATAAACTCGAAGCAATCTGAAAATATATGAAGGCCTTGCACCAATTCTGCAGATACACTTGCCCTTGGCCGTGCCCTGCTGCAGGGGAATGCCCAGCCTGGTGAATTCGGAGGGAGCAGCAACCTGGGAAGCTGCACCAGCACAGGACCTCTCGGAGCCATGTCAGCCCTGTTTTTATTGACGTGCCAATTCCTGAATCAGAGAAGTGTACTGCAGGGAGCAGAGCTGTTTCAAGCGCCAGTGCTGACTTTCTGCAGTGAGAGCGCGGGCATACATCCCTGCAGCTTTGCAGCAGTGAAGTCTCGCTCCCTGTTTCCCAGAAAACGCCTGCCTGAGATGGTGCTTGAATTGGCTGAGTGGCACAGCCCCAGGGAGACCCGCGGGAGAGCATACCTGTGCTCCAGGCGATTTTGAAAGGGGCCAGAAGAGGCCCCCGCTAAGTGGTTTTTAAAATCACAGCTTCGAGTGGTCCCTCCTGCTCTTAAGCACCATTTGTGCCACAAAGAAGAGACAAAATCCTCCTGTGGAGATAACTGTGACCAATGTTGAGGTTTAGGACCCGTCAAGACCTGGCTGACTTTCAATAAACTGAGCCAAGGAAGGGTTTAACTAAAGGTGCAGTATAGTCCCAAATCTGTGTTAGGCATTTGTGTTTAACATTAATCATCCCTTCGATCAGCCACCTGCCATGTTATGCTGAGCATTTTATATTGCCTGATATTGTTCACAAAATAGACAATTGTTTTGGGTTTTTTGCCCCTCTTTCTTTGGTAGACTGGGTGCCTTTCTTTTTCCTCTGTGAGCTGTGCCACCTTGAACCCTTGCCAAGATGATGGTCGATATGACAGAGTTTGGGGAGGCTGCTCCCTACCTCCGAAAGAGCGAGAAGGAGCTGATGATGGCTCAGACTGTTGCCTTCGATGGTGAGTTGTGGCACCCTTTGTGCTGCCAGGGGCTGGTTCAAAGGGGTAAGGGTCACATACAGATGTAGTCAAAGAAATGCAGGATGCAAAGCCTCTGTTGTCACTGCTGTGCCACTGCTGTTGGAGGTAGATGGTTCAAACAAGTTTGAGTTCCTTTATTCTGCAAAGCTATTAAAAACTCCCAGATAGTAAAAAATAAAAATAATCTATGGCAAGTAAATGTTTATCTAGATTTAGAAGCAAGGTGTATTGGTACTGCTCTGCTAAAAGGGGGCTCATCTCTGTCAGTTTTAGAGAAAAATGACAGACATTGATGTTTCTGTAATGAGAGATTCTGTGGCCTGACTAGATGTCTTATTTGCTTTGCAGCCTGTATGGTAACGTGATGTTAGTTTTTAGTTTCTCATAATTTAATTTTCATTAAATGGGTTTCTATGAGCCCTGAGGTTTAGTAGTAAGTGTGAATATATCAATAACTGTGGCCTTTCACTATTCACAACAGTTGCTGTAACTAAAGGCCTAAAGTCTCGTGCAGCTGCTCCAAACTCTAAAAAGGCACATACATAACTCAGTGTGAGTTATTAATAATGCTGTTCTTCAACACAAATCTCAGAAGAATGTGAAGGAATAAGGTTAAATCTGATAGCTGGCAGTCAAATAATGTGGGTTGGATTCCTTGAGCAGTTTGAAATTCTCTGTGTGACTTTTTAGCAAACGCCTTAATTTGGGCTTGGATCTCAGTTCCTCCATCTGCACACTAGTGATAATGATTATGGATTTCCCATGGAGGCTGAGGCTTAGCTAGCATTTGTGAAATATTTTGACACCTTGTGCTGGAAGGATCTAGAGTAGTTTCAAAGGAAGACAACATTTGGGAGCCCTATGCCTTCTGCTTCATCAGGCAACTTCCCAGCATTGCCAATCTGCTGCGATCCCAGAGGTTTTGTGTCGCTTCTGCAGAAAAAGTAATCCAGCAATCTCACTTAGCTAGGCATGGTGCTGCTGCTTGATGCAAGTCTTCTTAATTTCACAGGGAAGAAGAAATGTTGGGTTCCTGACGAAAAGAAAGCTTATGTTGAAGCTGAAATTACAGAAGCCAGCGAAGGCAAAGTGACCGTGCAAACAACGGATGGAAAGGTACAGAACTGGTTTTGTCTGATCTGTGGCTAACAAGGCCAGAGCTGCAAGCTACAGAATTGCCCTGGTTTCAGCTCGGTTGCCTGTTTCATGGAATGAGATGTGAATGGAAAGCCTCAGTAACTGATGCCAGCTCGGGATAGGATAACACACGAAAAACCACCAAGGGAAAACCAGCAATGCAGCGATGGGTGGGCGAGCATCAGCCACCGCACAGCCAGGGGCGAGCTGTGACTGGAGGCTTGCAACAAGCCAGTTCTGGTTTGCTCCCCAGAGCTAAAAACCCAGGCTCTAGCCAAATTTCATTGCTTCTTTTGCAGCCATACCATCGTGCTTCTTACTTTTATCATCTCAGCCTTTCCCCGTTCTTCTGATACCTGTGCAAACACACGGTATCACTCACATAGGCAGGGATTCACCTGGAGAACTTCCCTCTGCTGGGGGAAAAGCATGTTTTCTCCTATAAAGTGTATGAAGCAACAAAAAATCCCAGTGTCTTCCAGTGTTGCTGTATTTGCTTGTCTTTGCAGACCATGACTATAAAAGAAGATGACGTGCAGACAATGAACCCTCCCAAATTCGACATGATCGAGGACATGTCTATGCTGACCCACCTGAACGAGGCGTCCGTGCTCTACAACCTGAGGAAGCGCTACAGCAACTGGATGATCTATGTAAGGGCCACTGCAGGGGTAGATTTAGCAACCTGCATTTCAAGTGCTGACATCGTGTTTGAACGTGTTGTGTTCTTCATGTTAGTTTAACAACTCTGATAAGTCACAAAAGTGAGAGTCTTGCTTTCACCTCTAGAAAGATGCTGCTTGGAGCTGGCTGAATACAGACAGACAAAACTGAGTAAGATGGTGCCTGGCTCCTTGGTTTGGCTTGCTTGCCTAGGAAAGGGATGGTGTGGGACATTTTTCTTCAGTCAAGGTGTTGGGGAGACCCAGTTTATTTTTCATCTTCTAACACTAATCGATGTCAACACCAGACATGGGGATTTCTTTGTTAAGAAACAATGCCTCAAGCTCAGAGTTCTTTACACACACAAGTTCTTTAAAGTAGGACCCTTAGTTCAGTAGTTATATTCCCTTCATTTTCAGTGCTAACATCTGTCTTGTTGCACTCTGGCCTTTTCCCTTGTTCTGTATCTTTCCCGTGACATCACGAGATTCTGTCAACACCAGAACATGCATTAGTAACGTACAATTTTATGGGGCCAGAATTTTGCTCTCAGTTAGCTGCATTCAATTGTGTTTGAAACCAGTCAAAGGAATCCATTGATTTTCCAGCCAATCCCTGCTCTGGTTTTTGGTGTTCATCAGAAGAGCAAATCCAACATCACCCCTTTAAATTCTGATTGTCAGACATTTTCTGTGTTTCTCTAATAACCCCTGTATGCACATGTAGGGCCTAAAGCATAGCTTTGTTTGCAGATCAGTATAGGTAGAAAATAAAACTGGCATCTTGCCTTAATCTGTTTACTGGTAGGGGTTTGTTATTTTTCTTTGTAGAAAACAGGACTGAGGATTCATGCCAAGGCCGTTTGGGAGCATATCCTAATGCCATTTTTGGGGGAAGGGACCTGGATTTTACCTGAAACTTCTAAAACTTAATTGAGCTCATTAATCTATGTGCATTTAGTGATTGTACCCATACGATAACTGGATTTATTTGAAGATTTTGCTGCAAGCTGGGCTAAATACATGAAAAATTACCAGCTGACACCAATTGCCTGGGGTTACAACTCAAAGCTCATTCTTCCTCAGAGTGACCAGGCCTCAGTGAACTGATGTATATCATCCAAAAAGCAACTATAAAGAGATTTTTACCAACCTGGCATCTCCAAAAGCTGAAAAAGGTTCCACAGCTTTGGGGTACAACACTATGAAGTGGTTTTCTCTTTGAACGCCCGCCAGAAATTGTCTCGAGATTCTTGCATTAAATTAATAATGGGAGGTTGTTTCTCCTTCTAAAAATGGAGTTCAAACAGGGAAGCTGCAACTTTCCATTGCAATGTCTGTTTTCAAGAGGAAACAATAGCAAAGCACAAAGTCAGACACAACACTATTTGCTGCTCCTTTGTTTTACTGAAGGGGATGTTTCCATTTCTGGTTGACACCTCAGAACCATTTTTCTCCTTTTGAAAACTGTCTAATATCTGTAGTTTTGGTATGAATTAGGAAGTCACTTAGTGTGGATGCTGAAAAGCTTTGGTAGAGAAATCTTTCAGCTTTTCTACAGCGTTCTGTGAGAACTTTGCAGTTCTCACAGAAGCTATGAAAAACACTGCTATGAGTTCTTGTAAACTAATTCTTTGTCATGCACCTGGGTTTTTTATGCAAGATTGTTATGGTTCTAGCTTTCTAATATTTTGAAATAAGTGTCTTAGAGCTTGACCAATCCCCTCAAGGGGTGGATGGCCGAGCACCCAACTGTCTTATGCCATTCAACACACTCTTTGCGAACCCTGTTATAAAAGATGAATTAATTAATTAATAAAGGTCAGAACTGCTTTCCCTTCTGAACTTACTCGTGACATTCCTTGCCGTCAGTGTCGCTCACAGCGACAACTTAGATCAGTAGCTTCTGAAATTCAGAAAGTCTAAAATTCAAGTCAGAATTCAAATCCAAATCAGCAGCTGGCAATTCCACTTCCTGCTTGGTTAACCGAGACCTTTTGCCTTATCGCTGGAGTGAATTTTTTCACTCTGGTTTTGTGTTACTCTCCAGACATATTCCGGTTTATTCTGTGTGACCATAAATCCCTACAAGTGGTTGCCGGTCTACAAAGCGGAGGTTGTTGCTGCGTACAAAGGCAAGCGGCGCTCGGAGGCTCCTCCCCACATCTTCTCCATTGCTGACAACGCGTACCACGACATGCTGCGCAGTAAGTGCCGCTGCGTGCCTTCCCGCCGCCTGCCGCCTCGCTGGGCTGATGTGACGGTGCTGGAGGGAAGCGCATGAGAGCTTTTGCAGCACGTAACAAACAGGAAAATAGTCCACAAGCAGCAGGGCAGTCTGTGATGATTTCATGTACGTATGTGTACTCGTTTTGTTTTTAAACTGCCCTGCCTGTTCCCGTGGTACTGCTGGTAACTGTCTGCAAGGTGCACAGATTTAGCTGCCTGATCCAAGTGAATCCATCAGTTTGCAACAGAAACGGGGCCATGTCCCAAAGGTCTGTTAGGGCTTTCCCAAACTCAAAAATAAGCCTGCAGTCAGTTTATGCTCCATTCCATGGTGCCGGTAAGATGCGTGCATTCAAACGCCAGTGAAGGCAGGCTCTGTGGGGTGCTGTGAGCACATCGCTGGCGTGAACCTGACCTGCGGCAGTGTCGCAGCGGCTGCCCTGGGTCCGGGCACCAGTCCTGTGGCAGTGAACTCCAGATTCCCTGGGAAATTTCCTCATCCTGACCCTCGAGTTTATCAGCAGAGGGCAGCAGCGATGTGCTCACACCAGGTCCTGCGAGGCAGCTGGATAAATCCAAAAGAGACTTGACCAGAACACATCCTGCTGTCCCTTGGTTTTAATAAAATGGAAAGTGCCTCATCTGTGACGGGACAAAAAGCACCGGGCGGAGGGAATGTGTATGTGGCTGCAAAGAAATGCTCTTTTACCAGATAAGGCTGCTCAATATGTAGCCTGCCATGACGACTGGAATTATAAAAAAAAAAGAGGAATTCAGGCTCAGTGACTTGGGAAGCTGCCATGATTTAGCATTTGCTGAACTTGATTAATAATATACTTGAGTTGCAGAGTGTTCTAATAAACGCTTGTTTCTGATCAGGCAATTAGGCGCGGACAATAGGCTGCTTTATTCCAGCAGCATGGCCAACTGAAGAGGGGTACATACGCATTTTAAGGAACAGCCTGTGAAAAAAGAGCAAAATTACTTGGGTTGGTCTAGTATTGCAGGAACAGAAAGGTCAGATGTGAGCAAAGACACACTCAGGAGTAAGAGAATAAATGTTTTGAGAACAGGAAATTACTTTCTTTATTATAGTTTCCCAGACACAGATGAACGTGTACAACTGACAGTCATTTAATACCAATTTGAGCAAAACACAAGAGAAAGATTCAGGGCAGGGCTGCAACTTGCACTTCTGGAAGTCATTCTAAATGATACTAGTTTCTGTCTTTCTGCCTTTTCTTCATGTGATTCTCTCCTGTCCTTGCACGACTGATTCTGTTACTCATTTGCAATTATAATAAGTGATTTGTACACCCTACTAAGTTTGCCTCTTTTTTTTTTCTCCCCCTTCACAGATCGGGAGAACCAGTCTATGCTGATCACGTAAGTGCTTCTTTTTTGACTGATTTGAGACTCTGTTGCTGTGAAAAACTTTGAAGAAAAAACCCTGATAAAATACAAGTTGACTCTTAAAATCTCAGTTCAATTGCCTGGAACTTGATTCCAGCTGAATAACTGTCAATTTGGCCATCTGATGGTTGACTTGACCTCCATGAGAAAGGAGTAGCTAAAGGTTGGATGCAGCCTGGCCCATTTCTGATCCCCATCTGGTGGAGATTCCGTGTAGGCATGAAAACAACTCAGCAGGCAATTAAAACAGCTCCTTGCAGGACTAGTGTTTCTGTGGCTGTCCTCTTTGGTCACAGAGGACTCCTTCTGTTCAGTGTGGTTACTCTTGCTGAAAGTTATATTTCAGAGTGTTGTGTAGATGCACCTGAAGAGAGGGAGATGACCAAGGTAGCAAAGAGGAGGTGTGACGTTTACGGGCAAAGATGGAAAAAAGATGGCGACTTGGGTGTCCCTACAAAGTTACATGTGTGTAGACACTGAAAAGCTTTGGCAAAGAAATTTTTCAGCTTCCTGCAGCATTCTATGAGAGCTCTGTGGTTCTCGTGAAAGCTGTGATAAACACTGCTACGGGTTTTTTGTAAACTGGATTTTTATCTGTGCACCTGGGATCTGTTTTTCAGAGTTGTTATGGTACACAGTGAAATAATATTTTGAAGTAGGTGTTGTGAGCTTTAGCCAATAGGACAGGGGGTGGCTGGTCCAAGATCCAATAACCTCCTGTCATCTTTGGGAACCAAGTTATGTAAGTCAAATTATAATTAATTAAATAACTACTTTCTTCCTGAACTTGGATTGTGTCGTTACTCCCCGTTCTCGGTACGTCACAGCGACAACGTGTGCTCTTGAGTAATGCTGGCAAATTACTGCATCTTTTCTCTACTTTTTCTGGCTCATTAACTGTATACAGGTATATGCCAGATAGTCAGTCTGGATGTTTGTAATAAAACTTCATGCCCCTAAAAGAAGCTCAGCGTAGCGTGGGTTTGTACGGGACTTCTGAGCTCAGTTGTGTGAAGAACGATTTACTGCTGTCATAGAACTGCACCTCTTCACTCAGTCAATTTGATGTGATTTCCACAGAAATGGCTGGGCAACGGGCTGCAGATACCAGTCAGTGATTCTGAGAACAGCCTTGAGGGGAGGACAGGGGTTAAAAGGATGAGTTGCAGCTGTTTGAGCAATGTCTATGTTCTCTTCCCCCTTCCTCTAGCGGAGAATCTGGTGCTGGCAAGACTGTCAACACAAAACGAGTCATCCAGTACTTTGCCACAGTGGCAGCCCTGGGTGAACCTGGGAAAAAGAACGTAAGTCTGCTGGTGTCTGACTCATTTCAGACTCCCAAGGTTCCTCTCTTGTGTACAACTAACCTCACGAGCCTGTGGTACTGGGAGCGTGCTGTTCTGAAGGGAGAAAGACAATGCACACATGAACTTGCCACACTCCAGATGCAGCAGAAACTCCACTTCTGGTTCTGGACAGATGTTTGTTGCTGCCACTTTTATTTTTTTTTCCCCAGGAGTTTCAGTTTTTGTGTGTGATAAATATCCTTCTGATTGTGTTAAAGCTGGTCAAAAGATGGGGAGTCTGTAAAGAATAAGAAATTATTTTTTCAAATGGAAAATAGTCTTCAAAGGGACTAGGATTATAATTTCTCGTCAAAATGTCTGTTTCATTGAAAGCTTTTCTGTCCACAAAAAAAGGATTGTTTTGACAAAAGATTTTTTCAAACAGCTTTTCTGCATTTCTGTTTGGATAAGTGCTGTTCTGCTTATATGTGCTCTCTAAGGTTACAGTGAATACTGTATTCATGCTGCTTTTTATCTTGTGTTGCTATGAGCTTATTTGCTACGAGCTTCATTGCACTTGAAGGGTTCAGTGCTCTTTTGTGATGAATTAACTGATTCCTATGAACTGTATTTATAAGGCAAACATTTCAGCTGTGCTTTAAGTCTGTGCACAGAACTCACATCATCAAAATCTAATATACATTCTCTTGAGGCCTGCAAGACTTTCTTAACAAGTGCTTGAGTTGTCCAGAGCCAGCTTCCTGCATGCAGTGAGGCTGGTGTTCATCAGGGTGTCTAAAACCTGGTGTGCTCATGCAACTGTGGTGCTCCTACCCCTACCTTGTTGTTTTGACTTCTGCTGCAGAAGTCTACCTGGTTTTGCTCTGGAGATGTCCCATGATGAACCAAAACACCAACTAAGTGAACAGAGAAAAGAGACTGCTGCCAGGTGGCAAGAATAAAAGAGTGTAAATGCAAACAGACAAGTTCTAGGCAATAAGATCGTGCTGCACTTGAACTTTTAGATTATTTGGGGAAAAAAAATTGGTGATGACAATGAAAATGAAATGCAACCTGAGCTGATAAACTACGTGAAACATCTTCCAGCTGCAATATCTGTTTTTGCATCATTGTGATGTATGGAGAATACAACGTAACAGCCACATGTGCTTTTTGAAGGCTTCAAAAAGCACTGCTAGTGTGTTGGTGCCCATGAAGCAGCTAACCTTGCTAATTGTTATCCTTTACATTGTTCTTTGTGTTAGTATTCACATTCTCTCTCTTTTTTCTCTCCATTGTGTTCCTATTTTGTCAACAGCCAGCTACCAAAACTGGGGTAAGTCATCAGCTTTGCTATTTTATTTTTTCCTTGCAAAATTGGCGCTGGGCTCTGTCAGATGTGCCACAAGCCTCAGCATCTCACTTTGTGTGGTTCCCAGGTGAATGATGAATGATCCCCAGAGCCCCGAAGGAAAAGTCATTCACTTCCCAAACTGAACTCTATGCGAGCAACAGCTAAACCTTTCCTCATCTCCAAAAATCTCGGCTATTACAAGCTCCGAGTGCTTTTAAATCGAGTGCATTCTTGTGCTTGTCGCTGTCTTCAGTAGCCCTTCTCCTACACACGTTCCTCCTTCCTCGGATGTCCCCACATGCTCCCCAGTACACTCGGTGGTTTCTTTCTCATGCAGATGGCACAAGATACAAATCTACAAAGCCAAACAGGAGGGAGCAGCAGAATGTTCGAGGCCTTTTAAGCGCTCATAATTGACTGATGGTCTCGCTGTTCTGCCATTCACACTGTGCCGCCCCTGGGGTGAAGCTAAATAAATCACTTTGCTACAGAGGCTCCACTCTCTAAGTGAATGCATGGCTGAGTTGGAGCTGACAGCTGAGTCTGTGGCCTGCAGGTTTCTCAATAATATTTCAACCTTGATTTCTAGGGAACCTTGGAGGATCAAATCATTCAAGCAAACCCTGCCCTAGAAGCTTTTGGAAACGCCAAAACCCTGCGAAATGACAATTCCTCACGTTTTGTAAGTCTGCAGCATAATCTAGTGATGTCTTATTCAAAAGTGGCCAGTTAATAACACCTGTGTCACAATCTCTTCATAGATTGCATTTTGCCCACTAAAATGATTGGATTTCCACAGAGTGGAAGAATAACATAGTAGGATCTAACAAAAAAACCCCTACTGAAATGATAAAAAAATAAAGAGAAACAAAGAAAGATCAAGCTTGAATAATTATTTAAACTGTTTAAATTGTTTAAAATGAACAGAAGACAAGCAAAGCCCAGTTTTAGGAAGCCCTTTGAACAGCAATGGTAGGTCTTCCCCAGAACTGCCTCTGCAATATTTTCCTACCCTTTTTACCACTAGCCTGTGTTTCCCCCTTTCTATAGTAGCTGTACTTTGCCACTAAGAGTCAGAAATCCACCACAGTCCCTGCTCCCTCCCACATCCTCCCCTGTGCAGACCTGCCCTGCAGCAGTACTCCTACCCTTGAGCCTTTTTTTGGCTCCTACATTTGCCTTTTTGGCTCAGTAAGCTGTCCCTGCTGTGCTGCCGTCACCGTGGGGCTCTCCTCCTCTCCATTAGGCTTGCAGGAGAGCAATCCCTCTTGGGAGCCTCTGCCACATTTGGTTGACGTTGTCTCAGAGGTCCGAAAGGAACGGCATGAGGATGACAAGCCTGAGTTTGGAGCCCATGCTTCCCTAACAAATCCTGTTAAAAATTAGATTGGAAGGAGTGGAGAGGATCAGAGGTTGTAAGCATCTATAAAGCTACACAACTGTATAAGGAGCTTGTCAGCTGGAACTGAAATTAATTGTTCTTAAAAGTTCATGTGTTTGAATATGAGAAACTAAATTAAAACTACAAAATTCTTATTAATTGGGAGGGATGGATATGTAAATTTAATGGACAAAGCTGTGTAAAATCACAGCACTCTTCTGACGTAAGAAGTTGCATGTAAGTTAGGACTGCAAATGAGGAGAAGCCGAAAAAAGGAGCCTGTGTGTCTTAAGCCCAGGCTTATTGCTCTGAGTCCTGCATTACAGTAAACCCGCTTCATGCAACTGGAAGCCATGTGCTTTGCCATGTCTTAGCCTGGCAGATAAGTACACTGTTATCCTTTCTCCACAAGCAGATTACATAGCTCTGTGTACAGATCTGGGCTTGGAAGACAGTAATGTCATTGTTTGATATTTTTCATTGAAAATATGCCTGTGCAAAGCCAAGGAGTTGGCATAAACTGATTCTTTGGGCCAAATGATTTCCTTTAAGCAGCATCCTTTGTTTCCCTGTGTGTATACTATATGCACTGATCAGAATATTCTTCTGTGTGAATTAGGGCAAATTTATCCGAATCCATTTTGGAACTACAGGCAAGCTGTCATCTGCTGATATTGAGATTTGTAAGCAGCAAACTCCCTCCTTTTAAAAAATACAATTGCTCATCTGAAAGCTGCGAAAGCCTTTCTCACAGAATTTTCCTTTGTGCGACTAGATTTATTGGAAAAATCCCGAGTGATTTTCCAGCAACCTGGTGAAAGAGACTATCACATCTTCTACCAAATCCTGTCAGGAAAGAAACCAGAGTTACTAGGTAAGCATTGTGTGGATCTGCAGCTTTTAAGAACCCAAAACTGAATAGACAGTGGATAAGAAAGGGTTAGGGGGCAAACCCATGTGCAGAAAGGCCCTTATGCTTCCACTTGACGAATCTGAACTTCCACTGTCAAATACAATCTTTTAGAGATGTTGTTCCAGTGGCAGCAGCAGAGACCACTTTTCTCATATTACAGATTAATCTAATGGGAGTGAGACTCGGGCAGAACTTTTAAAACATAGCACTATAAAGGCAAAAAGTGTCACACTGAATTTGTGTAATCCAAGCTCTCAAAACATCTGGAAAATGCTATGCCTCCAAAAGCATTTGTGGTGATAAAACTTTAATTATCCAGATTTTCACATATGAGAAGATTTGCTTATAGGTCCATGAAGAAAAGCTAGTTTCCTCTTTCTGCCCCAAGTGACAAAACTGGCATCCCAGAATGTTGTGTAGCAGGGGAGAATATTCAAAGCTGCCTGCTGCTGATTATGTGGCAATTACCCCTTTCAAGCTTCCCCTGGCTCAGTATGGTCCCACAGACCTGCTGGAGAAGGGCAGAGAGGGGCCGAGACCTCTCTGCTCCCATCTCCTAATGCTTTGAATAAAACCTTCACTAGTTATTTAAGTGACGTGGTTTGCTGACTTCAATTTGTGCTCTGAAGGAACACATTTTGTAAAATACGTTGGAGAGTCACTTTATTGCTCTCTAAACTCCCACTAAGCCATAGCAATCATAATCTCTTTTGAAGTCTTATTATCCTGACAGTGCGTGGTCAAGTCCCTAACACTCTAAGCTTTACGTGGCCTAATTAACGACAATTACGGGAAAGATTTCAAGGAAGCTTTGCACTGAGATTCCTGTGAGAATCCCTGTGCTGGGAAAATGCTCTATTTCTCATGAACTCTCTGTATACTCCACAACAGCACACACCTTTCTGGCTAGCAGGAGCATGTCTGCAGGCTCTCGAAGAGGCTGAAACCAACAGGGACTTGTGTTTTGCAGACACAAAATGTATGTGCTTGCATATAAACACATCTGTATCTAAATATGGATAAGTAAAAGTATCAGTAAGTATGGATGAGGATAACTATAGATAAATTGATATATATCATAGCGACTACCTAGCAGAGTAAGGCAGGCTTATAGAGAATAAGATTTCATATAAACAGGTATTGATGTACATATATTTCCATACATACATATTTAGACATGTAGGGTGTGCATCTGCATATAAAAGATTGAAACCTAGACCAAACCTCAGCCTGGTGAATGTGGCTGAAACTTTCAGTTGACTTAAGGAAGCAGGACTCGGCGTGTACTTTTGGAGCTCGCTAGCTTTGTAGAAGATAACTCTGCATTTTTGGGTTTCCATATGAAGGAAAGATGAGAGATGGAGCAAGCCATATTCTGACCTTTGTCAAAAGCCAGGTGTCTTCTGCAAGGAGTGCTGGAAGTCACTGTTCTGTGAGTCTGTTATAAAAAGGGGAGCCATGCTCGTACTCCTTGTCTTGGATCATAGTAAAATCTTTTTATCCTCTCTATTTAGATGGGATTTTTACCCCTAAAGGCATGCAAGGCAGAAAGTAGGACTATACAGGAAATTATGAGCTCAATATACTGCAATACATGCTTAATAGATGGGTGTGCACAATAGATGTTAATGTGCAGTATTTCCATATTCTTTTTATTCACACTTTCTCTACGTCTTCAGATTAACATACTAGAATTAGAGAGTTGGTTTCTGCCCTGCAGTTACTAAAATAAAAACAGCAAAACAACTCAGTAGCGCAGAGACAAATGTAGGTTACAGCTGATTTTTCCATCTCCATTTTTGAGGATAACCTGAATGGATGGCAGTTTTGACCTTGGCAATTCCTTTACAGATATGCTACTGATCTCGACCAATCCATATGACTACCACTTCTGCTCACAAGGAGTAGTTACAGTGGACAACTTGGATGATGGAGAAGAATTGTTGGCAACAGATGTAAGTCTGTATGGATTTGACTTTGGGTTTCCTAGATCAGGGGAAGAAGACCAATGGGAGAAGCCTAACTTCTGTCACTGAAAATATTGGACTAAAGCAAAAGCAGGAATGGGTGTCAACTGCATTCAGACCATGAAACACAAGGCCTGGTAAATTGTTACGCTTTTGAATCTGGCCCATGTAATATCCATCTTTTATGACTTTTATATATAAAATGCTAGAGGAAAAGACCTCTGCCCTGGTTCCCCTGCCACTGCTGGGTCTTCAGGGTGTTCCAGTGGCTGCTTTGGGTGGTAACATCCCTTGCCAGGATAGTAATGTCTGCCATGCAAAGGTAGATTGTGGGGCTGCAAAACACCACTGCTTTTGTGCAGGTAAGTGACAAAATATCTGTGTTTTCTTTCCACAGCAAGCCATGGACATCTTGGGATTTGTGCCCGATGAGAAGGCTGGTTCCTACAAGCTCACAGGTGCCATCATGCACTTTGGGAATATGAAATTCAAGCAAAGACCCAGAGAAGAGCAGGCAGAGGCTGATGGCACTGAAAGTAAGAACAACACCTAAAATTACTCCTCAGCTTCAAAAGACTGGCATGTACCAGGCACTGTGCTGAGGAAGCAGCAGCCTGTTTGCTTTGTTCTTGCACACGGTAGCTCCTGATCAGCCAAGAGTGCTGCATTTGTAACAGGCTTGTTCAGTGGTGGATGACCTTACTCAGCAGGAGATGAACAGATTCAGTCAGACTAACAGGATCAAATTCTGTTTTTGAGACCATTTGCACAAAATGGCTGTGAAATGTTGCTGCCTTAACTTTCTCTTTCATGACTTGAGGTCTTGCTTCTTTACTTTCTCTTGCACCTGAAACTGTCTATAACCAGTTTAGAGATATGATCTTTTCCCTAAACCTGAAGAGTTTCTTAAGTAAGATTCTTGCAGCGACTGGGGTATAAACTAGTTTAGATGGCCTACCATAAGGGAGAGTACAGGCATACCTAACACAAATCATTAAGAGACCAAGGTCTTTATCCAATCTGTCTTTGGAAGTGGATGTGCTTAATATATTTTCTTAAGCTGGGCATGTTTCCATGCAGAAGTTTAAAGCCAACTGAAACCTTGTTTCTCTTGACCAGGTGCTGACAAAGCTGCCTACCTGATGGGAATCAACTCCTCTGATTTGATTAAGGGTTTGTTGCACCCGAGAGTGAAAGTTGGCAACGAGTATGTGACCAAAGGTCAAAGTGTTGAACAGGTGAGGAGATGCTTTCAGGGTATTTGGATACCTGTCCTGCAAGCCTTGAGGATTTGCCTGTAGCATTTCAGAGAGACAGACAGCTGCTGGAAATATTAACATGAGCCTCTAGTAGCTGTTCTCATTTTATATCCCCAAATTTGGGGAAATACATGGTGAAATTGAAGGGAACTAGTGAAGAGACTGACAAAGGAATATTGGCCAGCACTGCTTTTGATAGAATTGTTTTTCTGATGTGTTAGTAGCAGCCACACCGGGAAACCAGGTGCAGTAAAACCACATGGGGATTGATAGCTAATTCTGGATGAGAATAGTTACCTAGAGGTGTTGAGCCGTGGATTATTTATTCACTCATCACTCATTCATTATTCATGTAATTTTAATCTCTGTGTGACCTCAATCAGCTAAAGGCAATATCCACTTAAAGTTATCTCTTAATTTAGGGGGAAAAAATTCCTTGGGTTGCTATGCTAAAGCTGTAGCAATACTGGTGAAAATGCTGCAGCGTTTTGGTTACAGTAAAAGTTGCTGTTTGAAGACAGCCTGTGGTACAGGCTCAGAAACTAGAAAACTGCTACACTATCCTAATGGTGTAAATGTGCGTATGCTAAAGAAGAGACTTTAGACAGACTTTTCCTATTGCCTGCTCGTGCCGTAGCATCCCTCAAAAATTAGAAGCAAATATCAATTAACAACTTGAGCATAGATCTCCCCCCTGTTCTGGCAGTAGCTCTGGACATCATAGCTGGCATCTGGCCTGTGAGCTTTCTGATACCTTACTTCCACAGAAATATAATGGATTAAATAATTTGGAACTTGCTTTCCAGCTGTTTCCCATGATGTACTTCACGAGCACTGTACGTACATGTTAGAAGACATCCATATATATAGCAGTGATTTGGAGAAAATTCAGCAGAGATAAGAGGAGAAGCTGTGTGTTGTATTAACTATGCCTTGGTGATTGTACAAACCACTGTGACATTTCATTTAAACTGTAAACAGGCATGGAAACAGGCTACTGCACCAAAATCCTTGTGTTCCACAGTGAATTCTGTTTCACACAGTGGTATTCTGAAATATGTATTTTAGGTTCTGTATGCTGTCGGGGCCTTATCTAAGGCAGTGTACGATCGAATGTTCAAATGGCTGGTGGTCCGTATCAACAAGACCTTGGACACTAAGCTGCCAAGACAGTTCTTCATTGGAGTCCTGGATATTGCTGGGTTTGAAATCTTTGATGTGAGTATTAATGTGTGAGGACTGGGTGGAAGGACATAAAAGATGCCAAGAGATAGCTCTTGGTTGGGTGTTTCTAAATGAACAGAAGGCAAAGTGCTGAGAAAACCGTAAGGCAAATAGTGTATATGACTTTACATGGGGTTTTTTCCATGAACAGATATAAAAACCACTTGGCTGGACATGCCAATAGTTCCTGGGAGCAACATCTCATATGCTTTGGGCTGTAAACAGTTTTCTTCTTGCTGTTCCACCAAGTTAACTGCAATGCAAATGCTTCTTTTTTATCTCTTTCTGCAGTTTAACAGCTTTGAGCAGCTGTGCATCAATTACACTAATGAGAAACTGCAACAGTTTTTCAATCATCACATGTTTGTCCTGGAGCAAGAAGAGTATAAGAAGGAAGGCATTGAGTGGGTATTCATTGACTTTGGCATGGACCTGCAGGCCTGCATCGATCTAATTGAGAAGGTATGAACATGCTAAGGAGTACTTACTGAATTATTTTTATTCGTGATGCTCCCCTGGATGTGTCCTCTCAGCCCAGTGAACAGAGTAGGATAAACAGCATGACAAGCTTCTTGCCTTTCTACCTGCAATACAGAATCAAAGGAAAATCAGTGTTTGTGGGTACTCAGCTTTACCTTATTTAAGGTATTTCTGCCTTACAGAGCCAACAGCAGCCAAAAAGCTGTAATTGGCAACGTAACTGATAATTTGTATGGCTGGATCATCTTCCCTGGTTTGCACTTTTTATCTTTCTCTGCCCCTGCTGTTCCTCCATTTAGTCTGTGCCACATATGCTTAACATCAAACTCGTCAGCTTTTCAGGGCAAATGCAATGTTTCAGTCTTGTGCCCTGTACGTCTCCCGTGAGGCTCCTCTTTCTCACATTACATGCTGATGTGCAAAGTCCATTGTGCTCTTTCTACCCTGAAAAGGAATGAAACCTCTCACCACCTCCCCAGCATGGGATATACCTTTCCTTTTCCCTTCTTTGTGAGTATAATGTGGTCCTGATGGGGACAGCTGTCCCCTGCTGTATAACCTCTCTTTGTATCTCTTTCTGCCATGTTTTATGGCACAGCATCTAACCCTGCTGATCTGTGAGGAAACACAAAATTTTGCTTCCTGCATTAGTAGGAAATTTGGAACAGCAGTAGAAAGGCTGATTATTAAGTTGTCTTCTATTTGATCACTGTCTTGTCCAAGGGCAGGATATCTGTGCATGATCCTAGTCCCTCAAAACCAATGTGCCCCGTGCTATGAGGTTTGTTCATCTCTGCCCGAGATATGAATGAAAAAAGGCTAGTTGGTCCAGCTGCCCTGAAAGATAAATCAAACCCTTTCTGGAAGCCATCATAAAGCCTCCTAAGGCAGAAGTGACCTACTGAATAGTCAAAAGTGGCATTCTGAATAGTCAATGGGGTGGCTACTATTTTAACAGAATAGTCAAAGACTTCCTTCTCAGGTTGAGAAGGAATTTCGCAGGCTTCAAATTCCATTAGATAAAACTTACAGGCTGCATAGCCACTGAAAGCAGGTAGCCTAAACATTTCCCAACAAAGATGCTCTTAAATCCACAGCCCCTGGGAATCCTGTCTATCCTTGAAGAGGAGTGCATGTTCCCGAAAGCTACAGATATGACATTCAAATCCAAACTCTACGACAACCATCTTGGCAAGTCACCCAACTTACAGAAGCCCAGGCCTGATAAGAAAAGGAAATATGAAGCTCACTTTGAACTCCTTCATTATGCTGGTGCAGTAAGTTCCTCTGCTGGCTGGTAGACTTTGTATCTGAGGTCTTCCGAGTGGGGTTTGGCTGCACCACACAATGAGGGAGGGTGAGAAGGATGAAGAGGGGAAGAAAGGAACAGTGAGGAGTGAAAGCAAATATCTACTCTCTCTGCACAAGTGTTGCAGCAGCGTAAGATGCCACCAGACTCCAGGACATCTGCTCCTTAGATATACAAATAGAATGAAGGAAACTGAGGAGGGCTAATAGTACTTTTGCTGGAAATATGCCTTGCTTTGCCTTTATCATTTTTCCTAGGACCAGATGAAGACTAGTAATTAAACAGCAGCAGCATAATTAAACTACTTTTCACCTTGATTTCCTGGAAAAATGAACTAATTTCTGAGTAACTCAAGGGATGGTTTAAAAAAAAGGCATCACTTTTTACTCATTTTAGGACCAGTATGTCAAATTAATAAAAAGAAGTGTGGTTAGCTCTGATGTGGTGGTTGAGTTTACGGTTTCAGTGGTGATGAGGTGAATGAGAACTTAATCCAGTGCTGTGATAGCTGAGCCAAAACTTGTCCAGTTTTGAAGTTCTGTTTTCAGGCCAGATAGGCAGAAAGAATTGGAGGGGGTCACAGGAATTTTTTAATCAAACTATGATTGATAATAAGCCTCAGCATAGCAGAGCAGGAATTTACCTGATGCTGTTAATTTCAAATTATAATTGAGCATTAAGCTAATTTTGTATTTATTAAAAGAAATAATGCTGATCTTGGTACTTATCTGTAGTTGTTAATGTATTCAGCAAAGAAAATTAGAATTTCTATTCCCTTGTGGTATTGATAATGGAACATATTTTCCCACTAAACAGAGCTGTGGCAAAGTCCTTGAGTTAGTTTATAATCATTAAGATTTTGTTAGAAAACTCAAATTATTCCAGTGTAGAATGCTATTTTGAAGTTAAATTATTACTTGTGTGATTTATACTTCAGCACTTTTTAATAGGGTTCCTGGGACACCAATGTCACGTGGTATCTCCACAGATAACCACATGGAGTCCATGAGAAGATGTAGGGACCAGATAGTTTGGAAGGGGTATGTGGGATTCACACGCTAATTATTAGGAAGAGAGGTTTGGGAATTAGGAAGCAGAGAACTGGAGGGGAAGTGATGAAAACCAGGGCAGCTGGTAGTGCTCTGAGCACAGCTCTTCACAAAAAGTCATTGGCTTCAAGCCGAACCACAAAGAACTCCTGGCTGCTCTGAAGGGGAACACTTGCAACCTCCGGTTTGTTTTTCAATGCCTTGCTGTAGGTTCCCTACAACATCATTGGGTGGCTTGAGAAGAACAAGGACCCGCTTAATGAAACTGTAGTAGGCATTTTCCAGAAATCCTCCAACAAACTCCTGGCAAGCTTGTTTGAAAGCTACGTTAGCGCTGACAGCGGTAAGCAGAACCAGCTCACATGGGCTTTCTTTGGGTTTTGGGATGTGTGCTCGGGAATGAATTTCAGAAACTAAGCAATTCTCTCAACTGCAATTGCCTCAGTGCTAGATGAGGCAGTGACTAATTATTTAGATGTGCACAGCATCTGTAGGAGTTTACCAGTTATAGGAAGGAGATCATTAACTCAGCTAGTTTGAATGTAATAGTACCTCTGAGCAACTGTGGCAAGGAACGCTGTGTTGTGAACGATCCAGTGGGAGTTTGAGCATGCAAGTGTTCAGATATGCAGCCAAGTGTTGCACAAAAGATTGTGTATGTAAATGCCAACGAGAAAGAACACGTCTTGTTCCTCATGCTGTAGTACTCCTTGCTAGCGCCCCTGAAATAAATAAGAAATACCATGTTTAAGAAAGAGTTTTGGAATATTTCATTGGATTAGTAGCAAGTACACACTGATGGTACTGGAACACCATTCCACACTGGCCACAGTAGAAGGCTTTGCCAAAATGTCTCCCTTTTTGCTTGCTGCTGTTTTTTATTTGACAGTGCACATTGTACTAATGTACAGTGTAATAACGTATATCTGAGGACATATTTAATTTCTATCATTTACACAGAACTCTCTTATTTGTGAAAAGACAAGTAGCAAACATCCAGAAAATTGATCTTAACTGAATAACTGGTATTCGTTACAAAGATGTAGCTCTTAAGTCCTGAAGTTGCAATCACTCACAGCATGTTTATTAGCAGCCTCATTTCAAGAGATGCTCTTGTCATGAATCACATGACACTTTCCTAGGAAGCAAGCAGGGATGAAGAGTTTGTAATGGGAATGAGATGGAGCTGAATGTAAATAACAAACATCCTGCCACTAGCAAATCCTTGCAAGTTACTAACTGCCTGTTTGCCTGTGGATATTCCTGTCTGTCAGAATACTACCTTGTTTTCTTTGGTGTCAGGAGAAAGGAACAGCCTGTCCAGATTAGCCTTTTCCAGTTACAGCACTGTCACCATCTGAAGGGGGAGAGGCTGTGGATAATTGCATCAAGCAGATTGCACTCTTCACTTCTCCTCTTATGTTGACTCTTGTTGGCAGGTGACAGAATGACAGACCTCCTGGGAATGATCTAATGGCCCACTGCTTAGAAAGCTGCAGCAACTGCTGTACATTTTTGGGTCATGTCTGGAACTTGCAAAACTTTGTAAAGGTCTTGTCAGAAACTAGCATTCTTTGGGAGGATCTGAATGATTTTGACTCCAAAGCTTTAAGCAAAATTCAAGGGGTGCAAAGTTACTATATCTACAATTACAAATATTTGTTTCCCTCTCTTCTAGACAGATCTTACTTGCACAAGTTCAGAGTCTGCATAGCAGAGAATCAGTTTCTATACAGTACAATGTGCAGTATAAGTTTTCTGTAAGCGTTCTTTTTCTTTAAATTTTTCTTTTTCTACATCATCTCACCCTATGGGGCTTGTAACGAGCTACAAATTACTTTTGTTAAAAGTTATTTTTCTGCCTTATTCATATTTATGGGCTTTTCTGCATAACAAGTGATGCAGGATAGATCTGAAATGCAAATGCAATCCAGAAAGCTTACAGTGGTCTTTGACAAAATTCGTAACTATGGACAGAGAGCTCCAAATGTGTGATGTATCAGACATGATGTTCAGAATGTCTTGTGTAAAATCTGAGCAATCAGAGTCTTTTAGTCAAAGAGAGCAGCACTATTGAAATGGTCTGTTTTCCACACTCTGCCTGCACCCCTTACTGAGATACAGATTGGCTTATGCCTCTTTTTCCCCCCCTAGGTGACCAGGGTGGAGAAAAGAAACGCAAGAAAGGTGCTTCTTTCCAAACAGTGTCCTCGTTGCACAAGGTTTGTTACCTTTCCACACTTGGCGGTTTGAGTTAAGACAATGCATTGAAGAAGAATGTTAAGGATTGTAATGGAGAAGAAAAAATTGAAATCCAGCACTGAAATTTGACTCGTGGATGGGGTTCTTGACCTTGGCTAAAGACATATGCTGCTATTAAAACTGCATGTCAGGGGCTACTGCATTTCACCATCTTGGAGCAGTCAGGAGATTGTTCTTTTTACTGTGCTTGAGAAAGTATCATAAAATGGTGCCAACAACATTTAACACTTATTTTGTGGCTTACAGCGTCATGCTTGTCTTTGGAAGAGGAACTGATTACAAGTAATTTGCTAGTCTCTATCTGATTACTGCTTGTAATTGGATCCTAGGGTTAGAGCAATCATGGAAAACAAAAATTGTTGAATGAAGTGCCATAAAGCCTCTTGTTTCCTCAGTTATTCCCTTCCACTGGGACTGGTATGTGCTCCTGGTGGAAGCTGTCACTAGGATCATGCCTGAGGAAAAATGGGGCTATTTACCATTTTTTACCATTACTACCATTTCTATGGGTAACATTGAGGAAGATGTAATGTATGTCAACCTCAGGTTGGGAAGGAAGTAGTTACCCACTAGCTATGTCACTTTGTTTTGTTTGGAGATACTCCCCATGAAGGGAAATCACAGGAAATGCAGACCTGCATCTTACCAGCTGAAGAGCATAAAGGTGGCTGAAGGAGCACTCGGGCAATAATTAATAAGCCACAGACAGAAGCCCAGTTTCCAGCACACAAGCAGCTTTAGTGCCCAGCTCAGGTTGTTTGTTGTCCTGTCTGGCATATGAGAAATTTGCAGTTTGCTCATTGTGCTGGTGACATTGCATTCTACCTCCCATGGTCTCCATTTTCTACTTACTAGACAAAACACTTTCCCCAGAGCCTGGCGATCCCTGAATGCTTGGCTTCTTCTGAGCTAGCTTGCTGTCTGTCTGGGACATGTCTGATTAAGACCAATAAAGGGAAAGTATTTGGCCAGGAGACAAAAACCCAGCCCTTATGAGGAACAGGTGGGAAAGGTGAGCTCCCCCTACTGAGTGGGGAAGTGACCAGGCAAAGATGCAGTTGGCTTTACAGAAATGCTCCACAGGATGACACTGAATCTTGCCTGCTGCTCATTTTGGGTTCTGAATTTCTGGGGTTGTAAGTAAAACGTATCTTCTTTGCTAAAACTGATATGGAATCCTATGATAATATTAAATTGTACTTTGGTTTATTTGAACACACTTCTCTCTAATAATTTTGGTAAGCTTATAATTTTGTTGGAGAATTTTTAGAAAGATGAGCTTCTTAAATTTAACAACCAACAAACCGAAGAAATAGAGATTGGAATTCCACTAAACTGCTAAATCTAATTATGTTTTTAATGTGTCTGTTCTAGGAAAATTTAAATAAGCTGATGACTAACCTAAGATCTACAGCCCCTCACTTTGTACGATGCATTATCCCCAATGAATCGAAAACTCCAGGTATGAAAAAGACATTAGTCTTAAAATTTTAGAATATTTAACTCTGTCATTCTATTGCTTACTTCTGAGTCACCAGACTGTACTTAAATACTGTCTGTGCTTTCTACCTTATCCAATCATGTTGCTCTTTCAGGAGATGACATCTCACATTTTCCAATTTCCTTGGGGAAATGAAGATGAAGCCCTGTGGAGAAACTCCATTTAATTTAGCCTTGTTTTCCCCCTGCAGGCGAAATGGATGCATTCCTTGTCTTGCATCAGCTCCGCTGTAATGGTGTCCTGGAAGGCATCCGCATTTGCCGGAAGGGTTTCCCAAACAGAGTGCTTTATGCTGACTTCAAACAAAGGTAATGCAGAGCTATGATGTCTCCTGTTCCATTCAGGTTTATCTTCCTTTCAGTTTGGCTGACATGGAAGGCAGAATTCTTCTCTTCCTTGTGTCAGTGTAGATACAAAGCAGGAAATTACCCTGGGTGTTTTGGTTTGGGTTTTTCCTCTTTAAGTTTTGGGGGAAGAGGGAAAAAAACCAAAGCGGAATCTAGGCCAGTTTTACACATTGCTCATCTGTTATTAACAGGTACCGCATCCTGAATCCAGGAGCAATCCCAGAGGATAAGTTTGTGGATAGCAGAAAAGCTGCTGAAAAACTGATGGCATCTTTAGAGGTTGACAGTAGCCAATATCGTTTTGGACACACCAAGGTAACCAGAAGAGACCATCATTGCTTATGTAAAGAGAAAAGTAATAGATCTGGTATTTAATTAGCAGAATAGGACACTGCAATTTCTGGTGGTGGTGTTTAACGGAGATTTAATAATACAAGGAACCAGTAAAATAGCAGCAAAGTGATAGTAGGTTTTAAGCTGTGCTAGAGGAAATTTAACTCTCCGGCTCAAGTTCCCACAAAGTTTTTATTAGAGCAACTCTACAAGCAGACACAGCAGCAGCTGATGCTCCATGCCCCCCAGTAAAACAATAGCTTATTTAGTATAATATAGGTACATTCAAACATAGATGAACCACGGGATCAGCTGCAGCTTTTGAAACGAGGCCACGTGCAATTCTCACATGATCCCATTAGCAGGGATTTCTGGGGGGTCAGGAGTTGTGGTTCAGCTGACCTACTTGGAACCCTGCCACAGCTGAAAGGTGTTGTGGCAATACATTAGTTTGGCCTATTCAAAACTGGGGAGATAAAACCCAGTTTTAAAATAACTCTGGAACTGTACAGTGAAGTCCCTGATGCAAGTAGTATTTGGCCCTCTATACTCTTCTAGTTTATAATGAGTCAATAAGAATACCATTCTGAACTATTTCAGCAAGGCCATTGTAGCTCTGATATAAATCCTTCATTGTGGTGAACTGACATCTGTGCATGTACCAGGTGTTCTTCAAGGCTGGTCTCTTAGGCCATCTAGAAGAAATGAGGGATGAGAGACTTGCAAAAATCCTAACGATGATCCAGGCAAGAGCGCGTGGCAGATTGATGCGGATTGAGTTTCAGAAGATAGTGGAGCGCAGGTATGAAGGCACCCCCTTAAATCTTGGCAGATAACAGTAATTACCATTTAATTATAAGTTGAACAGACCCATTAATTACAGCCCCTAAGGCTATAGATAACCCTAAATTAAAAGCTTTAAGTGGATGTGTGATAAAAATAATAGCAACTGTATATTAGTTGCCTGCAACTCTAGTAAAAATGAGATTCGGAAATTTTTTGTGTCTCCAAAAATAAAGAGATCTGGAGGAAGTCTCTTGTATCTCTTGGAAATTAGTATAGGTTCCTAATATTGCCAAGAACAAACCTATGAAACTGACTGAAAATGAAAATGAAACCCTCACTTTTTCAATTCAGGCTAAGATTTAGGGAATTTTGTTTGTTTTCTCTTAAACCAGGGACGCCCTTCTTGTAATTCAGTGGAACATCCGTGCTTTTATGGCTGTCAAGAACTGGCCTTGGATGAAGCTTTTCTTTAAGATCAAGCCTCTCCTGAAGTCTGCAGAAACTGAAAAGGAGATGGCCACTATGAAGGAAGAATTCTTGAAACTGAAGGAGGCCCTGGAAAAATCTGAAGCCCGGAGAAAGGAACTTGAGGAAAAGCAAGTCTCTTTAGTTCAGGAAAAAAATGATTTGCTTCTCCAGCTCCAAGCTGTGAGTAGATACATAGATTTATATACTTGTTAGATGTTCTTTGATACTCAAAGGTTTACAGACCAGAGTGTTAGTGGAATTTAATAAAAATAAGCTGTTGGTCTTTTCAGAGTCTTGCCAAAATTCAGAGCAGATAGAAGTTCTCAGGTTTTAGCATATAACCAGCTGGGCTAACAATGCAAATCTTAACAGGTTCTGTTCAAGCCAACGTCTTTGGCAGTAACACGTGCAAGTAATCCCATATGTGACTAGTCATGCTCACCACTATCTCATCGTGCTCTGTTAATTATTTTTCTTCTGAAATCAAGAGTAGGAAATTTTCCTTACGCTGCTGTGTAGCGTTGGATCAGGCTCCCTGACCACTTACAGGATAGGGGACAAGTGAGAGAAAAAAAAGGTCAAGTAAGGGAGAAAAAAGGCCAGGCAGTCATTGCTGTCCTCTTCCTTGTGCCACACCAGGAGCAAGACACTCTGGCAGATGCCGAGGAGCGATGTGACTTGTTGATTAAATCCAAGATTCAGCTGGAAGCCAAAGTCAAAGAACTGACAGAGAGGGTTGAGGATGAGGAAGAGATGAATTCTGAGCTGACTTCTAAGAAGAGAAAATTGGAAGATGAATGCTCTGAGCTCAAGAAGGATATTGATGATCTTGAAATAACACTTGCAAAAGTAGAGAAAGAGAAGCATGCTACTGAAAACAAGGTATGTTCAGAACTTCACCACATATTCAAAAGAGGCTGGGCGTGGATTACCTTTACGACAAGTGCTCCAGGTCTTCTGATGGTTTTACACTGTTTGTTACACAGGCCACACTGAAGCGTCATTAATTTGACCTTATGAGATAAAAATGGTTAACTCTGAGCCTAAATTTCCCTTTTTTTGAAGTGAGTCCTACTGCACTTCAGCTGAAGAATTATACCTATTTGGGGAATTTTTAAGTAAACAATTTTCTGCTGTAACCATTAATTCCTCCAGCTCTCCTCCTTGAAGTCTGTAAATGTAAAAAGCTCGTCTCCTACTTCTCCCAAAGAGAATCAGAGGCTGGAGTCCATGACAATGGGAGTGACTCTGAAAAGAATTTAGCATGTTTGAAATAATGTACTATACCCACACCAAAAACTGGCAGACTGTTGATTTTTTGACAGGATACCCTTCCTTCTCGGACCAGCATAGAAGAGAGCAGAGGAGGCTGCTGTTCTGCAAAGTTCTTTATTTCATAGTCTCATAGTTTCTTGAAGGCAGAGTTCGAAGGGGGTTACATGATAAAACCAAGCAGCAACAGCAGCAGCAGCAAAACAGCAGGCAGCGTACAACAGTTTCTTCTAATTTCCCATAATTCCTTATTATTCATATATTTTTTTCTCACAGAAGTGTGGATTATATTTGTTAATTAACCAATGAAATCAATACACGATTCTAGTTTTCTTAACTTATCCTGGTCTAATTCTAACAGCCGTAAGCATTACATAGGTATCACGCAGATTTGCATATACAATTTCTATCAGCTCTTATTGTTTATGTGAACATTATATCTAAAAAATGTGAACAATATCGTTCTATCTATATTTTGTCTAAAATAAAGAATTCTGTGAAAAGGCAACACTGCTGCAGAAAGAACTGTGTTTAAGGTCTCTGCTGCAGCTTTTTAATGTTTAAGGCACTTAGCGTGTATTTCTGCTGAAAGCTAAAAATCTACATTTCTATTTTACTTTGGTATGACTTCATGTATCTCAGCTTGTCCAGAGGTTTTAATTCAACTCCTGTGCTTTGGCTTTCATCTGGGCCTAAGTCCAGAGAAGCCTTCATTCCAACAGCAGACATTAACTCCCTTGATGGCAATTTCACTCAAAAAGCCACAAAGTGCTGGGAGGGGATAAATCCCTTCCTTTCTCTTGTTTTTCTGATTACACGTTCAGACCAGATAGTGATTTGAGCCTTGTTATGATAATCCCTTCCTTCAAAGTCTCACAAGTATATCTTCCTTTCTCACACAGGTCAAAAATCTGACAGAAGAAATGGCAACACTTGATGAGAATATCAGCAAACTTACCAAGGAGAAAAAGTCCTTGCAGGAATCTCATCAGCAAGTTCTAGATGACCTACAAGCAGAAGAGGACAAGGTCAACACACTGAGCAAAGCTAAAGTGAAACTGGAACAGCAAGTGGATGATGTAAGCTGGCTCTGCCTTTATGTTACACGAGACTCGTTTTACCACCACTTACAGTGCACCTTTCATGAGACTGAAAGGTTGCAAAGCTTTGAAATGTGTTCCTGTCCTTTTAGAAATGTAGTCCTTGTACTGTCTGTAAAAGGTATAATTACAGGAACACTAGAAAAATTGATCTGTGTTCAGCCTTGCAAAGGATTGCAATAACAAGGGAAAATCCTCCCAACTTGCACTTGCAGTGTAAGTGGCGTGAAGTCAAACAGAACTTTGCCGCCAAGAGAACTGTAATGCTTGCACAAATTAAAGCATGGACTAACCCTTTTGTTCTATTTCTTTAGCCCATGTGCCCACTGGCGGCTAGAAAACAAAAAATGTAAACTAGGATGCTTGTCCTTAAGTGCTTCTGCTTCACAGCTCACTAGAACTCAGCACAGAACTAGGCACAACCTACATCTGACTTCCGTGAACCATCTGTGTTCAATATATTTGTTATGTGGCTTTGCTCCTAAAGCTCGAGGGATCACTTGAACAAGAGAAGAAAGTGAGGATGGATCTAGAAAGGGCAAAACGTAAACTGGAAGGGGATTTGAAGCTGACCCAAGAGAGTGTCATGGACTTGGAGAATGATAAGCTGCAGATGGAAGAAAAGTTGAAAAAGTAAGGAGTTGATTCTGTTGTACCAAATAAAGCAGCACAGTTACAGTGTCATTTAAGAGCCTTCTCGTGTGTCATCCTGCTCTGATGGTGGCCGAAAGAAAATTCCATTATGAAAGTGTGTAGCCAAGGAGGGAGGGAAAATTACTCTTGTGTACACGATACCTGAAACATTAGAATTCATTAAACTTTCCTACATTAAAAAAAAGTAACCCAGAAATTTACTAATGTTTTTCATTGCTTAGAGGAGAAAGCTGAAGAAGGAACTCTCTAAAGTTGTTCATCCTAACTAGCTATCATAGTATTGTTGGGAGACCTGACTCTGTTAAATACATTTTTCCATTGAGCCTGAAAATAGCATTATTTTTGTATGAGACAAAGAACCAGAAATATAACTGCACAAATGCATGCAGAGGCTTGACTTGGAAACTGCTGCTCAGAGGAAAATGGGTTTTCATGCAAATTGCAATACATGAGAATTGTTTCCATTTTTAGATACATTAGAAGTTTTATTGATCAACTCTTTTAAAATTGCAAAATCCTAACTTGAAGCTTCAAGGCAAATTGTCCCAGTAGGATTTTCCTTTCTGTGCCAGGAAAGAATTTGAAATGAGCCAGCTGAATTCCAAGATAGAAGATGAACAAGCTATAGTGATGCAGCTGCAGAAGAAGATCAAGGAGCTTCAGGTCAGCTTGCTTTTTTATGTTATATCTTAGGATGATTTTCTCTTTGTGCCTCACCGAAAGACCTTGCAGAAACTTTTTATGGCTAGGTGCAGCTCCTCTTTGAGACACAAAGTGGTACACCTGCATAGCTTCCCAGACAGATTCCTTTTTCCCTCAGGATGCTCACTCTGTAGTGTTTCCTCCCCAGCAGCAGGACATATGACCACAGAATGGTAGTGGTTTCAGGCAAAGCAGAAAGGCTCTGGTGTTTTATTTTAAGTAAATAATATTGTTCCAAACCGTGGAGGTGAGGGTAGTTGCTGGAGAGGATATCAGCAGTGATAAGCATGGATTTGAAATTTAGAGAAAAGGTTAAAACACGCAGGAAATTTTCAACAGAAATTAAAAGGCCAAGGAAATCCAGCACAGTCCAAACAAAATGTCTGGGCTTAAAATAACAGCTCCACTTTTTTTTTTGTTAATAAAGAATATTTGTATAACTTGGGTATAAAGTGCAAAATAATCTTGGTGAAAATAATCTTTTAATAAAACAGGCTGCTCCCAATAAATATTCGTTATCCATGCAGTTCTACATACTGCTTTATTGAAACCCTGTCTTAACACTCCTAGAGAGAAATTAATTCAGTCACTGAGCTCTTAAAATGAGAATTTGTTGCTGTTACTCCTGCTAGCGTGTATGTCAGGTGAATGTCAAACACATGAACATAAGGTCAGTGCACTGGACCAATATGTCTTGAATTAGAACTTGCAGAGCAATCTACTGCAAGCAAGATGTGACTCATCATCATTACTGTAGCTCAGGATCTGATTTACTGGCACAAATGGGCAAGTCCTTTAACTGCTGAGCTTCTGCCAGCGAGGTAAAATGTGGGCTGGCAGAGGGTTTAACGATTTGTAAGGTGCCTCACGGTCTTCTGATTGGAATCATCGTAAAACTGACCGAAAAGTGTCCATGTCTCTCTGGCAGGCTCGTATAGAAGAACTAGAAGAGGAGTTGGAAGCAGAAAGAGCTGCTCGAGCCAAGGTGGAAAAGCAGAGATCAGATTTGGCCCGAGAGCTGGAGGAATTGAGTGAGCGGCTTGAGGAGGCTGGGGGAGCCACAGCTGCCCAGCTGGAGATGAACAAGAAGCGTGAGGCGGAGTTCCTGAAGCTGCGGCGTGACCTGGAGGAGGCCACGCTGCACTACGAGGCCACAGCTGCCACACTGAGAAAGAAGCACGCGGACAGTGTGGCCGAGATGGGGGAGCAGCTGGACAACCTGCAGAGGGTCAAGCAGAAACTGGAGAAGGAGAAAAGCGAGCTGAAGATGGAAGTGGATGATCTGTCATCCAACATGGAGCAGATGGTCAAGGGAAAAGTAAGGGTCCTGAGGCTTCCCAAAGCCCCCCAAAAGTCACGTGTCGCTAAGGCTGGTCTGAAGGTTTCCCAGGACACCTGGTGTGGCTGAAGTGTTTTAGAAAGTGGTGTCTTGCACCATGTCTCCCTTACCCAGCTGGTGGTACCACCCTTCTCCCCTGGAGATGGGACAGCAATTAAGATGGCCCATCTGAAACACACAGTGCATCCTCAGTCCCAGGCATTTTGTTTATCCATGTATCTCAGGGCACAAAAACGTGTCACGTAAATTAGGCTCCTCCAGGCTGGTGACAACTGGAGTGATACCATCCAAAGCAGGATACCTCTCACCCTAAGCAGAGTCCTTTCAGATGCTGCCCTTGGTTCACAGTTTTGATCCATGTTAGCACGGAGTGCAAAGCAAAGGCTTGCATGATCACACTGTGTATTTTCACTTCCTACAGCTGAATTGTGGATTTTGTTTCCTGAGTACATAATCTCAGTAGCTTTCAGAGCACTCTAAATAGATTTCTTTCAGTGCAAGTGAGGAAAAGAGATGTCAGTATTCTCAGAGTTAGAAAGCTGTCATCAAACCCAATTTATGGTAAATGGCAATTAAAGCAGAATCAGTAGAGCAATTTTGATTGGAGGTGATTTTCCCATCTAGCAATTATGAGGCGGCTATGCCTGAACTTCATAGGCATGTGACTGCTGCTGAAGTTCTTGAAGAGCCTTTTTACACTGGTGCTTACATGCAGAACACAGTTCAGGGAAAAAAAACGGGAAAGGTGGTCTAATGGGGAGTCCCATGGCCTGGGATCATAGATGTGGGGCTGCTCTTCCCTGCTCTACTGCTGTGATGTTTGTGTCTTTGCTATCCGCCAGTCCTCTGACAGACAAACACACAGAAAAAGGGATACATTTTGAAGGCTACAGCTTCCAGATGTCTGCCTGGAGGCTACAACTTTCTTTGTCTTTTCTCCCGATTCCCATTAGGCCAATGCGGAGAAGCTTTGTCGCACTTATGAAGACCATCTGAATGAGACAAAAACAAAACTGGAGGAAATGACCCGCCTCATGAATGACCTCACTACTCAGAAGACAAAACTCCAGAGTGAGAATGGTATGTGCATGTTCAGCCCAGATAGACTGTTCCCCAGGAATTTATCAGGGGCACCTCTGCAACAGTGAGATGTGTTCTGCAATGGCATCTGCTGTGAAGGTGGCAGGGTTGGGATTGCTGAATGGAGCAGTAGCTTTGTGTCTTTTGACGTTTCTATCCTCAGCATTCTTATAAACTTGGTGGGGAAACCTTGCCATGGACTGGCTTTTAAAACAAACCTATACCCACATTTATCAGCATACAGTGATACCATCTCATGAGCCAAAATGGATGTGCCAGCTCAGAACCCAGGATGTGCCAGGCTGCCTAGGTATCTATGTTTCAGAAATAAGGATATGTGCATCTAGAAATGCTAGAGGGAAAAAGGAGTTGGTCCTGTGTGAATCCCATCTTCCTCAGCCTGACCTTGGGCATTGCACCCTAGAAGATGTTGACATCTGACCAAAAATACCACATATCCTATAACTTCTTGCTACCTTTCCGGCCAGAGCAGTATTATTTAATTTCTACATCCTCATCAAATATCACAATTCTGTGTATTTTCAAAGACATTTTTTGTAGGTGCTAAAAAGCTAGAAGCAGAGAAATTCTTCAGCCTTTTCTCAATATTCTGTGAGAAGACTGTCTTTCCTATGTAAACTATTTTAAACAAGGTCACAGTTTCATAAACTTCTTGCACTCGCAAGCTGTTTTGCAAGATTGTTATGGCTTTGACTTTGAAAATATTTTGGAATAGGTATCTTAGAACTTGGCCAATCCTCTCAAGGCGTGGATGGCCGAGGAACCAATTACCTATTGCCACTCAACACACTTTTGCGATCTATCCTATAAAGTAGTCAGAAAATTATTAAAGCTTAAGCTTTGGCTTCCACTTGTTCATGAGCCTGGACTCTGTGTCATTTTCTTTACCCTTCTCAGACCTGACAGTGGCAATTTTTCATTTCCTGTGTGTTGTAATTTCTGTATTTCCCATAAGACTGTGCTTTTCACCCTCCAGCAACACATTTCCTGTGCCCAGTGAAGTTTGCCTTATGTATTCATCCTGTATGCTGGTCATTGTGAGGTTCTCAGGGTGCTTTGCAGCCCTCTGAAAAGAAGTCTGTGGAAAAGCAATATAAAATAGTGAAAAAAAGTAAAACCATCTACAACTGCCCATGAAAGTAAGCATCGGTCTAGTCTGATCCACAAATTTAAGTAAAATTAAGGAATCAAGCTATTGGCAGTACAAAAAAACCCAACCACCCAAACAAAAAAAACTCAAGTCACAAAACCCATCCAAAAAAGGAAAAAAAAAAGAAAAACTAAGAAAAACTACCCTGGTGAAGTGTCCGATGGTTACAGCCTTGGAAGAAGCTTCACAACAGGTCAACCACAATCACGTGAGTTCTTTTCCTCAGCAGAATTGGACAGGTGGGACTATGATTTTTGACTGTGACTTTGTCATTTTATCATCTTACTCTTTTTTTTTTGTCTATTTGTCAAATCTTGCGGCAGGTGAGTTTACTAGACAACTCGAAGAGAAGGAGTCACTGATAAGTCAGCTGTCCCGGGGAAAAACATCCTTTACACAACAGATTGAAGAACTTAAGAGACAGCTAGAAGAGGAAACCAAGGTAATGCTTTAACTGTGTTCCATGCCTTGAAATAGAGTGGCAGAAAATGTGCATGTTCAGTTGTAGCCTGGATAAAAGCTGAAATGAGATGTAGGAGCGACAATGATTCCTACTAATTGTACTGATATAAGTTCCTGCCCCTGACTGAGGCAAGTTACAAGAGAAGAGTTTGGGAAAATCATCAGCATACATAAATGCTAAATAAAACTTACCCAGTAGGATAGCCAAAATCTCGGATCTTACATCTTAAAAGTTTGGGTGTTTCTCAAAGTTGTTAAATTATCCTCAGTCTTGATAGCTTCCTCCTCATGTCACCAGTTAGGGATGACTTCAAACACTTCTTGCCTCGCTTAACCTGGACTGTCAAAGCCAAAGGCAAAAAGGAAAAAAAAGCTTAAGCCTCCATTTGAATTTCTAGATGCTGTTTGATTTGGTTTTGCTGCAGTTAACCTTGCAATGTTGTGACCTGTCTATCCCTGCAGTCCAAAAATGCCTTGGCTCATGCTCTGCAAGCAGCCAGGCATGACTGTGATCTCTTGCGGGAGCAGTATGAGGAGGAGCAGGAAGCCAAGGCAGAGCTGCAGAGGGCTCTCTCCAAGGGAAATGCAGAAGTGGCACAGTGGAGAACCAAGTATGAGACTGATGCCATTCAGAGAACTGAGGAGCTGGAAGATGCCAAGTGAGTTACATGGGCTTCAGCATGCCGTTGCCTTGCAGAACTGTGCTCACACAAGTCTTGTTTTGTGCTAAGGAAATAGGGCATCCTGGTTGGAAAGTCCTTCTGACTCAATGCTGTCATTTGTGGCTTTCCTTCTGCTCTTCGTATTGCTTGGGCAGGTCAGCGTTTCCGCCGAGCACTTGTCTGTGCAGTAGTGGCTGTGGGTGCTGGGGTTTACCTGAGAACTAAGAGAATTACATAGCCCTGCTTAGTTATGTCACACTCGCACTTCGCCCCGGCCTACTACCTATGTTTCTCTGGTCTTGACTTCCCTTTCCCACTGAGAGATGATAGCTGCTCTGGGAAAGTAGGGCAGAAATTCATGCTGGCTCACACTGTACAGCTGCTCCCAGTTACCAGGCTCAGGTTGCTGGCCAAGGTCTCTGAACATCTCCAACTTCTGCCTCTGCACATCTCTGATCTGCAAGGTATTACCCCACTTTCAGCATATTTCCTTCATCTAGTATCTCCATGATCCTCTTTCTAGGCCAGCCTTTCTTTCCAGCACCTCTTCTTGCCAGGACTCCCTGTTTTCCCAATCTAAATAGTCTATGAACAAAAGCCCAGGGCATGACCAGCCTCCAAACTGGTGGTTGTCTCATATCTCTTAATTGGAGGAAAATGACACCGTCATTTCGAGCAGGTCTTATAAAATATTTACAACCAGCCCATACTGGTTACAGCTAGTAAGTAGCTAGCTGGTGCCTGAGAGTTCAAAAGTTCCATTTCAAATATTCACAGACACGCATAAAATGATCTGCCACATACTAGTATTCATAATTTAAGCTGGTTTTTTCCATCATAGTCCCTTCTCTCTAGAGGCTCAATTTCCCTCTCCATTCTTCTTCCCATTGCCCCATCCTCACCCCCTCCCTGTTTTCCCTTTCAGAACTGATTTATTGAGCCATTGCTCTGGTGTCAGTTTTTCCGGATAACACGGCAGCAGTGACACTTGGTCATTTCACTGTGTCTTCCCACCTGGCAGGAAGAAGCTCGCTGCCCGCCTGCAAGAAGCTGAGGAAGCAATTGAGGCGGCCAATGCCAAGTGCTCTTCTCTGGAAAAGACAAAGCACAGGCTGCAGAATGAGCTGGAGGACATGATGATTGACCTGGAGAAGGCCAACTCAGCAGCTGCCTCACTGGACAAGAAGCAGCGCGGGTTTGACAAGATCATCACTGACTGGAAGCAGAAGTACGAGGAGTCACAGGCTGAGCTGGAGGCTTCCCAGAAGGAGGCCCGTGGCCTCAGCACTGAGCTCTTCAAGCTGAAGAATGCCTATGAGGAGACACTGGACCACCTGGAGACTTTGAAAAGGGAAAACAAGAACCTCCAAGGTAGGCTTCATTCAGGTCCTGCAGCCAGTGCAAGAGCCACATCAACAGATGGCTGGAGGGTTGCAGGTGCCCATCAGCAGCTGTGGGGAAAGGTATTTATCTCATCCTGAGATGAGCTTTCCAATGTTGTTTGAGACACTGATGCTGCCAATGAATGTTTTGAACAAAGAGATTGGTATGGCCAGAGCAGAGAAGGCTTCCCTTTGCCCATCTGTCAATGAAAGTCACTGACAGAGGAGACAATCTCAGGGGAGGAACAAGAAAGATGACAGAGGTGCAGTGGATGAAGCCTAAACAGCAGAGCACAGTGTTCCTAGCCTGCAGATCACAGATAAAAACTAAATCACTATAGCCACTTCAAAAAGCACTCACAAGAAAAGCTGTGCCTTCAATTTGTTCAGGTAAAAATTCTTGCTGTAAGTGAAAGTAAGGCAGGGCTCTTGTACAGACAAGCCCTTGAGGTAGCAGGTTGAGGCATGGGTCCTCTATTCATGCTCCATGAATTGCAGGATGTTCCAAACACTGTGTTTGCTAAATCCATCCATCCTCTTTCATTTCAGAGGAGATTTCTGATCTGACCAATCAGATTAGTGAAGGAAACAAGAGCCTCCATGAAATTGAAAAAATCAAGAAGCAGGTTGAGCAAGAGAAGTCGGAAGTTCAGCTGGCTCTGGAAGAAGCAGAGGTAAGGAAAGAAAGCTCAAGGGAAAAGGAAGAGAGTGTCTTTATGAGGATTTTCCATCCTGTTCAACCTCTTAGGAAAACAGCCAGTGTGTTGATTTTTAGCATGTGCAGCCTCTCTGCACCCAGCTCCCCCAGCCTTGCTAGACAGTGTCTTCAAGAGTGACTAGTGACTTTTGGAGATGTCAGCCCTGTGATCATCAGTGGAGGCCTTTTGCAAGGAGGTGCCTTGTAGCTTTTGGATTTTTTTAGAATCATGGAATCATCAAGGTTGGAAGAGACCTCTGAGATCATCCACCCTGCACTACCTCTGTAACCCCTAAACCACTGAACCACATTGCCCAGTGCCAGATCCAGTTGTTTCTTAGATACCTCAAGGTATGGGGACTGCACCACCTCCCTATGGGGACAGCCTATTCCAATGCCTGAACAGTCAATTATTTTTTTTTTTTTTAATATCGAATCTGCATCTCCCCTGTCGCAGCTTTATGCCATTTCCTCTGGTCCTCTCGCTGTAGGCAGAAGAGACTGACCCCCACCTCACTCCAACCTCCTTCCAGGGAGTTGTTGAGAGTGACGCAGTGCCCCCTGAGTGTTCTCTTCTTGTGACTAAACAAACCCAACTCCCTCAGCTGTTCCTCATAAGACATTTTCTCGACCCTTCATTAGCCTTGCCACCCTTCACTGGTTGGTTGGTTGGTTAGTTTGGTGTTTGGGTTTTTTCCCACTTTCAGGAAGCTCAGAAATCTTCTGTCCACTGCCTCAAAATTCAGTCCTTGCTCACTTTGATGTAGAACATTTCAGTCTTTCAGAAAATAGAAATGCTGAAAATTATGTTCTTACACTCTTTTATCAGATATTTCTACTGTCTAGTTTCCAACAGCAAATTCACTATTTCCTGCTTATGAAAATAAGAAAAGAAGCCTCCTGATGAATTTCTCTTTTATAAGGTTTCAGATATTGAGTTGTTTACTGCAGCCTGCTTTTAAAAAATGCAGTAGTCCCAGAAGACAAATGAAAACAGTCGGGCAGGGATTTGGTAAAGACATTTGGCCTCACTGCATTCATTTCTACAGTGCCAAGTATGCACATACCCAAGAGGTTTGCCTCATCCCAGTTTCCAGAAACAAACCAATACGGAACAATCCAACTGGAAAGCCTTGTTAGTCACTTAAAGGGCTCAGCAGACAGATTTTCTTGGAAGTAAGGACGAGGTTAAGAAGGGGTGTGGCAGAAGCATCACAGCACACCTCAAGGGATTTTTAGTGAAGGCTGCATTTCTTTTGAATTGCATCTAAATAATATCTGCTAAACCAATGATCACCCAGTAACAGGAATCTAATAACTTTAATGCTTTGCAACTTCTTTTGTCTGTTATAGGATGCTTTATACACTGCAGGGATTTCACAGCCAGACAAACAGGTGTCATGATCAGAGCAGAGGAAAGAACATGTCTTCCTTCCACATCTCAGGGCTGTGGAGAATGATTATGTACTCGGTCAAAAAACTTCCCTTGCTAGGAAGAATACGTCAGTTCTTGAGGGATCTAAGGGCCATGGTTTACTTTCCTGGACTGTGTGGAATGGCTTTCTAAAACTCAGTGGTATTAGGAACTAACAAAAGTAAAGTGATGATGTATCTTACTTTAAATGTGGAAGAAATGGGTTAATGCAGATTTTTTCCCTTTCTTGTGATTTTGGGCCTCTGGCAGTCACTGCTGATGTCCAAGAATGTCCACCTGCTGTTCCCATTTATATGTTTTGGCTTCTTGTCATGATATGTGTATTTGACTGACCTGCTCTGTGTCGGCTGGAGATCAGCAGGGATTTTGTACAGCTTTGTTTTCACAACCCTTATTCTGTTTCCTCCTTCTCTCAAGGGAAGCATAGCTAAGCTCATGCAGTTCCACTGTTCAGAGAGCGCTTCCAAAAATATGATGTTCAGTTCTGTGCTTTCATTCCTGTTCAATGAGGGCAGGAAGGAGACAGAACTACACTGAGCCTGGCTTCTTCAAGACCTGAAAGTCAGAGGCCTTGTTATTTCTTTATGGGCTGTTGTCTGCTTAGTTCCTCACTTCCCTATATGGGAGAAATGTGTGAGTAAAGACAGGAACAAGTCACCCCTGTTTCACAGACTTGTCTTCATGTTAATTGGAAAGAACGGACAGAGAATTTTTGCATTTTTTCATACAGAGCTGATGTCTGCTATTTCTTTCCTTGAAGTCATCTTGCATAATAAGATTATGTAATTGGGAGGTTTCCAGCACTTTGTGATTTGGAGAGATTTTTGTGAGCAGGAGGGATGGATGTGTGGACCCCTTCGCTCTCCCAACAACAATCTTGTTTTAGCTTATCCCTGTCCCTTACAAGCCTGTGAATTTCTGGAGGGTGTCTCTACAGAGGCATGGAGCAGGGAACATCTGTTGATGTCAAAACCATGCAAGGAAAGCTGAAGGTGTTGGTGTGTTGTTTGGGTGTTTTTTGTGAGCTGTGGACTGTTTGACAATTTGTCCTCTGAGGAGCTTGCTGCTCAGTTTTCCAGCTGTCAGGTTGCATTAGAAGGCAAATAAATGTGTTGTTTTGCCATGTAAGCTACTCATGCCCTTGCCTAGAGAGAGAGAGACGAACGAAGGAGACAGGAAGAGGAGAGTGAAGGGATCATGTTTGTGCTCCTGTTTGTGATTTGGAGAAAAAAAATCAATTCCTGGTTTGCAAGCTCTTGGTGTTTTCTATTTCAGGGAGCTTTGGAGCATGAAGAAAGTAAGACCCTTCGTTTTCAGCTTGAACTTTCTCAGGTTAAAGCAGAGTTTGAAAGGAAACTGACAGAAAAGGAGGAAGAAATGGAAAATATAAGGTACTGTGCAGGAAGCAGCATGTTTCTTAGGAGAAAAGTCAGAAAAGACTGGAACTATGCTCAAGATCCAAGCCAATTAAATGCACCACAGGTAGTTATGCCTGCATAGGCAGACACTGTCCGTACCAGAAACCAAGACAGTTCTGTTTGCCAAAGGAGAGCCCTACCACATTTCCCTTGCTCAGTTCAAATATTCCTGTCAGATCAGTCTCTGACAGTGTACAGTTAAACCCATCATGCATAACACACTGCAGCTGTAACAAAACTGGCTGGCATAATCAATTGACAGCAGACCAGGGGCCACTACCTCTACAGTTGACAGTATGGAGGCAACTAGGTCTAGAGAGCTGCCATCTCCTAATCCTGTGTGGGATGGCTGCCTCCGAAGGGGATCCCCAGGCAAAATCATCAGTACTTGCCTCAGTGGTGCTCAAACCTATGTTATCCGAAGGCATTTAGTTAATTTATGTAATTACAGCTACACTGAGTGTGGGAGGATGTGAGGAGCTTGCTGTTATGTGTACGCCACTTGGGTAAGCAGTGAGAATTGCAGACGTGCAGAAAGTGTGAATGGAACAGGAGAGGAACTTGCATGTAAGAGGGATAAATAGGAAAAAAACGGAAAGCAATTAGGTGAGAGGAGGATGATGTCTTTTGTCTCTCTCCTCCCAGGCAGCATAAATGCAAGTCTGAAGAGTTATACCCTTCACAGGATATGCTAACCTATGTGTCTGTGCAGTTATTCAGAAAACTTTGAATTATTCGGTGTTGTAATGTTATTAATTCAAGAATCATGTCGCTGTTTATTGATGGGCTAAAGAGCAGGGAAGTGGAAGTCCAAGGCCCACTCTGGCTAGCATACCTACAGGGTTTGATATGTTAATTGTTTCAAAACCACAAATATTTTGGACTTTCACTTTCTGATGTCTTGCAGATGTCTGGATTGGAGAGATCTCGGGCCAAGCTGTGCTAATCAGTGCTTTCTGCTTCAGCTTGATTATGAGTGTTCAGTTGACATTCTGTGTTGTTTTCTAGGAGTCTAGGGCACAGTTCAGTATCTTGTTGAAGCAATAAAGCCCTCAAGTTTTTTGTTGTTGACTTGATGATTTCCCAGGACTCCTACACTTTCAGCAAAACTTGGCCAGCAGTGACATGTTTCCACGTGTTTCATATTCTGTGCTTAGAGTTACCTTCTGGTCGTAAGAGAGCAAAACTTTTGTGGTAGGACTTCTCCGTTACCGAATCAAGAAAATTAAGCTCTTTGTATCTGTTTAGTCTTTAAACTGACATAAGCCGCCTTTCCCAGGAGGACCAGGCTGTCAACTGGCTGGATTTAATCTCTTCTAAATTTAGATGTCCGTAACACAGATTTCTATTAATGAATCATTCCCCTTATGATTAGCGTAAGAAAAGTTTTTTCAACATCTATTTTAAGACACAATAAATTGTAGCTTGTACATGCCATTTACTCTAAAGAGCACCTAGAGTAATTAGCTTAGAATGTAGCAGCCTACCTTCAGTTTGATTAATCCCCCCCACTAATGCCTTCAGCAAAAAGCTGAGATGTAAAACATCCCAGGAAATTATTCAGTAAATGTCTTATTAAGTGACTGTTGGGCTGGAAGTGCTTCTTGTTAGGTTCACATCCATACTTGCTTGTGTTTACAAGAGCTCTGAGCTCCAGTACTGCCAAAGGAAACACGGAAGAAGGATGCTAGAAGTGCTTACAGATCAGGAGTTAGCTGAGGGTGTGAGGCACGCCAGCCAGTTAGACAGCAGTGAGGCACTGGAAGCTATGTATGCTGTGTATGTGTGCAACCCATGTCAGTCAGAAATACACTATTTCTGGAAGGGAGACACCTTCAGAAAGTGAATTACTGCTGCAAGTACTTCTATGTCCCTGTACAGAGAGGAAAATCACCCGTCCTTCATGTCCTTTTCAGGAGAAACCAGCAACGTGCCATAGATTCGCTGCAGTCCACCCTGGATTCTGAAGCCCGCAGCAGAAACGAGGCCATCCGGCTCAAGAAGAAGATGGAAGGGGACCTCAATGAGATGGAAATCCAGCTCAGCCACGCCAACAGGCACGCTGCAGAAGCAGCCAAGTCAGCACGCGTCTTGCAGACACAAATAAAGGTATTGGTGGCCCCCCAAGCGCCCAGAGGTACCCAGGGGCTGGGTTTTGTTAGCAAACCAGCAGTGGTGATGATAATTAAGAGGGAAGCTACTGCCAACAATGTGAAGGGAAAGCCTTGGTGATCACGTCTGGCATAAGAGAATATTGAAATGTGGATTTCTTCTTGGGCTTGCATACAAGCTGGATGAGATCCAGTCATAAAACTCTTGCTGGCTGCAGCCTCTGGCAGGGGCAGAAAGCTACAGCATGAGGAACTGAAAACCTGTGATTTTCTTGTGAGCTTGCAAGGCTTTTAAAAGAAGTAGAGAGCAAGCGGGTTGTCTAGAGTACAGGGAGTGTGTTTACATTCAGCGTTGTTATTTGAATCAACATTTGTAATAACTTAAAAAAAAAAAAAAGTGTTTCTTGCCAAGGCAGCTCTTCTGTTGTCTCCTCTCCCAGAACCGCCAGCTCTGAGAGATTTGAGCACACAGATTTTTTTCCTCCGTTGCACCACATACGACAAAAGCTTTGCAGCTTACAGTTTGGAAATAAAATACAAATATAATAAATAAAAAAAGCACTGAAATTCTTGAGGTTGGTCCCAGGTAGCCACTGCAATCTGGGTTTTTCTGCTGCAAGCACAGAGGCTTGAAATGGAGTTGTATTGCTCTGTTTTAGGAGCTTCAGGTGCAGCTGGATGACTCCGGACACATGAATGAAGATCTGAAGGAGCAGCTGGCGGTCTCTGACAGGAGGAACAATCTTCTCCAGTCGGAGCTGGATGAGCTGAGGGCTTTGCTGGACCAGACTGAACGGGCAAGGAAGCTGGCAGAGCACGAACTGCTGGAAGCCACTGAGCGTGTGAACCTGCTTCACACTCAGGTTGGCTTTTTCTGTGCCCTCTCCCTCACTGGTTAACTGAGCCTTCTCTGTTGAGCACTGACACTGTTTGTCCATGGCTATCATAAGTCAGACACACCCTTCCATCCCTCCCCAGGGAAAATGGGGGAGAGGAGTTAAGTCACTCTGTAGATGTCCCACTTGACTCACTTCAAGTTAGCTGGAATTAATGATTCATCCAACTGCTTCCAACAGCTTCCAGAAAAAACACTGGTGGAAAATAAAAAGAGTAAATTTGATTTTTTCATTCTTATCTGTTGTAAAATCAGTTTCCTGCTTTAGTTAAGCCATGCCCTGGACAGAGAACAACACAAACACTGCTTTTGTGCCGGGCACTGATGTTACTCAGCAGTGAAAACCACAGAGCTGGGCTCTCACAATAGGGAGATGACACAAGGCAGAAAACCACAGGAAACCACCTGCAGCAAAGTGCTCTCCGTGCCTGCAGGTGTCCACTGAGATCAGCCTTTGGGTGTTGTCCAGGTGGACACCGCCATTTCTAGGGTGTTATGGAGGGGCACGTCCTGACTTGACAGCATTTTTATCACAAACCCAAAGCTTCTCTTCACCAAATAATAATCACAAAGAAATTAAAATGTGCCATAGACTGGTGATGTTTTGCAGTGTTTTCTCCAGCCCATTGGTGATATTGTTTTAATCACCTCACTGGCTGATTAAGGATCATTAATGTACCAAAATGAACAGCCTTATTCATTCTTCTATTTCAGCCTATTTCTCCTTATTTTATCTGAATCAAAATATGACTATTTACAGCTTTGACAGTATTTTTAGTATTTCTTCAGTCTAAAGCTACCTATGCTAGTCAAGCCAGCCCTTACCACATACCTAGGTCTCCATTCCCAAATATTGCTCTGAGTAATCCAGAAGTTGCAAAAATCAGGAAGCCTTGGTGTGCTATGGTATTTAGAGGAGTTGTTTCTAATCATCACTTTTGTTCCTTTTCCACTGTTCATTTGGGGAAAACTTAATAAAAGAACACAAGCTTGATCAATCAAAAGAAGAAGCTGGAGGGTGATATTTCCCAGATGCAGAATGAAGTGGAAGAATCACTCCAGGAGTGCCGGAATGCAGAAGAAAAAGCCAAGAAAGCAATCACAGATGTAAGTAGGCTGGTTCTTTGCTCTCTTCTTTTCGTACCACAGCATCTAAGGACAGCCAAGAATGAATTTCCCAGGTCACCAGTTCTGTGCTTGTTTTGGGGCTCATAAATCCAAAGCCCTCCACAGTTATCTGGAGGTGACTGATGAAACTACAAAATAAAGCAGGCTAGAGGTAAAAAGAGAGGGCAGATTTTTTTCTGATGTTCAGGGTTTGGGTTTGGTCGTTTTCTTAAGGTTTTTTTTCCACAAGGATGCAGTTTCCAGTGATCCTCAAAGTCTCAGATCATGTCACCTTTTTATCAAGTAAATCATTCACCCAAATAGATTAAAGCAGTACAGACTGAACTAGTGCTAAATGGTTTCCTGGTGTGCATAGAATCCAGGTGACAAAAAATTACTGAATTGGAAAAACATGAGGCCTAAGATCCCAGGGAGGTGGAGTGTTTTCCTCTTCCAGGGAGGGCAGGTATTTGGGCAGGTATGGTTTCATTTCACACAGACCTGGAGAAATCCACATCTTCATTGTTCAGCTGATGGTTCCCATCATACCAACAAACAAAATGAAAGCTAAAACCAGAGATTTCTGTGTGTTATATGTCTGGAGTGCCAGACAAAGCTATTCCCGTACCCTGCTTCTTGGCTGACAGCACTATTACTGCGTGCCAGAGAGAAGATGCTGATTCTCCTTGATGCAGCTCCATCCTGGATTACTATGAATGCTGTGTCTTTTGCAGACTGGTCAGTGATGGGTACCAAATCTGCAAATGGCTCTTGGTGGCAGGCACAAACCTCAAAGCAGGAATGAGCTAATCTGGCATCCTTTCACCTCTTACAGAAAGAGCAGGGACTATGCAAGATGTTGATACTGAACTCCCTATCCCACTCCAGACTACAGAAGTTGCTCTGCTCTTACAGCCACTCAGGCAGCTCTCACCTGTGCTGTGCAGGGAGATTCGTCTGCCAGTTGTCTTAAGCTACTACCTTTCAAGAGCTCCAAACACCAAGATCAGATTTTGAATAATTTCTGTGTAAAATGTGTGTAGTGAATGTCACAGGCTTACTTGTAGGCATTGTAAATGAGGGCCCTAGTGGTACAGCACAGGTATAAAGAAAACAAGAAAAAGGGAGAGGTGGAATCGTAAATAAAAACATTAGAACAGAGATGGGAAAAAAGGCCTCCAAGGTTCTTCTGTTCTTCCATTTTCTCTGTCCAGGCAAGATGTGCACACAGAAGGTATTCTGTAGAGCTTTGGCTACAGTGAATGATCCAAATAACAGTTCAGGACTAATCTTCCACTGTTTATTCTGAAACATAATCCAGTAGCATAAGGGATTTCCTGTAAAATGTGGTTGTTTTTCAGGCAGCAATGATGGCTGAGGAGCTCAAAAAGGAGCAGGATACTAGTGCTCATTTAGAGAGAATGAAGAAGAACATGGAGCAAACCATTAAAGATCTCCAGAAGCGACTGGATGAAGCAGAACAAATAGCTCTGAAAGGTGGCAAGAAGCAGATCCAAAAACTGGAATCCAGGGTAAGTTTGTGGTCCAGCTTCAGACCACTGCCTTCTGCTTACAGAACTGGCACCAGATCGGTAGCCTAGTGCTGCTGCCTGGTAAGTTCACAGAGGCCAAGAAGGGGTAATACGGACACTTTCCTCTGTTTCACAAAATGCAGGTGAGCAGTTCTTGGAGGCATGCTTCCCCTTCATTATCCAGCTACAATGAGCTGCTGACCAGCAGATGAACAGAGCCCTTGATTAAAAAAGAAATTAAACGCCCCAGCATCTAAAATCAGCAAAAGCCTCTCCCAATGCTTGCTTTGGTTAAACAAAAGGCCAAGTTTTTTGGCCTTTGCACATGCCTGCGCCTCTGACTGATGGTGCAGCTGAAATATTTTTATGAAAAAGCAGAATGGAAAGGTGACATTTTGATCTCTTCCTGAAATTTGTCTCTATGGAGACACCTAGGAAGTCAGCGTTTCTTGAACCGTGAACCAAATTGTCTGCTGCTTTACATATATGTAGCATAATGGCAAGGGTTTTTCCTTTGTTGCAGGTTCGTGAGCTGGAGAATGAACTTGAGACTGAACTCCGTCGCAACTCGGATGCCCAGAAAGGAGCCCGCAAGTTTGAGAGACGCATAAAGGAGCTGACTTACCAGGTGTGCAGTAACCACCAGGTCACTGGCAGGAAACGTCGTAAATTGCCTCAGTGTTACAGTGAAGGATGAAGGACGGCCTTACTCAGAGCTTTCTGATTGCAGGAAGCTTTGGGCACGGGAGGAACATCTCCTCAGGGCTTCCATCACAGAATGCTTTGGGTTGGAAGGGACCTTGGAGATCATCACATTCCAACCCCCCTGCCATGTGCAGGGACACCTTCCACTAGACCAGGTTGCTCAGAGCTCCATCCAACCTGGCCTTGAACACTTCCAGGGATGGGGCATCCACAGCTTCTCTGGGCAACCTGTGCCAGTGATCATCACCCTCTTGCCTGATTTGTTTTAACTAATGTTAGAAAGCCTCTGTTGCTGGGATTTGGACTGTTTTAGCACAGTATTAATATGGAACAGGCTTCAGTGACTATTCACAGTGCAAGAGAAGAAAGAGCCCAGCTCCCTCTCAGCTGTGCTGCTATTGCTAAAAGGAGCCAGAAGGACTGAGGTGACTCTACAGCCCTGCTCAGTGTAGGGTTGCTGAGTTCCAGGGCTCTGTCACCTATTATTGAGCAGCAGGATCTAGTCTTGAGCCTCCTGCAGGTTTGCTAACAGCTGCTCTTGCTGCTTGTCTTTCAAAAAAGGCCTGCAGCACAGAGCACTTATCCTTTTGCTTTGAACAGCATTAAGAAGATAAACCCATCCATCAGCCTTAGGAGACTATTTAGTCTCCTACCTGTTGTTTTACTTTGACTTTGTATGCAGAAGCTGAAGGTTGTTTTCTTTTAATACAGTGAGCGGGCAGAATTAGCTGCTCCCTCTGCTTATGGAGCGTGACAGCTTAAACCAGGCTCCTTTTACCAGAAATGCCTTTGAATCAAACTTCAAATTATGCAAATTACATAGTTCTGGGCTCACCCATATCTGCTTCAATATATAATGACACGCTTTGTAATGACAAGTGTGCTCCTCAGCCCTGAGCGAGGAACTCTCTCTGTATGTATCTGTACACCTCTGAAAGTGGGTGCACATATATATCTTCCTATAAAGAAATACGTTTATATTTACACATCTATGCATGGGAAGGGTACTCTCTTTCAGTCTTCACCCTCCACACTTACACACATCTTCAATGATGATGTAGAAATTTTTCTCATGTGTACACAGGATATGGCTAGTTGTGCTTTGAGCTTTAAATTTCTAAAATATGTATGGCATCCATAATTATTGTACTATGGAAGATGCTTTAAGCCTTTTTACTCTAACAACCCAGTTAATGGTGTTTTGATACAGTCAGAAGAAGATAAGAAGAATCTCGCCAGGATGCAAGATCTGATTGACAAGCTACAATTAAAAGTGAAGAGCTACAAGCACCAAGCAGAGGAAGCTGTAAGTAACTATTTGGGCCTTTTCACCTTTGACAGATGTATTGTTCTAAACCCACAATGTTTTATCCATAGAAACTTTTAGTACAAATACACATTTTGTGTCCATTTCTTTTCATATCTATATAAGCCCTGTATATAAAACTGTATTTATATTACATATAAAGTAAAATATTTAGCAGATGTGTTGATTATATTTAAGAAAAGGTATTCCATTTTATCCTGACTGCAGTATAATTTGCAAGAGAAGGGGAGGAAGGGAAAGAACAGGAAGGACTTTTTTCCACCTAGCCCTTCAGAAGGCATGCTGAGAGCCTCAGTTCACTTAACATGGAAAATGCCACAAGAAATATCAACTCTGTAAAACAACAACAATCAGTTCTGCAGGAGGCAAGTGGTGCCCATACAGCTGTTACCTAGTCATGCTGAGCACTTTCTAACCCACTTCAAATTAAAAGCTTTGTTTCATGTGGACAGGAGGAAATCAGCTGCACTCTTTTTTCTCACCAGGAAGCTCAAGCCAATCTGTACCTCTCGAAGTACCGAAAACAGCAGCATGATCTGGATGATGCTGAAGAAAGGGCTGAAATAGCTGAATCTCAAGTTAATAAGCTGAGGAGCAAGTCAAGAGATATTGGCATGAAAAAGGTATGGTCATACCGTATGGGGTAGATGTGAGTGTTCAACACACAACAGTGGATGCTCTGTATCTGTTACATCTCTGAAAGTAGTGTAGACTAGTGTCGCTGTGAGCGGCACAAGTGGCGACACACCAGTTCAGGAGCAATAATGACTCATTTATTTAATTATAAATCAGTTTATATAACTTGGGTTGCCAGCATGGCATAAGGTCACTGGTCACCAACCATCCATCTCCCATACCGGTTGGCTAAAACCTTTCAGAATATTTTTCCCAGACAATATCATAACAATATTACACAACAGCTGCAGGTGCAAGATAGAGACAGTTTTGCTTACAAAACCGTAGCACTGTTTGTCATAGTTCCTGTGAGAAATAGAGCTCTCACAGAGTGCTGCAGAAAGCTGGAAAATTTCTCTGCTAACACTTTTCAGTGTTCACAGACTAGGATAAATTCTTGGGTTTCTACATTTTTTAGTTTCACTCTGCCCTTTATTTTAATAGTAAGGTAACCCTTTAGGACAGCAATCTGGCGCTTAGACAAAATATATTCTTTGTACTCTTGATGTCATTTAACCTCTGTTCTCAGCAGCAGAAGGAGAACTGGTGATTTGCTGGATTTGTTTTGGGGTTTGGGGTTTCTTTTTACATGGGATATTGAAAGAGTCTGCTTTCTTCTCTCCCTGATGATGTAGATTTCTATGTATGTAATACAGCCTGGGGATGACCACATTAGCAAATTTTTTAACATTGCTCTTTCAGTGAACTTGTATTGATTTGAAGAGCTGGATGAAAATATTGGCGATTAGTCACTTAGGTGCTGGGAAGTCATTAGTGATTAGAAATATATTTGTGGTGTTTTGCACTTGAACTGAATGGTAGCAGAATAATGTTGATGAAACTAAAAGGCACTTAAGAATTTAGTCTGGAACTGAAAGCAAACTTATTTATGCTTGCCTTGTGGCAACCAGGGCACATAAGAGTGGGGTTGTTACTTTTAGGAATAATAGAAAGAGGAGCTGGGTCATTGCTAAATCTATTTCATTTGCAAGTGAAACAAACTTCCATGCTTAACATTATATAAGTTTTATGGAGTTGATAGCTCCCAAGTTAAGAAAGAGGGGGAAAACACCCTTTACACTCTTAATTTCTGCTTTTATATCAGCCTAATTAAGTCACCTTTGACTGATATAAATGACCGTTGCTCCACCACCTAGAGCAGAGCTACATTAAAACTACGTGAATATCTGTTTTTTCACACATTTACATACAATGGAAGCAGTACAGTAACTGAGCCTCAAAATATTTGCAGCTTTTAAGGGTAAAAAATTTCCACAGATTTTTCTAAATTATTCTACCCCTACAAAAAAAAATCAAACCTAATATAGATTCACTTAAAGATTCACAAAGCCATGGCATCACACAAACACTGAAATGGGTACACCATGAGAGTAGGGGTTTTTTTAATATTGTTAAGGTTGCTGTTTATTTCCTGTACCTTACTGGTACCCTCTTTCTGCCTCAAACATGCAGAAGCCACAGAAAATTGGAAGCCTGTTTTTATTAGTCAAATGCTGTTTGCTAACACCGAGTGCGACTCTGGCAATGTAGCAGAGTGCTGCACTGCCAAAAGATGAGCTCAGTGGTGCACACAGAGGTGGCAGCTCCACAGAAAGGGTCTTGTGGCAGTAACTGCAGGAGCTGCCAGGTAACACCTTCAGGCAATGACTGCTGAAGTCACGACACATTTCCTTTGGGGAGAGAAGGGCACTCTAGAGACTCCTTTAATCCTATAGCATTAGAAATACCATGTCTGCTGCTACTAGTACCCTGTCTAGTACCATGTCATACAGTGCTAGTGTACCCACCATGTCTACAGTACTAGTACTGAAAACTCTGTGGTTTGTGATTCAGAACACCACCATCTATTGAAACAGGGTTGTACAAGTCCTCTGCTATCAAAAGGCTCTATATAATCTAGAACAAATACAGGATACCTGCACTGTTACCTGGAATGAGATGGCAAATGTTGTCTAGATTGCTGCTAGACTATTTCAGATACAAACTGGTTATACCAGGGAGCAGAAGCATTAGTGAAGCTTTTGTCATTTACTTGTGAACTTACCCTAAAACCCCTCAACACTCTATTTTTAACAGTTGTATACTATCTCAATTGCATTTCAGGTTCATGAAGAGGAATAAAAAAGTCCAAGCTGACAGATACGAGAAAATACTTGACATAATCAGGCACAACTGAAAGCAGATGTAGAAAAAAATAAGCACTTACAGAAATAAACATCAAGTGAAAATCCAAATAGACTGTATAGTGTATTTCATTCATTTATTTGTGTTTCTATTTTGCCAAGCCTCAGGGATCAATAGAAGATTACATCTTGCCAACAGCTGACTTCATTATGTTGGAACAAATCCTAATTGGCAGATCTCTGACAAAATCAAAACTAAGGGCAAATCCAGTCATGCTTCACAGCCTCACATATTTCATATGCAGATTGTTAAAACAGCTGTCATGGTTTAGGAATAGTACTTCTCAGTTCACTCTCTCAAACCACAGTGCCACTCTCTTGCTCTCCCTTCCCCTCTTCCCACTCCAGAAATGGAGTTGGGAGTTGGAAGCACAAAAGGGCAAAGATCACAGGCTGAAATAAGACGATTTCCTGGAAACAGCCATGAGATAAAACAAATAGTAACAGCAACAATATTTATTTTAAAAGTTTACAAAAGAGAGCAGAAATGCTCACCCTGGATCCCTCCTTGAAGGAACCCCTTTTACCCCAAAGAGAGTCCCTCTCCCTGTCCCCCAACGAAGTGATGTGGTATCAAATAACATGAGGGTCCTGGTCATGCCCCTTCATGGCTATTGCAAAAAAAATAACCTTGTCCTGGCTGGAATGAGGACAGCAGCACAGATTAAACCTGTGAAAGGGGGCAGCCCTTAAAGCTGGGATAACCCAGCTTCCATTTGTCCTGCCAGTAGGACCCTGAGTTTTGGAGGAGAAGAGAAAGTAAAGATTTTCATATAAACAGTCAGTTTATAAGCTTCTACTACAACCGGTCAAACGACTTCTCTTTGCCAGCTGCAGGATGGGCACAGGAGATGCTGCCAAGGGACACCTCCCTGTGGCTCAGAAACAGAGTGTTCTTTCTGCCTTTTCTGCCTTTAAACAGGGAACTGGTCTGTGGTAGTTTAACATGAGCCAGAAAATTAAACTCCAAATAAGCCACTCCTAAAATCAGACTCCAAATAAGCAACTCCCCTTCTTCCCACTCCTTTCTGGTAAGAGAGAGACAAAAGCAGAGACTGTGGGTTGAGATAATTTACTGAAAGCCTAGAGCAACCATAACAATAATTGTTAATAACAAAGGTATACAAAAAGGGAAGATGCTTTACCCACAAAAAGGTGTTCACCACCTCAACTTAGTTCCAGGTGGCCACTGGGACAAAGACAAGATGGTGGACACTTCTCGTAGGTCATGTCCATGTGGTCCCCTGGGACAAGGACAAGATGGCAGACATTCCAGTGCTGCTGGCTCCACATGTTTTTCCAGACAAAGACCCGGTGGCAACCATTCCCAGACACCATGTGGTCCCTGGGACAAAAGCAAGATGGTGGGAGAGGCTCCTACAGCTGATGTTTCCCATCCCTGAGCCCAAGAAAATGGAAAACAATGACGGACAAACCCCCGAAAGCTGGATCGTCCGTGTCACACTGCCCATTTTCCAGACCGCAGAGCTGGGCAGCATTCGGCTCCTCACAGCTCTCAGTCTGCCAGTGTTTTGTTCCCCGCAGCTGTTCCCACTCTGACACTTCCCTGTTCCCCCCACCACTGCCAGGTGTGCGCACTCTGCTGGGCTCAGACTCACTGCTGTCGTCAGCAGACACAGTCTTCGTTTTAAATTAAAATACTAAATGAAATGAAAACCAGTAAGCCCTCTCTTTCCCTCATACTGAAAAAAAACCAAACCCTAAACCCTCAGAACTAGTGGATTTCTTCTTCTGTGGAAACTTCTTTGTCCCTTTAGGAAATCCAAGTTCCAACTTTTCATGCTGACTTGTCACAGGACAAGTGGGAGCTTCAGACAAGCCCTGCCTTATTTTTGGCAAAACAGCTCAAATTTAAGAAATCACTCTGGCCCACAAGTTCTAAGGATGGCAGATCAGGTCTATTTATAAAATGAGTTATTTATTGAACAGACAGCAAGTAACAAATGAAAGGTCTTAATCAGAGTTACTAACTACACAGTATAAAACAAAAGAACTATCAGTAGATTACATAAAACAGTGATTGATAACAAGGTATCTATATTAAAGCTAGCAAAAAACCCAGTATAGATTAGGAGTCAAATGTAACTTACCACCAAAATGATGACAATGTACACAGAGTCCTTTCACTCACCCTCCAGAGGAATAACTGCAAAGCAGGCATCCCTGCTCTGGGGAGAAACCACTGGAAAATGTGCAGAATATTTCTGCTTTGTGCAAGTTTGGTGTAGTTTACATGGTTTGTAAAGTGAGGTGTCTGTCAGTCAGAAATCCAGTTTCTCTTCCCAGATCTCACTTCCACAGTAAGGTGCTTATTGTCAGTTGGGAGATGCCAGACCAATGGTAATTCCATGGTGCCAAAATAACTCACTACAAGACAGCTTTGTCTGGTTTCAGTTATCTCACTGGTTAACAAGCAACAGATAAACTCATATGGGGGATGAGATGCCCTGCTACGACTTTTCACACACAAGTGTCCATTGACTTTTTTTTCCTCCCTATTTGTCCATTACTCCTGCTCAAACAATTGCATTTCCATGTGGCTCTGTGTCTTGGGGTGATTTTATGATAACACTGTATTCCGCTATCGTCTTCTTATTGCCCAGAAATGGGTCCCGCAGCTTTAAACTGGGTCCAGGAGAGGCGGGAGAGAAGCCGAGGGAATTCTTCAGCGCAGTTTGTGTTCAAGGACTCACACACACTCCCCCGCGTTCTCACCGCTGCAGAGCCGAGGGAGCGCCTTCCCGCTTTTAGCCAGCCTGTGAGCTGAGGCAAGAAATTTTCCCAGGACTGCATACCGAAATCCTCCGAACTTCTCCTTCTGGAACTGTTCAGCTTAGCTGTGATCCGAGAGCCAGATCATCGCACCCTGTGGACCGGCAGCGAGGCTGCGGGGACGTCGCATCCCGGCCTTGGGCCTCGGGAGGGGCCGAGCCAGCTACAGACAGAACTCTAAAACCACCAGCTTTCTCCGCATCGAGGAGGTTCATTATCTGACATTACTCATTTTTTTCTGTGCCTGCTGGCACTCTGCTTGTTAAATAAATAGTTTTTTTCACTTTCATCCAGGGAAATTCCTTTTGTATCAGTGTGGGAGGGAGTGCTGAAATCTGTCTTCTGGGGAGGGAGGAGACGTTCCTTCCAGAGCGTTTTCCCCTAAACTTGTCTCAAACTGAGACACTCTGTCTAAAGGAGAAGGTGAAGGAACTCTTTGCTCTTTTCATCAACAATCTCAGTAGTATCTGTGTGCAGAAAACTGTTTTCTTCCTGTATGTCAAGGTGTTCATAGGATTCCTCCCTTCCTTTTTTTCTAGATAAAATAAAAATACTTGTAAGAACTACTGATGAGTAACAGTAATCCCACAGTGGGAACAGAACAAGACACACTCACTATAAATATGTCAGCATTTTCCATTTTAGCATTATCTGAGTAAAATAAGCATCCACACAACAGCGTGGAAACATTCCCGGTTTTTCCATCTTGTCCTCCCTCAATGGAACCAGAGCTGAGTCAACCTGTAAACTGTTCCACTTCCTCTGATTACGATATGTTTGAGGGCTCAACAGGTCCCAAGAACACTTAATCTTGCTCATATTGTTTAGACAACTGCATCTCAAAGTATATTATCATCTCTAAAGCATGTTACAACTTTTTAATAAGCAGCATGCAAGTGAATCACCATGTAGAGAGAAAAATGAAAAAAGACTGAGGCACAATCATTTCAGAGTTTTCTTTCTCGTGCATTTTTGCTGTACCTCCTGGTAGCCATCACAAAATGTCTCCTGAAGCTTAGCAAATCCAGACTGTGACAAAATCTTAAGACACAGGGAATTTGAAGGTAAATCTCTCCATGGACAGGGCTGTAGGGTCAGGCACAGAAGGATGGACTAAGAACTAAAGTCTGGATTTTTACGGATACTCACTTCAATTGCAGAGGAAACAGACAGAATATTCTAATACAAAGCCAGCCTATTACAAACACATGAGAATAAAATGCATCCACTTGAAGATGCTGTACTCCAGTAAAGAGGAGAGCTGTGCAGAGAGATGAGGTCAGGGACCATATGGTTCTAAGGATCTCCTACACAAAGCAATTTAGTATCACTTTTAAAACTGAGGTTTTGACAAACTTTGACATTGGATACAATTAAACAGTAACTTGAGGCCCTAATGAAAACCAGGTAGGAGCACTGTTTGAGAAACTTCACATTTTGTTTTGGATTCTTTTTGGTCTTAAAGACAAGTGAGAAAATTCAGCAATTCAATCACTCCTTAAGCAAGTTATTGGAAAATATTTGTGAGGGGTAACCAACTCTTTCATCCTTTTATAAAGCACAGAAGAGCATCTGATCAAAGGAGGGGCTTGTTGACATTGTTACAATCAAAATACTATTGCATCGATGTACCACAGAGGGCCTTCAGACTTAGAAAATAGCAAGAATGAGGACAGTTTATTTATGCTGAAACTTATCTTCCTATATTTTCAGTCTTTTTTGTATGCTTTAACCCATGAAAATCAAATTTATGTTTTGGCTGAACATTCAAGGTCTGGTTTTAGGTTCTTCCCTTCAATTTGAGTCGCGGGTCCATTTTGAGGAGGTGGTCAATGGGTTTCAATCTCCAACAGCCAGAATTACCTTTCCCTACTTACTGCTCAGTTCTTGTGACTTCACTCCTGCTGGCCCTTGTCCAGACAGCCCATTCACATTGGGATTGTCTTCCCTTTTTCTTAAAACAAAAGATTAGCCTAGCAAACAATGCTAACAGTACAGTTGTTTAATCATAACTGTCTAGCTACAGCTACTGATTACCAATTTTTTTCAAAGTTACAAAGCTTGGCTCAAACCTTCATTAAAATCTTGAGGGGCTTGGTATCAACAGTACCTTAAAAAATAAGTACTTTAATGATTATACATACCTTGAGATAGCAAACTGCTGCCACTGCTATCAGCACTGCAACAGGCACTATTCCTAGCACAATTTTCCAGGTGTTGCCTGAATTTTCTTTAAAAATACAAATACAGAACAGAAGTGCTTTATATTGCAAATTAATATTCACTATTGTTCAATAAATATATCAAAGCTATGATTTTTCTTATTTATAATCTAAAAGCTATGATTTAGGGAGAAAGAAAAATTAAAAGGAAACCGAGACAAAGACAACAATGTTCAAGTTACTTGACTCATACTGTAAGACTTTGAAGTGATGCTTTACTGACTTAAGTATGAATAGGCAAAAGCAGATTATTGTGCTTAATTGTGCTGATAGCAAATTCCATGTGTGCTCATGGGATGGGATTTGACAGCTTCTTAATACAAGTCCCATTTAAAAACAATCAACTGCCCAGTATGCCAAACATTGTCTCCAGGTACGGTGCTCAGTGCCATTAACAGCACTGCTGATTTATAGTAGAGCAGCTCAGTAAATGTTATCCAGCCTGGATCATAAATTTCATGACTCCTACTGCAAAATCTTTGCAACTTTAATCTGAAACGTTGCCCAGCTTCATAGTGCAACTATGCAATCCAGGTGGACACAAGAAATCCTGAGGTGGGTGATAACCATGGATTCCACAGGAGATAAAAGCCCACCTAGTAGAAACCCCTGCACGGCACCAAACTGTCAGAAGAACAGTATGGTTCTTCTACCTCAGGCTATCATTCTTCTGCTCTGTCTTGTCCAAAGGATCTGAAAAATTCTACACTCCTCTGGAAACTTTCTACGGATGTCTGGAAAACAACTAAAAAATAAGAACTGCTAAAATAGAGCATCTAATTTAGTCATTGCCTTTAGCTTGACTCTGTAACCACACGCAGATCTACATTACATCTTGCCAGCTCCTGTGGTAGAGCAGCTTTAAGGTGCAACCCTTCCTTACACAGAAGAGAGCTGCTTAAATGACTGTAAATTCATCTCTTTTTTTCCCCTGAAAAGCCTTCTTTCCAGTGGCCCTTGGAAACCCTTCTGATGGCTCAGCAGCTGCTATCCAACATAGTCTAGCCCATTCCCTGCTGTGTCCGGCAGCTTATCTGCTTTCAAGGCTGTGCTGCCACAAAGGTGCTCATCTCTCTGCAAGTGTCTTCTCTATAACCGAAGTGTGGTCCCTGAGCAGGAACATTCTGTGAGCAGCACAGTAATGTCACCACTAAAGAGGGGCTTTGTATCACCTATGGCTATTTCAAGATCCATCAGAGAGCAGCTAGAGAAAGGCATTTGTAGTGGATGATCCCCATCACATTCGGACTGCCTCCAGTAAATGTACAGGGAGAGTGATGGACTTGTGCATAGAAGTTAGGAGTGTCAGCTAAAGATGTAACTCCTTGGAGGTGTTGGAAGCTCTCCACTCTAGAAGCACAATATTAGATTTCCAGGATAAGGAAGATTGTGCTGCAATTTGAGCTGCAGGGAAGTATGTTTGTCTGACTTAAGTGTTTTCTTTAAGCCAACTCCCCTCCTTCAGGTTGCATACAGCTGCTGACATCTAAACATCAGGTTTTCAGAATGAAATTAAGCCATCATGAGGGAGGGGGAAGAAAGGAAGACAAAAAGATGTAGTTGTTATCACTTATTTTACCCCCTTTTATGTTGCCTCTATTTTTCATGTCTTACTGGCTTGTTTCAAGTTCTCTTCTTTGTTTAGAATAGGTTCCCTATATCAGTTCTCCATCTTTTTGGTGATTGTATTTAATTGTGTAAAATGTCTGTATGCTACTGTTGTATGTCCTACTGACAATGAAATAACTGTAACTAAGATTTCACAGCTAGAAATTTACTATAGCTCATAAAAACACAGGCATGCACTTAAGCATATATATCCCCAGGCCTAAAAAAGGCCTGCTGTGTAAAATTAAAGCTTTGAAAATAACAACTGTGGGTTCTCAACAAGCTTTCCTCTGCAGCCAAACTTATACCACATGCTTTGGGCTTCCCATCATCTCTCTGCTATATTTAAAGCTGTGTTTGCTGTCAGCAGAGCATTTAGGACCGGATTCTGAGAGCCCTCAGCTTTGAGAGCAGTTGGTGGCAATTGAAGGCAGCCATTCATTATGAAACCTTTGCCACAGTAAGCTGCTGACTCAAAAAAATAAACTTCTAGTCTTTAAGTAAACACATCTGAGATAGCTTTTTTTCCCCTTGGGCCAACAATAATAAAATATGTATCTATTCTACCCAACTGTACCAATCACACAAGATGGTCTTCTCAGTATTTTACAGATTTCTGATTGACTCTTTGGCTGTGCATTGTCCTAACTGGTCCTCAACCTCTGAAATGGAAGGAGTGGTAACTTACCGACATGCAAAGTTCTCACAGTAAGTTTTGTGTAGAGAGGTGTTGAAATATTACACAGATATTCTCCACTGTCATCTGCGGTAAGATCATCCAACATTAGTGAAAAGTCACTTTCGTGAGCCCGGACTCGAGGCTGGTGAGAGTGAGATGTGCCATTGAAGGAGGCCAGGACGGAGGTCACTGCATTTCTGTGTAATGTCCAGACAATGCTGAAACCGTCAGTGCCTATGGTGTCATTACTGTGATCGCAAGGAATTATGGTGCTACCTCCTTCCACATTAAACAGGTGGTCTGAAACACATAAAAAACTCTCTGCAGTTTTTTTGGAAATACTGTGAAGGTAACTTAGACATTTTCTGATTTTTTTCTGAGGTTTGATACTACTATGGACAAATTTAAAAACATATTTCACTACTTTGATAACATATTCAAATATTACAGTATGTTTCTAAAAGCATCTGAAGGTTTTAAAAACAAACCTACCTTACACTAAAAAAATCTGATTTGTATTGGCAATATTTATGAAAATCCTTTTTTTTTATTTGACTATTTTTCCTCTAATTGGGGGGCTCATTAATAGAAGTGATTCAGTCTAGTATAAGTTACTGTGTAAAACAGCAGGAAATTCCACATGCTGGGAGCAGAAAGAAAATGCAACTGATCAGATACCTGCACACCTGAAGCAAAAGGATAAAACACAACATAATTTAACGAAAAGAATAAAAAGATCGTATGTAGTTAGAAATAACTTTCAGCTATGGTGGACTTAAGTACTTTACTTGTCTATGATGAACATATAAAAATTAATTAACAGCTTTAAAAAAACAGGAAAGGGAAGGAGAAGGCAGGTAGGTGGAATTAATACCTAATATATAAAATACTAATAAAAGACAAATCAACATCAGAGCACAACTATTGATTTGACATCAGGGATTTGAAAGCAGTGGTGGCTGGCAGTCAGCTGGAGAGGAAGGTAGTAGATTATTTTGATATGGTATAACTACATCTGATTTCTGTGTGGGGGTTTTAACTGACAGAGGTGTGGGGCTGAAAATCGTGAATACAAAACAAAATTGTACCCCACACTGCTATTGTAGAAGTCAAAGGAAACGGTTTGCTATCAAAATAGTCTACTGAGGGGTTAGATGGATGCAGGGAAATTCAAATAAAAGTGTAATGAAATGTACCTTTTTCTCTTGTGGATCAGAGGCATAGAAAAACAAAACAGACGCTTATAGTGCACTTGTTAGCTACTATGATGGCATACTTGAAACCTTTCACATTGCAAGCTATTCCGTGTAAATTCAAAACTGCACTCTTGTTCTGGAGCTTATGCAGTGGGTTAGGAACTGAGAGTGTCTGGACACACTTTAGGGGGAAATCAGGGTGATGGAAGCATCCATGCACATCTCACAAGAGAACTGCTCTTACATTGCTCTTCATTCAATTAAAAATATTTCCTAAGAAACAGGAGAGGTTGAAAAGCACCAGTTATTCACTCAAGTTGAATTTCCAATGAAATTCAGGAGGAAGACAAAGCAGAGTTGAAATTTCATAGTCCTGCTTTTCCTTTACTAACAAAATGAGCTGCTGTTTCCTAAAATGCAAACAGTGTTTGCTGCTCTCCATTCCTATGCATCCCAGCACTCAGACTGGTACTTAAGGACACATGTGAAGAGAAGCACAATGAAATGATCAAACGGTACCAATAAAAGTCTGGCAAAAGATGGGAAATGGGCAGAGTAAAGATCATATATGCAGCTAGAGCAGCAGAAAAACTGTCACCTCCTTCATAGAACCCACATATTCTCCAAGGTTTCCATGTATTTTGTCCAATAGACAAAATTCTTTTATCGATAAAGTGTAAAGTTTGTTTATTAGGCACCTCTTAAAATGTGAAACCGATATAGAAAAGATGTTCAGAGTAAAGGTAACTCACAGAAGGGTGAGCTAGCCCCTCTCATTCCTACTTCTTGGAAGTAACTTGTAATGCTGCCTTGTAACCCTAACAGATGCATTTCAAACAGAAAAGTATATCCTTTTGCACTGTCCCATTTCCATGCTGCCCCACTGCAGAAAGAATGTCTTTAGTTTGACTCTGAAGCCAGCTGTGAAATTCAGTAACAATGCAAGAAGAGACTTCCATTCATTCCTACCTTGCATCTTCCATTCAGCAGCCCACACTTTTCCACCATGGAAATGAATAAGACAGTAGTAAGTGTCTGCCATGTTTATAATGTCCTGGTCACTTCTAAGAGAATAGAGAACTCCATTCCTGGTTTCCTCTCGATCTGTCTCTTGGATGGATATATTGCCTCGTACCCAAGATATATTTGGTGCTGGATAAGTGAGAAAGGCATAGCACTTCAGTCTCCTTTCTGTGTTTGTCTTTTGGTATTCCAATGCATAAGAAGAAGGAGCTGTAGAGGAAAAAAAAAAGAAAATTAAAAAAAAATTCCTACTACTTACAAAATAGTTTTTAACTTGAAGTGATTGCTCCTTTGAAATACCATTGGGGAGAGAAAAAAAACGCTGAGAACAAAACTTCATCTGTGTTTGATTTCAGAAGAAAACACAGCTACTTACAATGCCAAGATTTGTACTGTTCTGAAAAGCCACATGATGTATACCACGTAATTACCCCTTAGAAATCAGGGTGCAGTAGGTTATGAAAACAAGTGCTGCACTATAATTTTCCAACCCATGTTACAACGTTCCACGAGAGAAAAAAAATTGCTTCATAACACTGTCAGGTCCAAAAGGTGCTCTGCTGGGTTGGAGGATTTTGATTCCACGGGAGAAACAACACAAAAAAATCTGTTGGTGTCATCCCATTTGCGATGGTGCAATCCAAGGATTTTTGATGTCTTACTGACCTCTTACGCGTAGCAGCACTTCCACTTCTGTTCCATCTTGCGCTGTTCCCACGTAGCAGGTGTAGGAGCCCTCATCAGTCATGGTCAGGTTACTAAGTTTCAAGGAGGCATTTCCACTAGGGATGTTCTCGTGGAAAAGGTGTGTTCTGAGTCTGTAATGTGGATCTTGTTCTTCCAACTGATCCTTCTGCTGGTAGTAACTGTGCACTTTTTTGTTCTCTTTGCTCCAGTGAATTACTTCATCATGCCCAGGTGGGAAACGACAAGGGAGGATGCAATCCTTGGAAAAAAGCCCTGTTACTTCTTCCTGTTCCGTAAAACCTGAAGCCCATAAGTACAAATGAGTAAGTTTAATCCAGTCTACAAGTATATTTCTGCCCTTCTTTATACCCGACAAAAAAATGCTCTTGCAGGCCACATCCCTATCCGGTGTGCCAATGTCACTTTCATGGCTTTTCTGCCACATGAGTCTCTTGGGACAGCAAGGGTCTCCATTCAGTTTAATCAGGATTATAACACAGCTCTGCTCTTTGAACTTCTAACCAGTTTAAGCAGAAATCCCAAGTAAGCACCTACGTATTCAAATCGGCACACCGCCACCTTACCACATGAGCTTCAAATGTGTTTCCACACCTTGAGCCACATCTTCTCCACCTTGGACTTTAAAAACCTTTTGAACTGCAGCTTCCTACGTGTTCAAACCTTCACAGTACTGTGCTGCAGCGCCCCATGTTACTAGCCACCCTCACCCAAGCAGTTGTACCATCACAAGGAAAAAAGACATGGTGCTGCAACTGACAGGAAGGACAGAACTTCTTGAAACAGCTTTGTCAACACAGACAGGGTCAGGAAGTTCTATCCCAACCCCTTGAGATAATTAAGGTGTGCATTCCACAAATTCACACAAGTGGTAGCATCTCATTTCTGTCAACATTTAATTAAGGCCTTGCTGGCATAAAAGAGCAATTTAAAATTAATCTTTTACAAAACTGACTGCATTGACTTAGTATCGTCATGTGGACCTTCTTGGCCAAGGTCAGACAACCTGTTAGGCTGGCAGTGGGTGCCCAGGGGCAGCTGCCTTCTCAGAAACTCTGATGCCCTCTCCAGCTCATCTGGCAGGACAACCCAAATGACTTTTCCTTAGGCTTCTCAACGCAAGGTCAGCCAATTTGCTGCAAACCATTTTCAGCCTGAACTGAAAAGCACCGCCTGCTGAGCCGTGGGGCAGAAACCTTGGCAGGTAACAGTCTGGGGGCTCAATGTGCCCAATGGCCACAGCCATCTGTGCAGCCACCTCACAAAGCCTTTTGCTTCAGAAGTGTTTTACATTACCCAAAATCAATTCTTCACCATTAATAAACAGTGTTTGAATTCATTAACTCTCCTTAACAAAAATTAGTAATAATGGTCTTCTTTATTATTTTTCAGCTAAAACCTACCCCAAAGTATAGCACTGATGTGAAATAAATAGATGATAAGAGGTGGTATATTCTGTCCCTTCATGTCTTCGTTGGTTCACAGACTCATGTCAAACTGGCAAAATAAAAGCAGGGGAGAAAACCTGTTTAAAAGCAGGTAAAAGACATGCCCATATCATATAATTTCCTTTCTACAATTTACTAAGGACTATAGGCCTTTGTACCAAGTTTTCTGTTAGCAACAGATTTGGTCCAGATTTTTGACCTTAAGGTCATTCATTATATGATCCTACACATTACATAATGGTTGAGGCCCTCTCATTACCTTGTAGCCCCTTGCAGACTGATACTTCATTTTTAATAAATAGAAAGTGTTTACTCTCAGTGTTGTTGCAGGGCTAGAGAATATTAATCTTCATCATTCCTGAACAGGACACCAAGGAAAACTGGTCAAGTAAAATTTGCAAAAAGATGTAAGATTTCCCTTCTCAAACCTGATTTTCTTTACTTCTTAAAGTGTATTTCTGATTACTGCAACATTTGACTTTCTGGGGTGGGAAATTTGACTGCATTTGTAAATACTGCAGATATAGAGAACTTTTTACACTTTTTACCCCTTCAGAAACGTGTGCATGGAAATCTATGGTAGGAATGCAAAGGAGGAGGAGGCTCTCTCAGCATATCTTCTGTTTTGTCAGATAGCAATGAACTGGAACCTCTCATGCATAACAGAAAAAGAATAACCTTACTGTAACTATTACCTGAGTGGAGGAAGAATGCAGACTTACTATCCTAAAATACAGCATACCCCAGTGGAAAAATTACCTCATGAATCAAATAACTTGTAAAGACTTCAAAAAATTTTCCTAGTCCTTTTTTCCTCCCCAAAAGGCAGATACAGGTACCATTTCTAACTGACACAGGACATGGTTTCAGCCAGACTTGATAGCCAGACCTTTTAGTATTAATGAATAATTTTGACTGGTGTGTGAGACTGTATTTGACATGGATGTGAATCTTAAATCCCAAAGATTTTTGAGTATTATTTCTTTTGAAAAGGTAGTGTGATTGTTTTATGTATTCTCACTATTCTGTTAGGAGAAAAACCAGAACAAAACAAAAAAACAACAGAGGCACCAAAATATTAAATCTGAGACAGAACTGACGCAATGGTAAAATAAACATTTATGATACATAATTTTGCTCCATGTCAGCAACAATTGCCAGTATCTACCTTCTTTTCCCCTTGCATTAGCAAGTGGGGTACATCACTTTTTATTGGATTTTTTGCTCATTTACCTATCACTTCCAACTTGATTAACACAATATACTGTGCTTGATGTTTGAATTTCAGAAACTGCAATCAATGCTGTACGTCCCTTAGTGAGGGATCTGCCATGTTTAATCAACAGTTGCCTTTCATTGGCAGTGATGCTCTGAGAGTAACATGGTTCCAGTGCTACCTCTGTGATGCATTTGGGGGCTCCGTGGACACTGCACACTGCCTCCCACCTTCCAGCTGTACCCCATAACCCTGCTCCAAAATACAGAGCTGCAACTAGTTAGCTGAAAATTTTCATGTTCAGCACAAACCTTAGCTTTGGATCTTCCCATTGTAGCATGTTGAGAAAAATGTATGCTGGTCTGTAGAAAAATCTGAGGAGTGTAGGCTCTGGCCAGTCTTTTCAGCAAGTTCTGGGATCTTACAGGAATGAAGTGTATGTATGCTGACAGAGCCACACTGCAAAGTACTGAACAAACATGTTTTTCCTGTTTGTCACAGACTTAAGTGGCACAACCAAGAAATCATGCCTTAAGGCTTTGTAATGAAATATCAATATGAAATTACATATACAGACAGTGTACAACTGGAATTAAGATCACTGTAGTCATGTTAATTACTGATGCTCTAGTTTTCAGGTGAATTATTTCATACAGGATCACCACAGGCGCAACTGGAAAGCAGCTCAGCCAGGGTTTCTTGAGAGCAAGGCAAGGTGCTAAAATGCTTCTCCAAAGGCATACTGAACAGCTCAAGTAGTGGTAGGGGGAATGCTAGATTTGCTTTGGCCACTACAGGAAAAGAACACATGCTTTCTTTTTCTTCTGTTAATCAGCAACCAAACTGTATCCAAGTATTTCCTCATCTTTGAGCTCTGCATTCAAGTGGAAACATGATCAGAGCACTCTTGCAGCAAACAGCCATCGGGATTGGTGGCTGCTCAGTGTACTTTCCTCCGTGACCTCTTTGAGAGCAGATGTGCATATTGAAATATCCTCCTTTCAAACCAAATTTATTTATTTTTTAGGACAAAGGATTCTGACTAATTCCTTTTCAATGTAACTTAACAACAACACATTTCAAGCATATACACACTTATTGAGGATTGGGAAATACCAGAGGATTTCAATTTTTACCAACAAGCAAAACAAACAAGAAAAACAAACATGTAAAATTCTGAAAAACACTGTTAATCACATACTGCTAAAATCTCTTACCTGCCACAATGATACCAGCTTTCCAGAATTTCCTCACTGAGCCCTCAGCGGATTTCCTGTAGTAAAAAAAGAGAAGTAATTCTCTGCCTCCCCACAGTGAAAACCCTACAATTTAAATGCTAACTTCAGTCGCTGAGGAAATACTCCCAAGGGAAGAAAGTGCCCATAATCTAAACTTTGCCTGTCGATCTTTGCCTCTCTCCAGCTGCACTCTGAGCACCCCACCCACACGGCACAGTGCTCAAGTTACTACCGTACGAGTTCATGCCAGCCCCGTGACGGAAAGCAGCTGTTTCTACAGCGGGACTGCGATTCGACACACGCGGTGCTTTCACACCTGTTGCGTTCCCTTCTTCGGGCTTAAAAAACTTCTTCTCTTAACCATTTCTTTTGTCTGGCTTGGATGACCAAACCCAAAGGTGTGGCAAGCTGTAACAGGAAACGAGTTCCCGTGAGAAATGCGATGCTTAGAGCAGTCACGATGCCCTCGGAAACGCGCTCGGGTGCCGCAGCGGCAGAGGAAATTCTCTTGCGGGAAAACCCGACCCGGGGAGCGAGGTCAGATCTCTGCGGGCACAGGAGAACGAGAACGTAAGGTAAAAGTGATCATGACACTCTTCTCAAAAAGCTGGTAACCTAAAACAAGAAGTAGGTGCCTAGGGCTGCCTGCAGGGTTAGGCAATTATTTTCTAACGATATTTTAACAGTGATTCGTTCTCTCTGGAGAATTCCAGACTTGTGTGTGCCATCTGGTTTCCAGCAGAACAGAACCACTCAAGTATTTTCGGGAAGAGGGCTTAGAAAAAACCCCGAACAAAGTGCAGGAAGAAGTGGGAAGAAGGGGTGTCTCCCCTCAAAGACTAGCTGGTGCTAGCAGTACACAGGTGAGGTGTGCCTTGCACTCACAGAATCATTTCGTTTGGAAAAGACTTCTGAGATCGAGTCCAGCCTCTGACTGATGAACTTCTCAACTAGACCATGGCATTAAGTGCCATGTCCAGTCGTTTCTTGAACACTTCCAGGGATGGTGAGGTCCCTGGACTGCTCATTGCAATGCTTGACAACCCCTTCAGTGAGGAAATTCTTCCAATATCCAGTCTAAACCTCCCCTGGCGCAGCTTGAGGCAATGTGCTCTTGTCCTATTACTAATTAACTGGGAGAATAGACCAATTCCGACCCGGCTACAACTTCCTTTCAGGGAGCTGTAAAGTGATAAGGTCTTTCGTGAGCCGCTCCTCATAGGAACCGCACTTCAGTCCCTTCACCAGCTCTGTTGCCCTTCTCTGGACATCCTCCAGCAGCTCAGTATCTGTCTCGTAGCGAGGTGTCCAGAGCTGGACACAGCACTGGAGGTGCCTCACCGGTGCCGAGCACATGCCCGGAGACAGAGCTTTCCCACCTGCCCCACGGCCCGCCCAGCCAGCACCCGCGGCTGCTGCCACAGCTCCTCGGCAGCCGAGACTTACGTGCCCGCACGTGCAGCTGCAGCAGGGCACCGCGCCGCAGCCCGGGAGCGACAGCCGCTGCCCACGCCGGACCTGCACGGAGCCAGGCGTTCCGAAGTTTGTCTTGGGGAAAGAGGAAAAGAACCAGAGGGAGCTTGAATGAGGAGCTTACATAACCAGCTGCCGTCTCATCAGCTGCCGTGCAGACTTGTGGGCACCGCCCCCGCGCCTCTGTTCGCTGGTGGTTACGAGTGAAGATGGCGGAGGAGCCGGAGCGGGGTCCGGGCCGGCGCGGAGAGCGGGAGCGGAGCGAGGAGGGGCCGGCGGAGCGCGGCCCCGGCGCGGCTTTTCACATGTTCGTGCTCATGGAGGACCTGCTGGACAAGCTGAAGCTGCTGAGCTACGAGGAGGAGGCGCTGCGGTGCCACAACATGCGGCCTCTCTCCAGGTGCTCCTGGCCCGCGCCTCCTCCTCGCCCGGAGGGCGCTGGCGTGGGGGCGGGCGGGGGCTGGCGAGGAGTCACTCCGGGCCATCAGAGCCTAGCGAAGGACGGCAGGGCCCGCATGGCAGGATGCCTGGCTCAGGGAAAAACCAGCCAGCTGCAAAATGCGTGATCTGGAAGCTTTGAAAACGCGAGGCCCCGCGAAGGGCTGAGATGTGATAAGTAAATAGGCCCTTGACCTTCCCTGCCCCCAGCACGTACGGGATATCTGTATGCCAGGGTACCCGTGCAAAAAATAATTCTACCTAAATTCTACCTATTCTGCAGTAAATAGTTCTGCCTAAATTCTAAGTTATTCTAAATAACTCTAAGTTTCTTGAATTGAGAATAGCTGTTTGTGGAGTATGTATATTTTTTTAACCCTTTGACCATTTACAAAAAGGGTCTTGGACCTAGTGTTAAGGCTGGGGTTTCATATCCAGTACATATTTTTTTCATATGTAATGTTTTTTATGTCTTTTTTTAAAATTATAGTGGGAGACAGGAAGCCTGGGAAACAGGACCAATGTGCTCCCAACATCCACCTGCCCAAATAACTTTTAACTCCATCTGTCACTTTCAGCCAGGCTCCACAGTAGGGTGTCACAGAATTAAGCTGCTTAAAAGTAACAGTTTGGTAAGGGAGTCCAAGTTACTCCCTTTTGGGGAGGGAGGCTCAAGGATGAGTGCAGTGGCTGTAAGTTGGTTCTAGCCTGTTGTTGAACCATTGGAATGTTTGGAGCAGGGCAGCAAACCTTTGTGTACCTTAGCGAGTATCTGTGTCTGTAAAGGGAAGCATTTCATTCCCAGTATCCAGGGTGCATGTAATTTATACTTTGGGGGGAATAACTGACTGTGGACATACAGTTTTATGGACTGAATTCTTGTTAGGACCACATACTTGAATTTGGTGTGATCCAGAGCAGATCCGGATTGTGTAAGTTGTTCTCCAAAGCAACCCAAGGCACAGTAGGTAAGGACAGGTGGAAGGATCGCTTCAAAACATGCTCCTGATCTGAGCTGAATTCGCAGGTGTATGAACACCATCTTCTTGTCTTTCTTGAGGAAAGTGTGAAGGGGAGGTGGTTTGGGGAACTTGGAAGCCAAGTCTCATGTTGACCAATAACCTTCTCAAAGCTGTAAACTGGTGAGCTGGGTGTAGAAACTTGGTCTGCTGTGGTTATGTGTGAAACTAGACATCCTGAATTTGTTTCAGATGGGTTGCTCATTGAGAAAATTGGGTAAAGAAACTGCTCTGTAGCCTGTGCTTACCTATAGTGCTGTAAGAGCTCCAGAAGCTCAGTATATGTACCATTTGTCCCCTTTTTAAACAGGCACTACTTTGCCCTGCCCACCAATCCTGGTGAGCAGTTCTTCATGTTCTGCACGCTCGCCGCGTGGCTGATCACCAAAGCAGGACGTCCCTTCGAGCAGCCACAGGAGTACGATGACCCCAATGCAGTGATTTCAAACGTGCTCTCAGAACTGCGATCCTTTGTGAGTGTCACACGGGCTCTTTTCCCAAGCGTATTGCAAGTGCCTGCATTCCCTCCAGAAGTAACAGCAATCACACGCTGCTCTCCTGCTGGGTGTGGCCCCAAGGACTGGACAGGCTTTTCCTAGCTAGAAGTTGGTACTAGGTTACTTAGTTGGAAGTTTACATAGGCTGCACCTACTTGCTAATTTTTTTAGCACAACACAAATGGTCTTACAAATTATTCCAGTTAGTGTTGTTCTACAGGCTGTAAAATGGATTAAACCAGGCTTACCTTTTGTAGTGACACATACATTGTTCATTTATAGTAGCATAATTTACATAATTTATCTGGAGAGATAAATTTTATCTGGAAAGTTTACACAGTGTTTGTGATCCTGCTGCTTCCAAAGTCAATGATGTAATTCATACTGTAGGGAGTGGTTTAGAATAGTGTTCATGTTGTCTTCTTTTTTTCTAATTTTTTTCTTTTTTTTCTCTCTCTTTTTTTTTTGGTTTAGGTTTTTTGGGGGGTGGTTGTTTGTTGTTAAGGAGTAAAAGGCTGTATAAACTGCCAGGAACTACTGGAATTTTTTTCTTTTTAATTAAAAAAAAAAGGGAAAAAAACCAAACTCCAAAGGTCAGGAGAATATATAAACTGACAAGAAGTATGATCTTATGGAAGATTATAATATGGTGCAGCTGTGAATGATGTTAGGAACACTGTCCTTTTAAGGAGTTAAACCATAACAAACTACTATGTTTATTCTGCATGACAGCAATAAATTAAAATATTTTATAAATAAACTCTGGAGCAAACAGGGCACTATTGAAAAGTTGGTAATTAAGTCTTAATGCTTGAGTTTCTCTGTTGCTGTTCTTACCTTGCCAGCCTGTCACTTGCGTGCTTGACCATCCAGCTCCCTTGTGGCTTCTGACTTCTGCTCCCTGGGAGTATCCTCTTACCACGTGCTTAAAGATTTGTACGCTGCATCTGTTCCTTGGCTTCGTCTGGTTTTCCTTCTGTTGCCTGACTGGAACTGCATAGGAGAAGAATGTGAATTGGCATTAATAAAATCTTCATACACGAGGGACACTTTGGTGTTAATGTACTGAAACCTACCTCCCTGTGAGGAAATTTGGGTTGTTAGGCCATTGGTAAACAGTCTATCTCTTTATTTTAGGGAAGGCCTGTGGATTTCCCTCCCTCAAAATTAAAGACAGGTTGTGGAGAGCAAGTGTGCTATGTTCTTGATTGTTTAGCTGAAGAAGCCTTGAAACACACTGGGTTTAGCTGGAAAAGGTATGGTACGCTTCTAAGCATCCTCCCTTATGCATTGTTTTCCAGCAAACAGATGTAAGTTGTAATGGTAAAACAAAACACAGGAATGACTAAAAATGTTTTACTTGACGTTTCATGAGATGGAGAATTCAACTAGGGTTGAAGCACAGGGGCCAATTAATTCCTAATGCAATTTCACACAACTGGCCTATTACCAGCAAGGCTGAGTTTGGACCATTTGAGTTTGGACCATTATAGACTTAGCTAATTAAGGTTTAACTGATGACCTTTTTTTTTTTGTTGTTTCCCTACGCATAGCTCCTTGTTAATCTGACATTTAAATTGAAACAATTAATGTCCTTTTAGGTTCTGTCAATCAGTAATAAATTCCTGGAGTTATGCATAGTATGATCATGTTATAAGGAGACTACAGGAATTTTATTTAATCTGAAGGAAATTTTAGGACAACATAGATGACCGATAATCTCATGTATATGAAGATGTCTTTGAAAGTGTTCTTTATTTCATTCTTTCCCTTTGATGGGTTTTGAAACAGATACAGCAAAGTAATTTCTACCTTGGAAATATTTTACTGTTACTTCTGTTTCTGAAAATAAGCCTTGGTGACTTTCACTTGCATTTTAAGAGCTTAGACCAATAGAGGAAAAAACCCAAAATTTACTTCCTAGTGTCTTTATAGTGTGAATGTACTGTACTGCTTGGCATAGTAAATAGCCTTTACTTTTAAGACTGTCCAAGATGAACAAGACTTTAAAGGCTGAGTGTATACTTAAGTTGTGAAACATTAATCGCTGACTAGGTATATTCCACATCATCCATTCTTCTCATGAAATGTTTTGTTTGCAGAGGTATTTACAATTTATTGTGTTTAAAAGCTCTGCTGTTCTTTGAATTAATTTCAGGCCAGCATATCCAACAGAAGAGCCAGAAGAAGAAGAAATAACAGAAGATGATGCAGAATTAACACTTAGTAAACTGGAAGAGGATGTTGCAGTAGGTTTATTTGATTGGTTTTGATTATATTAGTATTGGTCAACTATGAGGAAATTTTTATTCACTGTTCATTTTGTTTGGCTTTGTTTAAGAAGTCTTTTCTATTAGCTATTCAAGTTTTTTCCTGGAGTTCCATTCCTGCATTGTCAGGTTCTCTGTAGAGTTTTTTGTTGCTTTTCAGATAAGATTAACTCTTCAAGACTGAGCGTATGTTCTTAGGTGCAGTGGAATCTAACCATGCATTAAAAACACAGAGATTCAGAATTGTTTCTTTTCTACTGATACAAGCTCTTGTTGTTAAACTAAAGGTTTAAAATAGGAAAACAGTCAGCTGTCTGCTCTTTTCTGTATCTTGTTAAGGTCTAAGCTGCTTAAATTGGGAAGTGGGGATGAAACAGTTAACTAAAGCACAGTTGAAATCCTTCAAAGACCCTCTGGGTTTGCTCTCATATATTGTCCTAGGCCATGATTTTCACAACTAATGTGTTCTATTAGCTCTTTGGAATGTATGTATGTTAATAAAACCACTGAGGTGTTATTCCCTTACTAGGTATTTCATTATCAGGCAGTTTATACCAAAAGGATACTCACTTATTTAGAGCCCCTAGTGGTTCTACAGGGATTAATTACATGCCAGTGTAATTTTTTTTGCCCAGTCCATTGTTGCTACAGTATGTTGATATTAGCTGTATATATAATTGAATTTAGCAGTATTTCCAGCAGTTAAATACTAATGATGATGTTCTTTGGTTTTGATTCTTCTGAATAAAAATGATGAGGCTGACAGGGACAAGCCTAGTTCTGTAAATCTTGGGGAATCAGGTAGCCTGTACTAGGTGGCCAGCAGTAGGCAGTGAGGCTAGGTGTGCAAGGAAATCTGCACAGTTTGGTTTCTCAGTTCTGATAACCTTGTTCTGTTCTGGTGGTACGTTCTTTTAAGTGCTGCACAAATATGTATTGTCCATTTAGCAAAAGATAGCCTCAATCTAGTCTTAATTTCTTGCAAGTATTCAGGGGACTTGGGGTCAAACATGCTAGAAGAAGATAGTGGTCCCTGTTAGTTAAAAACTGGGTAAAGTAGAGGAAAGAGAAATAAACTCCAAGGTTTTCACTGAGTCTTGAAGCAGTCTTCCCTAAGACCTGTGTTTTTGCAGCTTTTGTGATTTGTGTAGAAAGGAGGTGGATGATGAAATTTCACTTTGGTGGAAAAGACAGTCAGGAGGGGGACAAGGTGTATAAGGGTGAAGTGTATGGGTGATAAAATGGCAGATGAAATACAGTATAGATAAATGAAGGCTAATGAACAGAAAAAGCATCTTTACTTATGGGTGATGGGCTCTCAGCTGATCATAGTCACGGAAGAAGGGAATTTTGAGACTATAACAGAGACCTCTATAAATACGTGAGCAGAGTGTGTGGTCTCATGGGCAAGAAAAAATCAGTTGCCTCAGTTTCAGTTGTGTTATTCCGCACTCTTAAGATGTGGCATCATTCTACAACTCCAAATATATAGTGCAAACAAGATCTTGAAAACTGTGTTGAGATCTGGTTGTTGTTTGGTTTTTGTTTTGATGTGGTTTTATTTTTAAGGTAAAGCTTTGAGAAACACATAAAAAATTACAGTTACCATACAACTACTGATAATGGGCCATTTGATGTCGGAGGCCTTAGGTTTAGAGTTTGAGTTTTTTTGGTTGGCTGGTTTATTTTTGAAATACTGTGGCTCTCTGAAGGAAGTGTGGGAACAGCTTTGATCTTTCAGCTTGTCCCAGGTATTATGTCTCTTCATAAGCTCCATATCATGAGTTCTCCATGTCTTGTTTTGTTCAGAAGTATGGAACTTAATACTCCTTGGTTTGTGCTCCTGCAAAATAAAATTATGGAGAAAGACTTCAGTTAAGAATTGCACAATCTTACTTTGCAACTTCTCTTAAGGAAGAAGAGTCAGACAATGAAGAAAATTATTTTGACCTGAATGTTTTAAAGGCGCAAACGTACAGATCAGTAAGTTGTTACCCATCAGTCCTCTCTTGAGAGATTTTTACATCTGTAGCAGCAATTTGTGTCTGTTGGATTTAAGTCTAAAAATCCTTGTATAGTCTTTACTTGAAAAAACACCCCATCTGAAATGAATCAGCTTATTTGAAAGAACAACGTGCAGCCAGTTTCTAAACTGATATCACTGAAGGTTTGCTGGGAACATTTGCAAGTAATTTTTTGCAGAGACTTCTAGAGAAACATGGTGTTAGTGTCATGAATATGTTTTAATCCCACATACATACACCATTTCTGAAATGTATTATAATTTCTTATTATATACATTTAATTCTTTTCAGTTTTAGGTATGATGAGAAGATATATTTATTTTAATTCCAAATCTTTATGAATTCAAAGAAAGCTATTAAAGAAATCTGTTACATCTGTAGTCTAGATCATTCTGGATATAAATATTTTTCTAATATTAACACTGTAAGCCATTATAGTGATTTCTAACAGTTCTCACTGTGCATAACAATGATATTTTGTGGATAAACTTCGTGATTTTTACACAGAACATGAATGACACTGCAAAGCAAGAAGAGATTTTACAGTGCACAACAGATGCAGCAGAGTGGAATCTGGAAGTGGAACGTGTGCTTCCACAGCTGAAAGTCACAGTCAGGACTGACAATAAGGTATGGAAGAATGGATTTGCCTGTGTACACATGTTGATTAAAATGTGATTTCAGTCAATGCTGTTTAATTTCTGTTTGCGGTTTTTGTCTTTTGTCATGCCAAGACTTGTGAGTAATGGGCTCTCCAGTGCTATCTTGTCTGAACCTTTGTCACTTACTTTGACCCTAGAAGCAATAAGTTTCAGTAAGGTGCTTTTTCAATATTATTTTTTTTTCTGCTGCTTACAAGGCATCTTATTTCTATATATTTATTCAGTGGAGATTTTTTTCAATCCTCTGACATTTCCAATGTATTCACACTTCTAAAAAATTATATCTAGTATATATACTATATAAAATAGTTTAGCAACTATTAAAACATCTTCCTGGAGGAGAGCTGATGATCTTACCTTTCAACTGTTCCATTTTTAAACCACGCGAAAGGCTGATTGTATGGAATTCCTCTTGCTGAACTTTACATGACAATCAAGTAGGTCTGTACCCATATCTAGTCATCCTGAACTCTCCTTATGTTTAGTGAAAAGAAGTGAGCACTTTTTCAACTGATTTTGTTCACCATATCTAGTCATCCTGAACTCTCCTTATGTTTAGTGAAAAGAAGTGAGCACTTTTTCAACTGATTTTGTTCACCATATCCAGATAACTGTCTCAGGGTGAAATTCATCATGTCTTAGATCTGTGTATTTCTCTCCATAGTCTATTTCAAGGAGTCTAGAATGAGCAGCTTGGAAGTAGTCATCTGTCTTTGGCAAGTCCAAACCTCAGAGCTGCTCCTGGCATTGCCACAAGCATTCTTTCTAGGAGCTTGTGTAGCGCACGCAGAGCAGTGCAGTATTGGAATTGTTCATTTGCAGTGACCCAGCTGGTTGGGGGGTTGGAGCAATCTGCAGCACTGATGCATCAATACATATACAGGAATACAATGAAAGGTAATTATCTTGCCAAAAATAGGGTAAACCCTCAACTGTCTGCTTGCCTGTCTTACACCATATTGCATTCTACTGTGTGAAGAATTGCCTGGTTCGAACCACTCTGCTGTGATCCTCAGCAAGCCCATCTGTTGCAGAGAATATGATGCTTGAGTCTCACAGGGAGGAATTAAAACTTAATAAAGACATACATGAAAAATTAAAGCCACTGTAGGATCTGAGGTTTACTAGCTTTCAGCCTAATGCACCATCTCTTGGTCTTCAGGAATATGTCAAAATGAACTTGAAAAGAGGATTATTCTTTTTCTAGCTTCTGTGCTTTCAGAAATAATTGGAGAGAAGTGTTTGACCTTTTTCCATTCTACCAGAAAACATCATATTCTGTTTCCTAAGCTGTGCATGTAAACATATTACCAGGAGAGTGTTAATGATTTAATCATTAGAAAGTAGAATTTATTGTAAAGTCCTGGACAGAGATGGGGGTGTGTTATGTGTTTGTTGTTTTTATTTAAAGTCCAAAGTTTGGCAAATTGTGAACAATTGTCACTAGACCAACAAGAGATCGTGAGTCTCCTGCAAACCTGAAACACAGCGGAAGCACGTTTTCTCTACTGGCTCATTACCTGGCATGCAGTGCCAATTCACAGCACCTTTCCTCAGCCCCCATTCCTGAGTCCCTGTATGTTTCCTATGATCTAGAAGTTGGAAATAATTTTCCCCCTTCTTCTTGTATCCCATTATCAAAACCAAGTTTTGGTATTTCTGCCTCTTTCATTTCTTTCCATTCTCCTGGTTACAGTAAGGAGTAAAATAGAAAGGTAAGAATGGATAGTCCAAAACTGGTAGGTGTTGGGCATCAAAAGCACTCATTTTGTCTATGAATAAGCTGAACTAGTGCAGCTACAATCAATATTTTTAGTATTTGTGCACAGAGTGGTTTCTAGCAGAAATAGTTCCATGAAGATCAGACTCTAAAAAGCATAGATGCTATGGTATCAGAGAGGATGTCAGTGTTTGTTTATGGATCTGAGTGTCACATGTGACATTTAGGAGATTTATAAATTGTGTCACACTGAGCCAGTGCCCCTGGCTATGAATGTGGCAGTGGCAGGATGATACATGGCAATAGTATAAGAGAGATCTGACCCTGCTTTGCATACCTGCCGTTGTTTAGTGACCAGAGAAAGATAAAAGTTGCACTTACCTATGTTTTAATTTGTGATGTCTTTTTTAGGATTGGAGGATTCATGTAGATCAAATGCATCAGCATAAGGATGGAATTGATTCTTCTTTGAAAGAAACTAGGGTATGTCTTGTATGTACAGAATATTTTACTCATCTATCAAATTTTTATTTTCTGTTTTATTTCATATGTGTTAAACTGATCTTTTTTTTCTTCATTTTATTTGTGCTATTGCTGTAAAATTAAAAAGGAAAGATATGATAATGATCATTAGGGACAGTGCTAGTGGCAAAATACCTTGTGGGAAAGCGTTTTATGTGTGAGAATTAACAGGGCTATCAGGGTCTGGTAATGAATGCATTACCATAAGTACATCCTGACTACAGAGGACAAAGGAGAATAATACAATCTGAAAGTGCTGTTAAAAAACCCAAAATACTCTCAAATACTGTTGCTAGAGTAACTTACTGACACTGACATTTGTAATTAATTGAGGAGGGGAGACCGATGAAGCAGTAAAGACTGAAATACGTGTTTTGGAGGTGGGCAAACCAGAACACATTGGGAATAATTTTTTGTTGGCTAAACACAGCATTTCCGTACTATTTTTCTCTCTTGCTGTAGGCTTCCATAGCCTTTCTTAACTACAGCACCATTTTGATACTCTTTGCATACTGTCAACCCACAGAATGTGATTTTCTAGGGTTACCTTGACAAACTCCATAATGAAATCAGCAGAACACTGGAAAAGATCAATAGCAGGGAAAAGTACATCAACAATCAGTTGGAGCACTTGGTTCAAGAATACCGTTCAGCACAAGCCTTGTTGAGTGAGGTATTGCTGATCTTTTGTTGTTTCCTTCTCCAGTATTAACTTGCTATTAAGTGAGGGTAGAGGCAAAGACGACATGGAGTGAGTTATCTATGAATTCTGCTGTTGGATATAAAGCAGGGGAAATGTTGATTGGCTGTCAAATTATATTCTTCCTAAGCTAAACTAGCAATTTTTATTCAACTGTTCTACAGGGGAAAATAGATGGTTTTTGCCTGAGTATTATGTATAGCTGTTGCCAGTCTTGAGCAGCTAGTAAATTGCTAGTTCTGCTTTCCCAGAAGTTCACATCTGTCAGGAGTGGAAAAACTAGAGTTTCAGTCCAACATTCATGCCTTAGATTGAGTACTGGTGCTAACGTGCACAAAGCACTCTGATTACTTCTTTGCTTCATTTGCTTTTTATGCCAATAGAGTGCTGTCTGAGAAGCTTTTTGATCCCCTATTTAGGAGGCATTACAGTCTGCCTTTTGGTAAGCCCTCCTGGTTGTGGCCATGCTGACAATAAGACTAACAGAATTTGACCTCTGCACCTTCTGTTTGCCTCGTTGTTAAAGTATCTTCAAGATAGTAATTTACTGTTGATGAAGTATTATTCTGGATTTCAGTATTCAATCCTTTCAGCGTTATGGCAGATTTTCTTCATGTTTATTTCCTCATGTAACTGATTAGAAAGCATAGTTCTTATCAAGTATGTATTTGGTCTATTACAATTTTGAAAACTGTTTAACATTTTTGAATAATAGTCATTACAGGGGCTGATGTTTCAAGCCCGTCCTCATTTGTAAACCTCACTGGGGCTTTGTGGGAGAGTTTTTGGAATTGGAACATCTGAGAGCAAGTCTTGAAGTTTTCTCTGAGCTATCTGCATACATCTCTTCAACTCTGTCATTACAGCAAAGACATGTTTCTTTCCAGGCTAAAGAGAAGTACCAAGAGGGAAGTGGAGGAGTAACTGAAAGGATTAGAGTGCTTTCTGAGGTAAAACACATCTTATTTTAAAACAGTCTTCAGAGAGTTGGCATTTAGTGGTTGCAGTTTAATGAACCCAGTTCTTTCTGATTTGTTCTCATGTTAAAGATTAATCTTTGTTTGGGGGAGGTGATCTAGTCCAGTCCCTAAATTTTAAGTCCAGGCTGCCATTGATTTTTAACTCATGAAATATGAGCTCAGTTTGTAAATGAAGGTAAATGTTCTGTATTTTGTAATCTGTGTCCTAGAATTATGGAGGATTAATAAATCATGCCCATATATTCTTTGGAAGAAGAAAAGCTTTACTCTTATTTTTAGTTAAAATTAACAATTTGAAATTTTTATCTTCCAGGCACTTAAAAGCAATATTTGACTAAACAGTATTTTTTTCCATACATCAAATTATCTTATTACTTAAATCTGTTTTTGTGTTGTGGGTTTTCTTTTTCCTTTATATCAGTGCTCTGACAAATTTCAATAAACATCTCCTGTCTCCTAACTGCCTCCACATGTTGAGTGTTTCATGGCATTTCATGTAGAATTACAGCCTGATTTTTTATTTGAACTTTGTTCAAATAAATTTTTTTTTTAAATGGCTCTGTTTGGGTTTTAGAAACCAACTTTATTTATTAGGCAATAAAGTCTCTGGAATAATTGCATAAAATAGATCACACAATAAGAATGTGTTGGAAATTACAGAACAAATTTGAGATGTTTTAGAATCGAATAGTTGAGTTGGAAGGGACCTACAGTGATCACCCAGTCCAGCTGCAGTAGGTAATACAGCAGTTTAATGGGAGTTTTCTAGCAAAGATTTCTGTGTGTATGAATTCTGCAGAATTAGAGCTTCTTTCTATTTCACTCTCAAGGAAGTAAGTAAGTTTGAAAAAGTATTTTGTGATGACTTCAGATTTACAGAGTGTGCTTTGGAAACTGATGGACTGATTATTAATGGTGAATATGTTACTAGCTGGCGTCCTTCAAACTACATAGATGCAGTGGTGCATGTCTGAGATAAATGAGACACATTGGATGTTAGTACTGATCTGTTTTCAGTTGTGCAATCAGACCTCAGCCCACTTGGCAATACCATTATCACTGCGGGTATGCAGTAACAATTCAGCAATGATTCCTTGTTGTTACTGAAAAGGCTTACTGAAGCCTTCATGAAGGGCTGTTTTCATATTATGGACAAGAATACTGGCTTATTACCTTGACTGTGCCTTAGAATCATATATTTGCTTCTTTTCATTGTCTGCAACAGCAGACTGGTTGCTAGACAGTGCTGAAATGCACTTTTGTTCTTCATACATGCATTTTACATACCTGTGCCAGTGGCAGCAGGCTGGACTGCTGCACCTTCTTTTGCTGCAGTGCTGTTTCTCAGGTTTCCAGTGCAACATGCTGAAGTCCTGATGCTTCCAGAGGGGCAGCGGGCAGGGTTATTTGGTGAATCTTGATCTTCAGGGACATTGGTTCCTACGTTCTTCCATCCAGCATCACACTGAAACACTTATATTGTTGTTTTTGTTGGCGATGCACAGATTTTCAGTAACATCATGGTGTTTGGTCAAATTGTTACTCTTTTTCTGTGATTTTTTACGACATTAATTTTGTTGAATTATATTTGTTTGAAAATGTTTGAAAAATTGTTCCTCTTTATATAACAAGTAAGATGGATGCATTAATTTTTTTTAGCTAAAGCAGTTATTCAGCAGAGACTTTTTTTTAACTTGATATTCATCTGGTTTAATTAAGAAAAAAGTATCTATTTTAAGATTACAGAAGCATTGGAGAAAGTAAAGCAGGAAACGGAAGAGAAAGGAAGCAGTATGACTGATGGTGGTAAGTACGTTTTTGCTTCAGACAACACACCCTTTTTCTTAGTGACAGTTTCATAATATGTACTTCATTAAGGTAGGAATAAGAGCAATTACAAGAAGCAAAATGATGCAGCAGCATCATATTAGTGGGAAGGGAGGGAGTAGAAACAAAGTGTAGGGCATAAAACATTTTAATAGCTTTTCACAGGTAAGATGATCCCCTGCTCAAGTAATCTTCAGTTCTCTACCAAACCTCAAGTCAGGTATGGGGAGAAGGCTTTCAGCTGAGCAAAACACATCATTGAAAAACCTGTCTTAATGTTGATGCACGTTTTTATGAAGCTCTTAGATGTCAAGAAGACAGCAAAATTGTCATTGCCTATTTCTGTCTTTAAAGTGTTTTGCATGTTAAAAATGATGTATCAGTACAATCATGTCTTTAGAGTAGAACACCCTTTTGTTCATTCAACTCTTCAATTTTAAGGAGTGAATTACAGCAAACAATGCTTTTGTGTTAGGTGGCTGACAGAGTTGTACTGTTTATGCTTTTTTGGACAGCTCCTCTAGTGAAGATTAAACAGGCCTTAACAAAATTGAGGCAAGAAACCATTCAGATGGACATACAGATTGGTGTGATGGAACACACATTGCTCCAGTCAAAGCTGAAAGAGAAATCCAATATGACTAGAGATATGCACGCAACAGTGATTCCAGAAGCCACAGTTGGTGCCTATTAAAATTGGTTGGACCTGACTTGGTTTACCCAAAATGCAGTTTTCTACCATTTGCTTTTTTGTGAGTTCAGGGGTTTCATTTTTGTTGGGGGAGGAGGATGTTATTTTCCTGTTCCTTTTTAAGAAGATGCTTGTTAAAAGATGCACTTTTTTAAGAAGTAATGGGCACACTTTAGACTTAAGAGGGAGCCATGTTTAGTTTTGTGCTGTAAAAATTTACTGCTTATCTCTTCCAAATATACTAATAAATTCTTGTTAGTGAAGTTGTCTCTATTTCTTTGGAGAATGTAATGTAGTGTGAAAGTCTATAGAATGATGCTGACAGCCTGTAATCTTGATGCTTTGCAGTGCTGAAAGGAAATTTCTTGCAAAGGACTTGAAAGGAAGCTAAAATGTCTGTTATTGCCACTTACATACATTTAGTATAAAGTACTTAATTGATGATATTGAAATAATACAGCATTACCCTTTCTAACAGGCTGGGTCAAAACTGATAGCAGCTTCAAGACTCCTCTAACAGCAGCAATGGTATCAAAATCTGTGTAAGACCAAAGAAGGTGAAAAGTATTGTTTGGAAATTAGTCTTGGCTTTCTAATTTTTTTCTGTGTGCCGTCACTGTTTCAGAGTCACTTTGTATTAGCATTGGGTCAAATGCTGCTTTCATTTATAGTATTTAGTAGAGCTCTGTGGACATAATTTGGATTATTCTTGTTTTCTGTTCTTGTGTCAGAACACCCACTTTTGATTTCTGTGAGGGAAAAATGTTGCCAAATCTAGTTGAGTAATACAGAATGAGAAGAAAAATGTAGGAGGAGGGGGTTGGGAATGTAATGGCAGCAGGGAGCTTGCTTTGTCTTAGTAAATGTGTAGGTAGGGAGCTATTCTAGATGTTAGTGGTAATGAAGGAGTATGGAGCAAAGAAATAACCTTATTAGAGTACTAGTACATCGTTTTGGTTCTGGTTATTCGTAAGCCATGAGCGATATTGGTACAATTCCAGTGGCATTAAAATCCTCACCTAACTTCTGTAGGCTATTCCATTAATCTGACAATTAACTTTTCTCACTTAAAGGTGAGCAGTATTTTGCAGAATCAGTGGATCAGTTCTGTGTCTGAAAGTCAAGATACTTGACACGGTCAGTACTATGAGCCCGTGTAAGTTTGTTGTGCTTCAGTATTTCATTTGCCAAAAAGAAAAAGCCCTAAACCCATTGGATTTTAATAAGTGAAAAGCTATCTGTAAATGTCAACTATTACAATTTACCTGTGCAAGCAACTGCTCAACAACTCTATGAATCATGCTGGAAATCGGTTTCCAACTCCTTTTGCTGCCTACCTATATCCTCCCACATTCAGCTGAAATTAGAAAAGTTATTATTCATGTTCCCTTTGTTAGGTGCTACTGCATATTTACTTTAACAGTGGCTTTACTTCAGCTGAAGATAAAGCAATTCCCTTTTGCATTGCCTGCAAAGCAGCTCACTGATGCTTTTGAATTGCAGTGTTGTGTTGTGTAAATGCTATTTATGTAAACACTTTCCTCAAAAATCTCCTCCTTCATGCTATTATAACAAACATGATTAATCAAAAACCTTTCCTTATGAACTGAGCCTCTTACTCTATTAGAAGTGAATCTGTTAAGACAAGCATGGCCAAAAACCCTCTAATGTGACAAAAATCTCTGGAAGAAAAGCCTCCTTTGTGCCAAAGTAATTCTAAAATAGCGTGCTAATTATCTGGAATTGATCTACATTATTTTTAACAGTACTGTCTGAAACTGCCTTCATTTAAGTAGAACGCTTCTATTGTAATCTCAGGAGTGATACATGGCCTTTAGTTGTCATCTGGAAAAGAGTGGCATTGGCCCCTTGAGACAGTAAAAGCATTTGACCCTGCTTTGAAAGCAGCCCTACTGATCTGGCAAGTGGCCACAGCACCTTCCTTAAAAGCAGAGGAGAGCAGTGAGGCCTGTCACAAGCAGCCTGAAAGGCCCTTCTAGAAAAGCAAAGATCTGTGTAATTATTCGACTGCTGAATCAGTGCAGGAAGCAGAAGCCACATTAAAATTAAATCACTTGGTTCACATTACTTCCTGCACTGCTCATTATCTAATGCAGTGTCAGAACGGAAGACCAACAAAACAAAGATGTCCCTAAGTTAGTAGGATGCACGTAAAGCTGTTCTATAAATGGGTCTCTCTTCTTCTGGAGAGGATTTAGGAAAGAAGGATTATTCACAAGAGTTAACTTTTGTGTATGGCTGTCCTCTTCCAAGGTCTCTTCACATTTTCAGTTCCCTAGAACATCAGCATGGAGGCAAGGTGCCACTGTCACATGTTGCCTAGAAGCCAAGTAGAAGCTGTCTGTAAACAGACCCAGAAATCATGCAGAGGGAGAAAGGAGGAGATTCATTTGCTCACTTTGGTTAGAGAAGCCACGGGTCTTGTCCTTGCCGTGAGGACTGCAATAGTTCAGTCTTGTATGTGGCCCCGGGAAGAGCTGACACTTGGCTCTTGGAAGTATGTTGTTGAGGAAGGCTCGTCAGTAGGCAGCTCACTCTCTTGCATATACTCCTCAAAGATCCAGGAAAGGAACACTTGCAGCATATTACTTCTTAGGGTTTCTTGAGGTCTGAAATACCTCTGAACCTCATAACATGACCCAATGTCTTATTTCCCTGTCTTACGTCTAGGCTAGGATGTAAGTGCCCTGCTGGGAACTGGAAATAGCCTTAGTGCTAGGTACTCTTATTAGAGGTGCTGTTTACAGGCCGTTTAGGATATCTGAGAGTGATTACATGCATTACCTTCTTTCATTAATAAATATCATACCCTACACCCCATTCTCTTCTAATGTCATCAGATAGCATGAATTGCTGTGCCGATAAAAAGTGCAAAGGGCTGGGTCTTTTACCTTTTAATCCATTTCTTTCACAGAGAACCTTCTATAGAGTTGGTGACTTAATACTGAAATCGCAAGAGTTTAGAAGTGACTTTCAATCCTATGCTGAGAAATGCGTTGTTTCAGCACTGAGACAAGTTAGTCATTTGAACTTACATTGCTGAGTGCTGTGCAGGAAGCTGAATGAAGTCACATGAGTTTGAGAAACCACTGTTATAAACAACTCCCAGATCTGGTCAAAATATTCTCACTCCTGTCTGCTGGTGGCGTTAAAAGCCTTCCCCTCTTCACCCACCCAAAAGAGACGAACTTCAGGGGAAATTTTTTCTTAAAAGCAAATGTCCACCTACTATTAAACTTTGACACTTTTTTTGGAAGTGCAGCTCTACCGTCCTCTATGACATACAAAAAAATCACTGTATTGCTAATTGTAAGTTACAGTATGAGCAATTAAGTCATCTGTGCGTGACCTATAAAAAAAACTAGACATAAATGAAGAGCCTGTGTGTGAACATTTCCAGCTTCTGTGCTCTTTGAATTTTGCATCCAAATTTTGCAGCCTGGGCTTCCCTCCAAGTCTGACAAACGTTAATGAAAGAAAGAAGGAGTCGGTTGCTGCTGTTCTGCCGCGCTGGCCGCGTGCCCGCGCGGGGCTGCCCGTGCACGCGCACAGCCCTGCGCGCCGGGCGGGCACCCGCGGCAGAAGGACGGCCTGTGACAGCCCTGGCCTACTTCCTGCAGCCTCGCTGCTTTCCATTGGCTTGTGGAGGGAGTCGTGTTTTAGGAAATAGCTGGGTGATACCTGGCAAAGGCGTGAAATAACGCTCAGGAAAAGTTAATCAGTACCTGGTGAGGTCAAAGTAAACAGAGGATATGAGCACCGGCTTTTCGGCATGAATACTACTCATAGGTAGGGACTTTCCATGGAAGGCTTGGAGATAGCAAAGATTATTTTTATCTGCCATTTCCTCCTTTCAATGTCGTTTTCATTCAGCAAGTGCCATTACCAGGGCTTTCTCATGTATTAGCTAATACTTAGCTATTGCTCCAGGGCTTGGTGTTGCTGGAAACGTCTGTCTTTCAGCCTCCTAGTAACAGCCCTACCATTTCGCAATTATTCCCACGGCAACATGGGAATGAGCAGGGTTGAGAGCTTTTAACTGAGAGTAAGTAACGATTTGAATAATGCTAGTCTTTCACTTACTGCCTAGTTTTACTCTGTTCTTTTTCACCCCTGGTCTTAGTAATTAGGAGTGGCTCTATCTTAGTATTCCATCCCAGAAGTAGCTGAGATGCTCACATGCCTTAACTACCTGTTGTAAAAATCAACAAAGGTGAATATTTTAAGGTCAGAAGGACGGAATAATTATTTCTGATAATATTCCTCTTGATAATGCACTAATTGCAATTGTTCATTCAAAAATATTTTCCTGTTTCCGTGGTTTTCAAAGGATGACAATACTTCAAACAACACCTTAGTGTTATTTTATAGCAAGACAAAGAACTAAACTGTGGAGTGCAGGCATCTCCTGTACAGAAAGTTTCCCATCCCTCCTCTGGTTCTAGGGCAGAAGTTTCTCATTTTATCTTGGTAGGGGGGCTCTTGTAAGGTTTTAGAGAGCTCTCCTTATCCTTTTTCAGCATGGTTTGTCCATGAGCATTTTACCCCCTTTCAAAGAATCCTTTTGGAAAAGAATACATGTCAGTAGTCAGACCAAAGGGGACAGACTGTTTGTGAAATTTTCCTGAAAACTAGTGCCAAAAAAATGGTGCAGAAGGTTTCAAAAGGTTTGACAGCATCTGTTGAACATTGTTTCCTTTGTTACAAGAGGTGCACAAGTTCCTGGTATGATGGCAGGAAGGATTTCTGCCAAGTTTATCAAATGTTGTCTAACAACAGTAAAAACAATGAAAACTCTGTGATCTTAAAAGTGTCACTCATTAATTTTGTACTAATTTGTCTAGCAGCCATTTCATTACAGACTTCTGTAGAGTGCCTGTAAACTCAAGTAAAACATTCTTGAAGATTTTCATCATGTTCAGCTACATAATATTGACAGTGAAGAATAAAAAATACTGTTCTGAGAAGACTTTTCCTGGGACAGAAGAGTATACTCTAGGTGTGGCAAGGCGTGGTAGGTTTGGAGGTTTTTTCCTATAAGTAGTCCAGTATACTGACTTTTCTGTTTGAATAAGAACATACCTGTTAGTATGTTCAGGTTTGTGAGGACTCTTATCGAAAAAAGGAATTGCAGGTAACTGTGTTAGAGAAGATAAACAACTGCAAGTCAGTTCAGTTTTCTCTCAGTTGTGAACAGGATTGATACACAGGTAACAAATTCATATGGATGGAACGAAAGAGCTGCCTTTAAAAAGCTCTTCCATGCTATCTTGCCTTAAATGTAGAAAATATGCCTTCACTTAGTTATATTCCATTTGTTGCTTCTAGTTGATCTTCATCCCTCTGAAGTGCACAGTGTACTCCTCTGTGATGATGTGTCTGTCCAAATAATTGGAAGTTTGACAACATGACCTGAGTTTGGCAACATGACCTGAGTGTAACGGATGTGGTCAGTCTATCTGAGCATCTGCTAAGCTGACTGGAACTGACTTAGTGTGTCACCTGTGAGCAGGCACTGCTGACGCTGATCCAGTGTGGGTGTTTGGAGATGAGAAGCAGGAAGTTGGTCCCACTTCCTGTCAGAGAAACCTCAGCTTCTACAGTGCTTAAGAAAACCTGGTAGGAGACTGTAGAAGGCTGGGCAGACTGAATTTGCTAGTACAGCTACATGCAGAGGGAAGGCGATCACCATGATGCTTGTCACTGTTCTGCTAAAAGCAGCTAATCAAAACTCAGCATCCCACTGATTGCTCTAATCAGGGGGAAGAAAAAGTGGTGAAGAAGCCAGGTGGTAACTTCTGTGCCTAGAATGAATCAAACAAACAGCAGAATATAAAACACAGACCCTGCTCACAAATTCAAGTATTCTTCTTGAATTGATCTCTTGACTAGTTTCTGGGGTCAGGCTAAACATTCTGAGTAAGGATTGGCTTTCCTACCTCACCTGTGTTTTTTCAGATCTTCACCACCTCTCTCTTCTCTATATGCAATAACCTTTATGCGTGAAGGCTCAGAATTTTTGATGGATCCCTTATCTCTGTCTGGAAGACAGGCATTTTTATGTTGCACCTTTCAAAACCACCTGCTTCTGGAAAAAACTTCCTTTTTATCTGCACCACGAAGAGTTGTGTTGATACCCAGAGTTTCAAAGCAGTTTAACTTCACCTTTACCAGCATAAGGTTTGGCTAGAAGGAGGGAACTTTTCATTTGTGAAAAAAGTTGTTCTATCCAGTGGTGGAAGAAAAGAAGAAATGGAGGAAGACATGGCCAGACAATGTATCATCTAGAAAACTGTAATATTCCCTGGAGAACCCAGATTTTTATCCTGTGCCTACATATTGTGGGGTGTCTCTGAACACCTGAATTCGCCATTCCTGATTCTAGCAGAGTGACCCCAACATAAAGCTTCAAGAATATAGCAAAGAGCAAGACCCATGGCATACAGAAAGATCTTTCAGTGCCCAACAGTAACTAAGCCTGCATTTGAGATGAAACACACCATTTATTTTTCAGTGACTTGGAATACAAAATAGCAGTTTATCAGTGTGAGGGACCTTCTGATAAGCAGCAGATAAAGCTTCACTGTGATGCAGAAAATGCAGTAATGGTAAAGGGTTATGAAGTCTTTTTATGACAATCCATCCTATATTTCATCCTAGAAAATGCTGATAGCTCCTTTTCACTGTGTCTGAAGTGTGCCAGCTCCATTATACAGATCCCAATCTTTAAACCATGCTTTGGCAAATGTATGCTTTGTGGCACTTGTGTGATCAATTATGCTTTACTCAGTGCCATGATTGTTTACAGCACACCACAGTCTTCCACTACATGAAGACACATTTATTATAGACAATGGTGCCAGTGCTGATCTGTTCTTATTGGCCATTTCAAAACAAAAGCCAGACAAAAAGGCATCTGTTTTCAGTGGCTGGTCAGGTTAGTACTGGAAGTCTCTTCTTGGTGCTTTTCACCCTATGTTGGAATACAGCTGCCAGCGCTCAGGGGCCCCTTTCATTGAGGACCACCTCCCTAGAAGAGCGGTGGTGGACTCAGGCTAATTCTAGCACTGACCTGCCTTTCACAAGCTGTTCAGGCAAATCGTCACACTGAGTCATTAGAGCCCTACAAATGGTTTATACAGTTAAAACATCCGAGAGTGTCAAAATGAGTCATATTTTTCAAGTGACAATTGCTATTTTGAGTAGCTGTTTTGCATTACACTTAGCAGGACATGCAGGAAACAACAGTGTTTAAGCTTTCCTGCTGCTCGTGGTTCCTAGCACGTGACCAGCCAGGGCACTTATATCACTGAGCCACACCTTGCTCTTACCCAGAAATATATTCCCAGGCATACTCGCCCATACACTCCACCCTATCAGGAGGGAGTGACTCTGGGTTTCTACAAAAAGTTATTTCAGGCAAAGAATGGCATTGCCTTCAGTGGCCAGCCTGACTTGCAGACTGTTCACTCTCTGCCTTGGAGAGAGCTGAAAATGGAACTGAGACCCTACAAGTATCTGCAACAGTACCAGCGTGCAGAGGGAAGAAAGGCAAGGTTAAGGACATAGTAGTTGTGATCATTCCCCTGGAAGAAAAAAGCTGGTGAACACAAACAGTTGGACATGCAGAGAAACAATTCCAGAAAAGAAATGGTAAGGCTGCAACATGGGAAAAGTCATCACTAGGTGGAGGAGCATGTTTCTGTGATGCAGAGGGGCAGAAGGGATTTCTGCATTTGCAGAGAAAGCCAGCAAGGAAGCAAAAAAGCACTGGAATGAGCATATTTGCTATAAGAGTGAAACGCGAGAGAAAAGCACACAACAGGAAAAAGGTGCAGCTCATTGAAAGAAAGAGGTTAAAAAGAGGTATTGAGGGTGGGGAGGACAGACTGATAAGAAATTGAAGTTCTCTACAGCCTTACATAAGCTAACACAAGTCACGGGACATTCCCACCAGCTTGTGTGTGCACATACACAAACACCCCAAACAAACAAACCTATTTACCACAGCTACCTTGAGTGTCCAAAAGCCCCAAGAAGAAATGAAATAAGGAGAAAAAACAGGGGGGAGTTAAAAGGTTAGATGAGGACAAGAGTCTAAGCCACTTCAGAAACAGATACACAAGCAAAGGAAATTCTAAACGGAAGAAGAGGAAGGGGGGAGGAGTAGGAAGGCAGAGACCAGGGAGCTGAGTGTGCAGGAATAGTGCTGGTTTCCACATAAACCTCCTTTGTTAGCAGCTCTTCCAGTTCTGGTCTCTGAATAGCTGGAGCAGTTCCCACTGTTCTGCAGGGAGATTCTGCATTATTTGCTGCAGCCACAATGAAACAGTTAAGCACAGTGTAAACTCTTGCAGTAGTACAAGCAAGGCCCTACTTGTAACAGTTACAAGCCTTGTTTGGCTACAGCCTTGAGGAGAAGGGGGGAAAATTTCTTAAAGCAACCTCTTCCAGGGCACTGTTTTCCCTCTTGCTTTGTTTTTCTTTCTCTTTGGAGATGAGCTACATTTAACTGCTGCTAATTGGTAGATAACAGGATTTAATTATTTAATGTAGCCTGTTTGGTATAACTTTCACAAGTAATAGGGAACTTTCAAACAATACTAAAGCTGTTTTACTGTTTTTTCAGTTGACCAGTAGTACCTCCAGTGGACTTTCTGTTGAACACTTCCCTTTTTTTCCTGTTTGCAAGTTCAAATTTCGTGTCAAAGGGCAGAACCCACAATTATCACTTCAGGCAGGTTTAAAGACAGTTATAGTGAAATAAAACTTAGTTGAAAAAAGCATCTGTTGGAGACCTGCTCCTTGAAGACAGCCATAAGCTAAATTTAAAGTTGCCTCATATAACTCAGAAAACTAACTTCATCCTTGTTTCTTCTTTGCCCCTACTCCAAACTGAAGACTTGTTGGTTGAAAATACTCATGTGTAACCAAATTCAGGTGGAAAAATGTCCACATGAGGAGGCCAAAATGCTGTACAAACCAGTAGCAGAGTTCCACTAGGGTTCAGCTGGAGTACTGCCTGTGTCCCTGGCAGCCTGCCCCAGAGCCACAGACCAACCATATGTCTGTGTGCCCTGGGCCTGGGCCAGTCTGCTTGGGAAGACTCCTATCTCCACAAAGACCCACCAAGCTGGAGATGGCAGTGCTTCATGGACTGCCTACACTGGCTCTGAAAGCCTCAGCAGCCCCAGCTCCAAGAGCCGCTCGCCTGTACAGGCAGGCGTTGGGATGAAGCCTGTCCGGAGATGGAGCACTCTGCCAGACAGTTACAGTGGGAAAAAGCAAACATATGGCCCTGGGACTCCAGCTTTCCTGCTGGGATAAGCTGAGCTAACAAGAAGCTGCTGTGGGTGTGTTCAGCTGCCCATGTTGTTTCCTCATCTGCACGTTTCTATCACTTCCCTGCACGAGTTGCCAATGCACAGCAGTGTGATGAGCAGGAACAGCTCCCAGATCAGGCTGAAAACTAATCTGGTAGGAGCACCCTCTGCCCACCCACCCCATGCAGTCGGCTCAGCAGCCCCTTGGGAAGACACAGAATGGGAAACAGAGGAAAGGAAAGCAGTGGGGAATTTTCTGTTGGCAATGCACAACCAGCTTGCAGTGGTGGTCTGGCTGCTGCCTGCAATGCCAGTCTGTGATTCTCCATTAGCCATTATTGGGTCCTACCAGTACTGAAGAGTTCCACCATGCAGACAGGCAAACAGTACATAATAACTAAAACTAAAAGACTGTGTTAATTATTCCAGTACTTAGTTTTTCTTACATTCGAATTTATTCTTGAGAGGTTCTGTCAGAGAAATTATTAAATGATCCTACCTCTACCTCATAAAAGCTTTTTGTTTCAAGACAGAATAGATTCCTTTCTGGCCACTTCCCTCTGGACTCTCATGAATATAATTTTGAAAGACCTTCATGGCTAAATTAAATATTGGGGAAAAGAACGGCAGAATGCCGGCCACTTTATCTCATACTATTATAATAATAATGCCAGCCACTTTATCTCATACTATTATAATAATAAAGATCTTGTATAATATTATTACCCTTTTATACTCATTTTGGCCTTTTCCCTGTTGTCTTGGAACATCTCCTTTGTCATTCATTGATTTTATTCTTAATAATAGCATTGTACTGAAGCACAGGATAGGCTGAGGCTCATGCACATAACCACACAAGAAGTCAGAGCAATCACATTCACCCACAGTGCTTTTCTGTGTAATATCTGTTGTCTTCAGTGCAAGTTGCACCTCCTCTCTCTCTCTCCATTGTGGGCTCTAATATATGCAGAAAATGGGAGCTCAGGGAGTCTGAGCTAAAATAGACTGGAAGCTGAGAACCCAAAAAAGTAAGAACTATTGCCTATGTTTGCCCTTGTCCCCAGGCACCCACATCTGGGCACTGTCATTACAGAACATGGGGCCAAACTGCTTTTAGGGCACACCCAGCACAGCCAGTTCATATATTCTACAGCACCTTTCTGAATTTGGCTCCAGGAAGTAATAAAAATTAAACTCCAAATCTCACTGAGTTCTTACCATTGACTGAAGCTTTGCGGTTAGCAAACTACACATCATCGCAAATCATGTTGCACACTCACTGGGGAAACCTTCCTCAGTCAGTTCTGTTTCCCTGTTCAAACAGCTTCATGTGCTACTCATGATGCTCTATAGAAATGGCATACATGACATTACATGCACATAAAAATCTCTAAAAAAATTAAACGCTTGCTAGTCTTGTGGGGACATTGTGCTGAAAGTGGTGTATCCATCAAAAGAAAACCAATTCCATTTCATGCAAGCTTATCAAAAAAACATACACAATATGCAACCATTTCACAGCTGCCAAAAGAGATCAGTCTAATTTCTTTTTTTAGCTAGAAGGGGAAATTTAACCAGGCAAAGCTGTTGGAAGCCAAGAAGACTATTAAAAAAAAAAAAAAAAAAGCAAGCAGAAACCATCCACAATTTCATCCAAAGGCAGAAGAGTTTGTCAGTGAAATCAAGCACTTGGCCAAGTGACATAGTTGTGACATTAATGTGGCTGCACATGAGGCATGTCAATTAGTGAATTTGTTGGTGGACTGTAATCCTGAGAACTAAACTGGGAGAAAACATTTTGTGCAGTTCTGTTTCTGGTATTTCTCTGTCCTTATCTCTCCCATCCTCCCTGCTCTCTATCCCCTTCTTGTCCCTCTCCCATACAACAACTGGTTGCATGCTAACAATATTTTTCTTTGTGTCTCTGCAAATACCATTAGATCCAAGCATTTCTCATGGAATTTCAGGCTATCATCTGTTCACATGTACCCAAGACAACTGGGTAGTCAGCTACTTCCACAAGTCAACTATCCTCCTCCCCCAGCTTTCAATTGCTTAAAAACATCTCAGGAATTCTTATGAATTGTTTAAGTGTTTTAAATTAGCAGCGAGAGAAGCCCTCTCACTTGCCTCTCCAATTGCAGCCAACCTGAATTTGGGTGCATTAAGAATAACATCAATGAATGCCAATCTGCATGCCATTAGGAACCATTCAGGCCAAAGAGAGGCCAGATGTTAAAATAATTTGCAAAAAATGACTACTGAAAAAAAGAGACTGGGTGTAGGGTGGCGGGATTATCCTGCCCCGTTGGAGACTGAGAGCTGCTGAACCAAGATACATGGAGGACAAGGCTGACAGTGCTGGGGTTGTCCAGCCTGGAGAAAAGAAGGCTCCAGGGAGCCCCTAGAGCAGCCTCCCAGTGCCTAAAGGGACCTGCAAGAGAGCTGGAGAGGGACTTTTGACAAGGGCAGGTAGTGATAGGACAAGGGGCAATGGCTTTAAACTGAAAGAGAGATTTACAGTAGATGTGAGGAAGAAATTACTAACTGTGAGGGTGGTGAGACACTGGAACAGACTGCCCAGAGAAGCTGTGGATGCCCCATCCCTGGAAGTGTTGAGGGCCGGGTTGGATGGGGCTTTGAGCAATGTGGTATAGTGGAAGCCATCCCTGCATGTGGCAGGGGTGTGGTGGGAATTGGAACTAGATGATCTTTAAGGTCCCTTCCAACCCAAAGCATTCTATCATTCTAAGGGCTGCACAGTCCTTGCCTGGGCTCCACTAGGAAGCTGAGTGAAGAGAGCATGGACTCCTTCTGGGGATGGCATATGAGCTGTCACACGAAAGATGGTTCCAGAGATATACCTAGGAATCAAAACTTTTCTGTTCTCTGGGAGAGGGCAGTTAATGACTTATGCCAGGAATAAGTGATCCATGTCCAGTGGTGGATCCCCATGAAGTGGTAAGGAATATGCTTACATTTTTCTGTGTTTGTGGTGCAGTCACTCTTCAGGCCCTTGTGGCTTCCAGTCACTTAATTATCCTCTTGGGATCGCAGTTACTGCCTCCGAGCAGGCCGCTATGTCCCCATCTAGCAACTCCTCAGATGAAAGCACTGATATTATAATTACTACAGTACCATCATGCTGCAAATGGACTGCCTGTGCATGGTTACCTACCACAGATTTAATCCATGGCTATAACAGTCTTCTCTTTGTGTTTTCACAGCCGGCTCTTCAAAGGAAGACCTTTTGTTTCTATCCAGGATGATAAATGGGTTTTAGCTTTATTTTCTTAGAGGGAAGCTTATGTGATTGTACTGTCTGTCATCTGTCTACATCGATAAGTTTTTAACTGCCACAGCCAATTATAATTATTTCCAAAGAAAAAACTGCCAGAGGCAGACATCTCCATGATAATTATATTTCTATGGATTCTGTGAAAGACAGCAGCAGACTGGGTTGGGGCTAAGGAGGAGGAGGGAGAGGACAAAGCACAAGACCACACTGAGAGTGTGCCATGTCAAGGAAGTCTGGGAGGCCTCAGCTGATCCTCAGCCCATCCTGGCTGAAGGCAGCCAGCCAGCCAGTCTGCAGTGCTGGAGAGTCAGTGGGCATCTGACATCTCCCCAGACATCTCACAAAACATACCGTTCTTGCTCACGGGTGTGATTTCGTAGGGAACGTCACTGTGGCTGCAGCTGCTGCGGTGCAGAGGGGGAGCAGGCACAGCCCTTCTTTCTGCTGGCTGTGATGCAGGGATCTTCCTGTGCTGATGCAGGCAGTGGCACTGTGTTGCCCTGGGCCTGTACTTGCAGGCTGCAGAACCTGGGTGGTGGCTGGGCTGGGCTGGTGGGTGCCCCTGGGCAGGACGGACGGGCAAAGTGCAAGGCACGGTCAGCATATGCTCCATGCTGAGACTAATTAAACATAATGGGTGCACTGCTAACAAAGACTCGTGGTGTGGGGGACAGTGTGTTCTCTGTGCTCACAGACCTGCCAGCCACTAATGAAAGCTGCTAAGGCCAGCTTTGTAAATGCATTTAGGTGACTGAGCCAGATATTTGAAGACAGGTAGAACCTAGTTCTCTCTGACATCAAAGGGACTCTGACTTGCACTGCATGGGAAGTCATGTCTTTAAACAGCTTTAAAGCTATGAACATTTCTCCTTAAGTATTTTAGAAGAATTGACCCTCTCTCTGAATGAATCTTGCCTGAAATGAGAGGTTTCTAGAACCCTTGAGAACCAAGTAATCTAGCTGAACCATTCCCTGGAATGATACATACTGCTTCACCATTACAGGACGTTCTTGGAAGGAGCAAAATGCCTAAGGTGAAAGCAGATCACCATCTTCATTGCCTAGCTGCCATGACATGTAATTCCTTTGGCTTGTCAATAACCTGGTCCAGTTCTCCAGGCCTCACGTAAGTGGAGGGCAGCTGCAGGTAACCCCCAGGGTGCTCTACCCAGCTGTCTCAGCTGTGGCCTGCAGCGGGTGTTCAGTGACCTGGAACACAAATCTGTGTTCAGAAGCCCTCATGGCAGGAGAGTTTCACAGGCTGGAGTTTCACCCCCCACTAAGTCACTAATGTCACCAAATTGCCTGATGAATCCCGGCAGCTACAGCCGCAGGTGAAGAAAGGAAATGCAAAAAAATGCATTAAAATACACAACAAGAGTAGAAAGAAAGTAAGCAAAGAAGGGGAGGGTGGGAGCATGAAAGAAGCACTGTTTCCCTAAAATAGTTTGTTTTGAAATGGAGTACAAATGACTGCATTTTAGCCCTACCAAACAGCTGTGAAAGGTTAACATTTCTTCACAGCATTGCTTTATTTTTGCCTAAGTCTTCAGCAACTATTACTCAAAGTTAATTCAGGCCTTGGCCCTTGGGAACTTATTTAATGTGCTAGTGCTTAGAAGTCCATTAATATTTATAAATGTCACTTGAATTCCATTTTTACTTTCTTACCCAGGCAGGAGCACTCATAAAAAGAAAATATTGTTGCTTTTCTTTTATTTTAAAATTTTTCCTCTGTGTTTTTGTTGGTTTGTTTTTTGTGGTTTTTTTTGTTTTGGTTTTTTTTTTTTAGAACTGTAGTAAGTTCAGGGTTGAGCCTGTTCTAAAAATGTCATATTCTATAGAGCTGTGATACATAGCTTTGCTGGCCTGCCTATGGCCCCAAGAAGGGCCTGACAGTTGGATGTTAGGCCTGGAAAAATGGAGATGGTGTCTATTCTCAGCTCTGCCACTGGCTAATTATGCAACCTTAGTCAGTTCCTTTAACCTCGGCATGCTTAGGTTTCCAGATCGGAAGCAAAACAGATAAAAGGCTCCTCTGTGAATCCTTTGTGGTGCCTGAGGGAGAACAAGGTATTACCCATCACGCTGCTGCCCTGTGAGCTCTGGGCATGGGTGGTTTCTGTGTTAAGGATAGGGTCCCTTTGGTGAGTGAGTCCAGGAACACAGATGGAGGCCTGGCCACTGCATTTCTTGCCAAGGGAGACAGCCCTCACAGTCGGTTTGACAGATCACAGCTACAGACACCCTTTGCTTTAGGCACTCAGGCTTTTATGTCACTCTCCAGCAGTTTCCTGCCAGCCACAGCAGTCGCTGCCTCCTGTGCATTGGCTTTTGTATGTGATTCGTGCCTGTCACAGCTTCACTTGCTGACCCCAGAGAGTGATCAATGGCACTCCAAAGAGCTGTAAACCAATATAAAATGGCAGATCAGTGCCTAGCAGTGGTAATAAAATAAGTTGCCTAATTTAAACACCAGAAGTGTGCCTTGGAAGTCATAAATGAGAGACTCAGGAAGTTTTCAAAATATATGACCTCTCACTTTTGGAGCACTTGGAGTTAAAACACAAGTCAGTGTTGGGGATGTGCTTTTCACAGCTGCTGAGATGTGTTTCTTATGAGCTTCTACAATGTGCATGGGTGAAGAGAGACACTGCTGAGCAAAACAAGAGTGTTTTTAGAAAGGAGTTAAAAGCATGCAGCTCTTGTATTACAGCAGGATTTGCTCTGCGTTCCTGATTCAGAATGGAAGGCAGAGCTGCCCAATCTTTGTTTCAGTGGGCATCTGAACTGCCTTGTGCTGCGCAATCCTGCTGCCCAAAACCATCAGCAAGTGGAGGCATCACAGGCATTTCTCAGCAGCAGAAGGCAGAGCATTACAAGACAGAGTATTTCAGGTGCACACCTAGCTGGATGGCACAGCAACCTCCAACACAATAATGCAAACTGCATGCAAAGAGTTATCTTTGAGGGATTTGTGAGACCCGGCTCGGTAGTACAGGAGGCAGCAGCACCTGAGAGAGCAGCGCTCTCCCACGCGAGGCTCCTGGCCGTATGAAATTTCCCATGCGCGCTGTTTTGCTTCTAGGCCAGCGTGGGTGTGCTACGTGTTACCTTAGCAACAGGGACAAGAGCGTGCTGCAGCTGTAGCCTTCTCCTCTTTGCAGCAGGAGAGCATCCCCGGTTTTCTCACAGAAAATGCTGCGCAGCTCCCCACAGAGGGGACCCCAATGCCTGTGGCTATCAACGTGCTGGCACGCAGGGCACAGACAGATATGAGCTACGGCTGACGAAGACATGTCTTCCCTGCTACCCTCTGCTCCAGCTCGTCTCTTCTTGCCTCCAGAGAACACCATCTGAGTCAGTCTGGCAGGAGCAGGATCAGCAGCTTTGTGCCAGCCCCCTCCATCGTTTCTGGAGTCAGATGGCTCCCACAGCTCAAGGCTTTTTACTAAGCTTGAATGCTGGAGGACGTCTGAGTGCTTTATGAATATCTGGAGGAAACAAACGCGGCAGTCAAGGCATCAGTACCCATTAATCACTCAGGGAGGGCTGGGGGAGAATATAAGAGAATAGAGACTCAGGAAGCAGGGGAGTGTATGTGGGGTAGAACCACCCAAGCTAACATAAATGTTGCAAAACCCCATAAATGCACTAAACCCACGAGAGACATAAAACCTATGGAAATCGTTTCTCACAGAATTTTGATTCTGCCCTGGATTTTGTCCTCTGTTGAACTTTGGGACTTGTAACAACATTATAAATATATACATATTTATAAATGTACGTAAATGTGTGTTCCCCAAATACATTTAACAGTCCTTTTTTTTAATGCTTCACCAACACTATGTTTGAGAACAACGTATGCATAGATTCAAAATTTTAAGACAATTCTACATTAGAAGTTCTAAGAGGGTTACTCCTGGGGGAAAAAAAAAAAAGAGAAACAAACTTGTTGAAACATTTGCTGAAATAATCAAATGTATGTATTACTGCAGATGCAGGAAAAGGGAGCATTTATCCTCTTTTAAATGAAGTGCAACAACTGATCACTTATAAATTCTTCAGTGTTTTTGAACACCTTGTGTTTCACTTGCACTTAGTGCATATGACTGCAGCCAGGAGCAGACGTGCCCCTGGCAGGGCCGGTTTTCCACAGGCTTTTAGCGACAAGGAGGATGCCCTCAGCTCCCGGCGTCAGCTGACTGAGGGGAAGGACGCGGGAAACGAAAGCGCTTCCTCCGTCCCCTCCCGCCCCCGCCGGGCCTCGGCCCTGCCCACCCCAACGGGGTTTTTATCCTTCAAAAGTCAAGAGCTTTCGAAATCAATAAAGTGATGGAGGAGTCACTGAGTCAACGCTTCCCCTTTTATTGGAGCCGGCACCATCCTCCCCTGGCAGCCATTTTACCCGGCCCCGAACGCGACCCTCTCCGCTGTGCTTGCGGGGAAACGCGAACCACAACGCCGCAGCCCCGCAGCTCGGGCGGGCGTGGGACATATATCCCGCTAATTACTTTAAAAAGATCCAAGACATCACCAAACCCAAGCCTTATCGCAGCGCATTCCGCGGGCTGCTGCGGTGTCCGGGGGGGAGCGGGGCGGTCCCTGAAGCGGCGCCCGCCCCGCGCACTGCCCCCGCGCCAGCCGCCGCAGCCAATCAC
>VZTI01003038.1:65808-191072 GCA_013397865.1 Struthidea cinerea | reverse complement strand
GGTCCCGGGGCCAGCGGGGCGGAGCGGCCGCCGCCCGTCCTGCCGCCGCTCGGCGCGGGGACTCGCGGCGCCCCTATCCGGAACTCGCAGCTGCTCCTGCGGGCAGCCCGCGCGCCTGGGACTGCGGGTGCGTAGTGGTGGATCGCTGTCATTTGGGAATGAGCGGGGACACGCACATATACACACACACACTGTCGTGGTTTGACGCTGGCCCAGCGCCAGGCACCCACGAGAGCCGCTCGCTCACCCNCCCATTCTCTTTCCTCTGCTTTGAATGTATGAACTTGGAAGAGCTGTACCTGGAGCCATAATGGAATAATAAATACTCTGTGTAACCATTGGGCTGTATTTCCCTCCTGTGTTTTTTGCTTTTCATAAGGGTGTCATGGTTTGACACTGGCTAAACTCCAGGCACCCACAAAAGCTGCTCGCTCACCCTCCCCTGCCCCAGCTGGGCAGAGGAGAGAAAAATTAATGAAGGCTTCATGAGTTGAGATAAGGACCGGGAGAAAACACTCCAAGGGCAAAACAGGCTCAACTTAAAGGCACAAAGTGAATTTATTAATAACAGGATAATGAGAAGTAAAAGAAGCCCTTAGAACACCTTCCTCCCCAGCCCTTCCCACCGACAGCGCAGGGAGACAGGGCATGGGGCTTCGGTCGGTTCATCACCGACACTTCCTTCCGCTGCTCCGGGAGAGGAGTTCTTCCCCTGTGAGGCCGTGGGGTCCCTCCCACGGGAGGCAGCTCTCCGTGAACTTCCCCGGCGTGGGTCCGCTCTCACGAGCAGCAGCCGCACCGCCCCTGCTGCAGCGTGAGCCCCTCCCACGGGCACACAGCCCTCCCAAAAACTGCTGCGCCGTGGGTCTCTCTTTCCACGGGGTGCAGTCCTCCGAGGACAGGCTGCTCCAGCCTGGAAGCAGGGCCCTCTCTCTCCACCGGGTCTCCCAGTGGATCACAGCCTCCTCCAGGCATCCACCCGCTCCAGTGTGAGCATCTCCCCCACGGGCTGTGGGTGGATCTCTGCATCCCCCGTGGATTCCCATGGGCTGCAGGGGCACAGCCGCTTCACCATGGTCATCACCCCGGCCTGCAGAGGAATCTCGGCTCTGGCACCTGGAGCACCTCCTCCCCCGCCTTCTCCACTGGCCTTGGTGTCTCCAGGTTGTTTCCCTCACATGTTCTCACCTCCTCTTCTCTGACTAGAATCCAAAATCTTGTAACTTTGATTTTCTTCTTAAATGTGTCATTATCACAGAGGTTACCAGCCTCTCTAATTGGCCCAGTTTTGGCCGGCAGCAGGTCCATCTTCAGAGCCATCAGCCATTGGCTCTGCCGGACATGGTGGAAAGCTTCCAGCAGCTTCCTCACAGGAGCCATCTTTGTGGTCCCCTGCTACCTAAAACCAGGCCGTGCCAGACCAATACACACACGAAACAGCCGCTGTCATCCAGCCCCCGCTGCGACCACTCCCCACATCCTCCCCGGGGCCAGCGGTGGGCTGCTCCCCACAGAAGTTGCGGGCGAGAGGAGGGACAGCATGCCGAGAGCTTTGCTTGTCACCTCCCTGTGCATTAGGGCAGTTCAGCTCCGTGTGCTTTCCGGAAACAGTCGACTGGTCCCCTTCTGCACAGGGTCTAGGGTTGACAGCGTTTCTTGATCTTTAACATTAGGTTTGTGTGCCATTGATGTGCAGTTGACATCACACAATATTAAGCTCTTATTTCTCTGCCTTGAGAAGAAACTCAGTGGGAGGACAGAGCTAACAAAATTTCACTGAGGTGCAGGTGCTGTAGTGTTCTCTCAGTAAGCAGCACATTGAAACTTGCGTGTTTAAAGTTAGTGTCGAAATTCCAGTCTGGTTTCTGGGGTTAGCAGTAGACTGGCTAAATGCCAAGTGCCCCAGGATGGTTTGCATGAGAAGGCAAGAAGGGCACGCTCCCATCAGGTGCAGTGACCAAACTTAACCAGTTTTGTCAACTGTGTGCAGCAGTTTCGAATTTGCACTGCATGTGCTGCAACCTCTCTGTGGCAGTTCCACAATGCAAGTTCTTCAGAAGGCCCTGTGCTGCTTAGTGTAAGGCTCTAAAATTGTCACCTTCATGTGACACTTCTAGGATGATAATCTACCAGAAAGTTGGAGGCTAATAGCCCACCCAGTAATCCACTGCCTGCAGGATTTGGTAACTATTGGGAGAGGGTTCTCTTGGCTTCTTCTTACCACCAGAAGAATTGTTGGGAAGTTGGTAGTGGAAGTACCATCTGCAGGAAGCAGTCGGGCTCCCTTTAGTGGGAGAGCAGCCACACAGCCTCTGCTGTGAAAGCAGCCGGGTCGCAGAGAACAGATCCCGCAAATCCATGTCTGTGCGCTCAGCTGAAGCTGCACCTCACTCCCGCAGCGCTTGCTGCTGGAGCAGCTCACAGGAGTGCTTCTGCTCCGGCTCCAGGCGGAACGTGCCGGCTCCCATGGACTGACTGCCCACCAGCAGAGCCCTCGAGTCAGGAACTGACAGCTCTCTGCCGTTCTCTGCTAACAACAGGGAGAAAATTTCCATCAGTTTGTTCTAATTCCTTCAAGATGGTTGGGATTTTTATTGACTTTAGTAAATGTTTGGAAGTATTTCCTTTAGGTGAAAATCAGCTTTCTTGGTGGAGCCAGTGGTGAACAAATTCTTCCTAGAAAACGTAAATGTGCTGTCTCTGAAAAAGAAGAAAAATCCCAACAGTTATTAACATGATTGAGTGTGAAACAGGTGTGAAATTTATTTCACAAAGAACTGTTGAAGATTTTAATTGTGTACATTTGGTTTTCATTAGGGCATAGGTTGAGGTTTGTGTATAGTTTTCCTTTGTTCTCCTTTTGCTGCTTTTATTAGTTTAAAAACGCAACGCAGTGAGTAAACCAGAGAATACTTCTTCCTTCATTGTGAAGTGCTGTCATGTATTATATATAGAGAACCAGTTTATTTTAAGCTTTTGATATTCAGTAGTAATCCAGGAAACTGTGTGAGAATATTAAAGCAATAGTTAAAACAGGAGTGCTTTTTAAATGTGATCTGAGACTCTTGATTTGAGGGGGGGGCGGGGGGAAGAGCTACTACTATTTGCAAGAGCAAATAGTGACATAATTTTTTTTTCCCCTTTCCTTTTTTTTTCCTCTATCCCCTTCCCTAATTAAGTTTAGTTGTTAAATACATATCATTCTGAGCTGGCTTTATGCATTTGAGTACCAGCAGCTCCCCTGAAGTCCCTGGAGCTATTCCAGTTTGTACATTTCAGTGCTTACAGTATTAGGGGATTGTCCTGTTTTACATATCCTTTCCCATATTTGGTTTTATCAGATGGATGTAGTAAAGCATTTTGAATTATTAATGTCTCTGGAACTTTGGGGGAGCAATTACTATTAAGAAAGCTGATAAACTTTGTTGTGGTTTCATACAAACAAGGACAACCAGAGAAAATAAAATATTCAAACCCTTCATAGCTTACATGTAGCCAAGCTAGTTTAATTAACCTCCTTCTTGTGGTTCTTGGTGTAATTTGTATACTGATGTTACAATTTTTGATACTCTTAAGAATGATGAACGGGTCTTCATTTCTGATAAAATCTTGGTATAGGGTTTAGGTCTTTCTTGAAGCAGTGGTCAGTCAGTACTACTGTTTCAGAACTGTGGTGCAGTGTGGGAGAGAGATGGGAAAACCCAGCAGTGATAACATAATCTTGTGAGGTGTTGATTTTTCCTTATCTGCATTGAATGCTACTGTTAGAGACATTAGTCACAGTGATTTGTAAGACAGGTTGATCATTTTTACAAATTCTCTATTTTCAATTCTGTTGTGTATGCAGTCAAATACTAAGTAGTAATCTTATTTAATATATCGTATTGTGTGTGTACCTTCTCCCTTGGAAAGGAAAAGAGAGGGAATTTGCAAGAAATGATCTAAACCTATGGGCATTTGGCTCCACCTTCAGAGATAAGAAGGAACAAGTGTCAGAGCTTTCTTGTCTAGGCTGCCCTGCCTGCCTTCTCTCAGAAGTGTAAAAGTGAGACTTTTTTCCCTGTGTCCTTAATGAACTGTGAAGGAAGCTTGTGTGGAGCTGATGCCTGGACCACAGTTTCTAGATACCTGTGTGATCAGCAGCAAAAAACTGAACATCAGTGGGACAGCCCGTGGTTAATGCTATGTGTATGCTTTGCAGAAACCAGGCAGTATTTCTGCATGTGAAATAGGAGAGGCGTCCAAGTAAATAAATGGCAACCCTTTTTATTATATTTTTTTTAAATTTATGATAGGTTATGGTATCTATACATTAAATGGATGTGAGAGTGGCTGAGTTTGTGTAGAGGAGTAAGTAGTATTATAATAATCCTTTTTTTCCATCTTCTGTTGATCCCTTAAAGCATGATTCTCTTTTTGTGGTTTCACGGGAGAGTTTGTTTTGTTTTCCCAATTCACCTGTTGTAATTATTTCTTCTTTGTTCTCGAGTATTAAGAAATAATTCTGAATGTGTCAATTTTCATTTTTCTTTATAGGTTCTGCCCAGTTGTCACTTGTTGGGGCAGGTATTATAGAAAAAAATGACTGTAATGAAACTGTAGTTTTACCTTGTTCCGTGACTAATTTGAAGGAGAACAATGAGAATTTCATGTTTGTTACATGGAAAAAGCAAGGAGATATAATTTTTTCTTATCATGGAGGAAAAAAGGAGTTTAATGTTCATCCGTCGTTTTCATCTGCAAGATTGTTTTCCCAGCCGGATTTAGTCAAGGGTGTGGCCTCGCTGGTGCTCAGCAGTGCACAAGCAACTGTTGGAAACTACAGCTGTGAAGTAACAGAATCGAACAGAGTGGGAGAAATAAAAATGGAACTTAGAAACAGCTCAGGTGAGTTGCCTGCTATTGTTTCAGAACCTGTTGGGAGGGAAAGCAAGCAAAATCTTAAGGGAAAGAGAAAAATAATGAACGTGGCAATGTATTCCTTTAAAGTAAAAATATAAAAAATGTAGCACCCAGGCCTTCTAACTTGTAAGCTAATATGGGTTATTTTGGTTTAAATGAGAGGGGAGTGCTTCCATGGGAAAGATCTGAACACATTTTTTCATTCTGTAATAATGTCTGAGGGTTATTTAGGTCCAGTATAGGAAAAGCTATGCTTTCCCACATCTTTTTAATTATATAGATGCTGATATATTCAGCAGTCTTATGCTATTGCATTATGTATTTCTGATCATCTTCCTCATACCTTCATAATACTGAAATGTACACATCCATCACAATAGCTGCAGAAATCTTTTCTTGGAAGAATTGCTTCTTGCAACCTTTAACGCTACTGGAAAACTACAGGTAGAACTATTAGAAATTCTGTTTTAAGAGCTCTAAAACTCAATCTGAACGTAGGCAGTTTTCTAGTGAGGTTGAAAATGCTACTGCTAGATGGCAACTTGTTATGGTTTCCTAGCATTAAGTGTCATCTTCAAAAGATGGTGTTTAAAGTGATGTTAAAATGAATGATTCATTAAATGAATTTCTCATCTAGAGAGCTATTTTACTTTATCTTGTCGGTCCCAGCCGACATTCTCCAGCGCCTCAGCTGTTGGATAATGGGTTCTGCTATACACATGTGCTCTGTCCTGTGCTGTGCAGATGTGAGAGTTTCACTGGACATAGGTGTGCCCTGTTAATCTGTTCCGAATGGGAGACTTACCTCTGGAGAGCTGGTCAGAAGCACTGAATGTGTTGCATATGTGTAGCACATACAAAATATTTGGGAAGCTCAAACAGGTGTTGCTTGTGTCCTGCTGCAGACATTTGTGTAATTCTCAGTTGGGTCTAGTTGGTACGTTAACCATTTACCCTGCAAAGCAGATGCAATCCTGAAATTGAGAGGGGCACAGCCACTGAAAGTAAAGATGCTACAGAATCATTCATTTCTTAAAACACTGCAAAAACACAGTTTCCATTTCCTTCATTCTCTTACAGCTTACTCAGCCTCTTTTGACTGTTTATGCCATTCAGTGTTAAGCTCCAGAAGAGGAAGCAAGGCTTGAGAATCTAGTAGAATCAAGTCTCATTTGCAAGTTTTATTTTCTCTGTGTTTATAATTTTGAAATTGGTGTAAAGACAACAAAGCAGGAAACTGATATAATTTTTCTAATTTCATTTTCTAGTTGTCAGTTGCAGCGGTGAAACACCAGAGGAAAAATGCGGTTAGTGAAATATTCATAGTTTTGAGGTCACATTAGGCTTGAGCGTATATGCTAGAAAATGCAAAACTTAGGTTGGAGGGGGTAGGTAAAGGAAACACAGTCGCTTGCTCTCTCTTTCAGTTCTTCTGCACAGCTTTTTGTTGCTCGCTCCTCCTCGGTGCTCTAGAGAAACTCTTGAGACGATAAGCTAATAGAAGAAAGTGTAGCAAGTGACTTTTGAAAAGGGTTAGTGGATAATGGAAGTCCTGTACCAGTCTTCACTCTGTCATTTCTGAGCAATGAATCCGTCCTGTCACTACTAGCATGTTCCAGTTGATGCTTTTACAAAGATAGTCATACAAGAGCCAGCCATCCTCCATCTCTCTTTGGAGAATTCCTGGATTCAGCTAGACAGTGGGTAGCAGAGTGAACCAGATTTCTGTGCAAGTGCCCTCTTCTTTGTGCACACACACTTTCCTGATCAGGAGAGTGACTGTCAAATTTCCCCATTTTCTTTTCTTTTTCCTCTCTTCATCATCTCTTTTCTTGCTGCCTTTTCTCTTCTCCTCTTTCCTCGTCCTTCTTCTTGTTTCTTCTTTTCTTCCTTCTCTTCTTCCCCTGTTTGTTTTCCCTTTTACCTCTTCTCTTCACTCTTCTTTCCCCCCAGTCTGGAACTCTCTCTTCTTAGCTTGGAACTGACTGCCCTATATTGGCTCTCAAAATACTGCTTTATGCCAGGAGTTTAGTTATTACTATGAAGCACCAGAGTAAGGGAAGCATAGTGCCAGGAAAATGCATTCAACAGTTCCTCTTCCTTGCATGTTGCATGTGTCTGCAGTATTGCAAGCGCTTCTGTACGGTAAGTTCTTTCAGACTCCAGGACTGGACCACACGTGGTTCTGTGTTGCATGCTGAAGCCCCAGCAGATACCAGGCTTCTTGGCTGCTTTCTTTTTGTGATACCTGATAGAGTCATCTGGAGATGCTACAGAGGAAGTTAAGTGGTTCTCAGAGTCTCTGCTTGCAGTTACTTTAATTATTCTCAGTTGCATTGAACAGCATCGCTGGGATTTGGCTTATCTAGGGAGTGGTCACTGGGCATTGAAGTTACTGTTCAGTATTAATTGCTTTTTCAATATTGCAAATGAAGCAAAAAGTCTTCCTTTAAACCATTCATAAATTACCTTGTTTTGGTAAGAAGCTGGCAGATACTTCTCCATTTTCTTGCCTTCAGCTTAGTGTTTGCCTTGTATTTCTGTCGTATGCACTGTATCTTCTGGGGGGAGGGAAGGGAAGGAGGAAAATCTGTGAACTTAAAAGCTGTCCTCAGGGTATTTAATTGGCATTGAAAGTTGTGAGGTATTGCTGCTTAATTACATATTTCTGGAGCAACAGATACAACTTTTATATGTGGAGAAAAAAATGCAACAAATATGCATCTTAATGAAGATGAGAAATTTCTTTGGAAGCAAATATGCAGGCAGAGGAACGGTGGCAAGTATAATGTAAGAAATGGAGACTTTGGATTCCACTGAGTGAGCCTAAATGAAGATATGAGCAGAGATGCAAGAATTAACTGCATTTTCTAGTTCAGTGGAGATATTTTCAGAATTTTATGTTGGAAGGTGGCTTACAGGGTCTTAAAGCATGACTGACTGAACAGCCTAAGGCATCCAAAATGCAGGAGAAAAAAGTCTAAATGGATGATGTTGGGAAGACCTAAAATTAACAAGGGAGTGTTTCCCTCTGACTCTAGGCTAGCTCTCCTGTATTCCTTACCACACAGTGGGATTTCTTCCGGAGTTACGGCCATTGAAAGTAGAATAAAATAGCTGAGGAAGCATCAAATTGGACTTCTCATATCTTCTCTGCTTGGCCTAAATACACTCTTTTTCTGATTTACAGAGATTTTTGTAGTTCCACAAGTTCAGTAGCTTGTAGTGCCAAAAATTAGCACCAACATATTCTCTGCTCCAGTGGAAGTTAAGACTTCCAGTTTGGAAAACACTGGTATAACTTATGTGGAAGTACTGAGAAAGTAGATGGTCACACAGAAGATCAGGGAGAGAAATGCATAGGTAGAGGGCATAGGTTTCTTAGCTTATTATAATTCTTAATGCTAAATTACATGCAGTATTGGGCAATGTAGGGCGTAGCCTAAGAGGAATGATAAATATAAAGCCAATAGCCTCAGTTTTTGTTCTCTTCCTACTGTTTTGCTTTGTTTATTCTCTAGGATCATGGTTCCTTCTAGTGGAAAGGGCTGTCATCATATCATTGATGAGTTTACTTGTTATTTTGTGTGCAGCTCAGTTAAGTGTTATTGGTAAGTATTGACTCTTTAATTCTTTGCAGTTACTGATTTGTCCTGAAATCACTTCTGTGCATAAAGGAATCCATGTAAAATGAAAGATGGTGCTCACATCTAAAAGATGTGTGGGAATTGATCCAGATAATACACAGAGATGTGGTGTGTGTGAAGCTTTTCTTCACTGTTGATTCACCATGACATTATTGAATAATTCAAAAATGTTTCATTATATGACCATAAAATCAGCATGAGAGAAGGATGGTGTGCTCTCTTCTTAGTGTAAAACTTTTCATTAGTCTTTTAGCACTGCCTGAGTTATTATTTAACACTGACATTAGTGATTTTGTTAAATGTTTTTAGAGGCAATACATTCATTCACCAGTGTCAGACATCCTTAGATGTTTTTTATACACTGGTGTCCAACATCTATGCAATGTAGAGTGTGCTTTATATCCTGGCCTTTCAGATGGTGCAATTTGTTACATCAGTCTTTGATGTTTTTCAGCCTTTTTCAATTTGTAGACTTCTAAAAAATAAATAAAAAAAGGAAACATTTCAGCTAAGAGTCAAGTCCATAAGAAGTGGAAAGAAATTGCAGTCAGAGTGATTTGTAATAGTCACATACGTATTCAACCATCTATATATAACTTTCTTTATTACTTTTTCATGAATCTCTGGAAGTGTTAGGTGACTCTTCAAAGGTCTATCCGTGGTCAAAGGTTGAAAAATAATATGTATTTTTAAAATTATTTTATTTCTGTATTGTTGTGTTCCTGATTTTCATATTTTGTAGTGGTATAGGAACCTCTGATCTGTTCAGGAATTGTCATTGCCCTGCATTCATAGCAGAACTTCAACATTCTTAGGAAAGTAATAATTTCATGGAGAAGCACTGTCATTTCGTAAGAGTAATTTCAGTGTGCTTGGATGTTTTTGCACCTGGGCAATTAATTGAAAGGTCTCGGCCTCTCTGGGGAAGAGTTGTGCTACCTCTAACTTAATGAATATGGGTGTACTTACTGTTTGTTGGGATTTTTTTTTTGTGTTGGTGCATTTTTTTTCTGTTCATTTGTACTCTTTCAGATAACCTGTGAATCCACCAATGGTACTTAATGCCTTTAAAGTGTTAAATTGGGCATGATTTTTCTGTATAATACTTGGGCATGTATGTTTTCTTAGTTTTGTGGGTTGGGGGGTGTTGTGTTGGTTTGTTTGAGGTGGGGTTTTTTTGGGGTTTTGTTTATAGGATTGGCTTTTAGGATTTAGTTTTCTTAGGGGACAGAGGTGATGTGTCTGAGCTCACACAGTGTCAAAAGGAAGAGAATGAGACCAGGAATTTCTAAATCCCCGTCTGACACTCACCTGAGTAACAAATTCACTGTAACATTTAAATGACAGCAGTGCATCTACCCGAATTAATCTGTTATTCTGATAACATATCACCTGAATTGTATGGAAGGAGAAAGTAAGAATTTAATTAGAACACCAATGCCAGGTGTCATTTTTCTGAGCAAGCCATATTAACCATATCAAATAATGAAAACAAATTAAATCTGAGGAATGTATATAGTTACAATTTTTAGGAGTTTGAGTTTCTGTGTTTAGGAAGAGTCCTAATCATAAATCTCTGTATTTTTGTGGTAGTCTGTATATCTAATTGTTTTCCTCTCTGTCTCTTTAAGGATTAAAGTATGAAATTGAATCTCAGAGGAAAGTGTGCATTATTGTAGCACTTGTCATCTTTGCAGTTGTAGCTGGTGTAGGCGCTGCTCTTTTTGTCCAAGGTAAGTGATTAAAGTTGCTCCCTTAATTTAAGGGAATAAGAGCAGAAAAGAATCTCTTCTGTGCTGTAGGATGGAAGTTAGTACCACCTATTAATTGTCATCTACTAATTTTTAAATAAAAAAATACACAGACTACAGCAGAAACAGCATTGGGGTTGTCAGCCCCTCGAGTGATCATAGGAAGATACAGACTCCAAATTTATGTACATTTTCTATCCTACTGCCGTGGATGAGTATTAGGGACTAGAGAGTGACTTCTGGTGCTTCAGTGGGATTTCTTTCTGAACCCAAGAAACTTGGTGATGCTAATGATTTATGTTTGTTGCTTTGTGCTTTAATCCAGTTAACAATTCTGGTTTTACTGATTCCCACTTAAATGTTTGCAGATGGCTATACTGTACAGAGTCAAGCTGGTCTTGGCCTAACTGTAATCCCTGCTGTGATTTTGGTACCACTTCAGTACGTCATGTTTGGAATTGGTGAGTATTTATTTACTCACTAACATATGGATAGAAAAAAACCTGAGCTCGTCCCATAATCCACAAAGTATTCTCATTTATATAAACAGGTGCTACAATAGCATCTGGGATTCATCACATTTACAGTATCTTGAAACAAAATGTTTAGCCTGTGTTTGTTGGGCTGAGTTGCTTCACAGAAGTAGGAGTTACCTGCTACAGTGAGATTTAGGGTAGCACATCTCACACGTGAGTGATTTCTGCTCTGCCTTCCTGGGTTTAGGGACTGGGTTGAATAATTAGCTCTGAAAATGTGTGTTCCATTTTTTTCTACTTGTGGTTTGTTTATAATGTTATTTGTATTTACCTAATTTTATGTGTGTGTGCAGTACAAGAGCCTTGACTTGCAGCGACTTGTGTGTTTTGTTATCACGCTGACTGGCTGAGCTTAGAATTTAGGAGAATCTGATTTCTAGCTTTATGCAATTATCTGCCTTTTATGTCCCTGTAGTTAAATTTTATGATTTTGTTTCTTTTTTCCCAGTTTTTGACAGTCTACCACAGGCAACGTTTGCTCTGATAGGTTTGAAACTTCTCGGTTATATAATTGCCGTGGTTGGTTTTGCACTGTGTGTCCCAGGTAAGCAGTTTGTCTTCTGTGAAAGTGTGCTTTTTACTCGTCTACACCTGATGTTTGTTTATTTCTAACACTAAAATTTTGTGGAAATGGCTTCATTACATAGAATTTTAGCTAGTAACTTCTATAAATGTAGTTTAGGACTACTGTGCTAATGCTTTTTTATCTGGTGAAAGAAGAATAGCCCAAAGGCAGTATTACATACATCGGTTTCATGACTGCATTCTGTGAGCAGCTGCTTTAAAAAAAAAAGTCAATTGTTTTAATTTTGCATGCTAGTGTTTATTTTGGGTGACTATTATTGTTATTCTTACTGAGGCCTAGGGTATTTAGAAATTAAATAATAATAATTTTCTCATGTTCAGTGATTAAATCAGTAATTCCTTGCTAATCTCTGCTTGTATGCAACTGAGCCCATGAATATTTCAATGAATACCATTAAAACACATTAAGAAGGTAAATGTAGAAACAGTAAACTTGGAAGTGTTCTGGGGCTGTTGTAAGTGTGGTTGTGGCTGACGCTCTGTTTCCTCACTGAAAAACTGTCACTGTGGTAAAGGAACACCAGCTAAACACCATACACAGTGATGTCCCTTATCCCTACCCCTGGCCTCCCTTTGTCCCCTCCCTGCCTTCCCCTGTGCCACCAGAGAGCCCCACAACAGAGAAAAGAGTAAATTTAGGACCAGTTGTCCTTGGCAATATATTTAGTAGGAGAAGACTTACTCATGTTCCTTGTAGGCACTTTATGTTTCTGATTTATTGTTTTGTACAGATACTCTTCATTTTGGTCATTGTTTTGGTTGGGGATTTAAAGACCTATTTCTCCTTGAAGTGGTTTTTAAGGGTTTGTCTAATCTGGGTGAAATGATAGCCCTTTCAGTTGAGTTTTATGCTTACTGTTTAGTATTTACAGAAGTACTTGTAAGTTCTGTAAGTTATAATAGCAAAATAAACTGATGAGAGATTTCTGGTAAAGCATTAATACAAGGATTTTTTTGGAGGATGTTTTTATAATGCTTGTAAATGAAAAGTGTCCCTAGTTTTCCAGGGCATTCTTCTCCCAGGTCATACATTGTAGATGGTATCTGTATCTCTGGAAGTTCAGCTCAGTGACCCTGAAGTGTCAGAAGAAACAGCTCATCCTGGGTTGAGCTGACAGATAGCTGTAATGACTTTTAAGCCCCTGGAAACAAGGATCAGAGAGAACAAGGAGTTTTAGTAGTGAAGTATGGTTGGGTTGTAATAGCCTCTGCCTGCCTTGGTATCCTTGTAAACATGGAACATTCCTGTTACGTGTGGTGGATTTGCCTCAGAACTACCCACATATTCTCTGCCCTTCTTACCTTTTTGTGCCCTTCCTACCTTTTTTAACCTGTTTTATCAGTAACAGTATTGTATTCTGTCATCTAATGCAATTATAGCCCCAAAGAGTTGGGATTGAAGAAGTAAGTTTAAATTTACAATACAGTTGATGAAAGAACGTTCTCAATTCAAATGAATGACAGCAGAGTACCTAAACTAGTAGAATAGTTTAGCTAAGCAGGATAAATCAGTAAATGCCTCTGTGTCACTAAGGAATGTATACAAAAAAAGAAAGATGCAGGAGTAGTTTGGGGATAGCTTTGAAAGTGAAATTAACCATGCCTGTCAGTATCAGGTTTATTTATTTTACTAATCACATATCTGAAAATAAGAGTTTGTGCTTTTTTTCTGTCAGTTGATACAGTTTTTTTAATTGTGTTTTTCCCAGCCTGTCCTCAGTTACATGGATCTGTTCTGATTGCTGGCTTAGCTATTATGGCTATTGCAAGTTTGCTTAGTCTGGCTTACGTGTTTATTATGGGTAAGTAGCACCTAGTATTCTGCATTATTTTCCTTTCAAGTAGACATAATTTATTTGAGCACAAGGTGTGATTTTGCAGTTGCACAGTTTTAAAAATTACTGAGAAGTTGTCTGTATATGTTGGCTTTGTTTCATAGAGCATGTGGGGAATCCTGAGTTAAGAAACCCACAGTTTATCATCATAAACTGTTTCGAGATCAACATATCCAGGTTTCTTAAGGAAGAGCATTTCAGTTGTAGGAGGGATGTTGCTCTTCAAGTTCTGCATTTACACAGTTGGCCAGCTGAAGCTTAGAATGAAGAGAGCGAAAGGGTGTCAAGGATTCTGTAGAGTGAGTTGTGGGATGGTGGTGACAAAAGCTTATCAAAACATGGATTTAAAGAAGCAAAATCTGCCTGCTGATTTGCACTGGTTAGAGGTAGGTTAAAAGAAGCGCAGTTTGAATGCACACCTTTCATTTTAGTGAATCCTGGGTTTTCCTCATATTTAATTTTAAAACCCAGAAAGTTTCAGAAACTGGTCTGTTCATCAGATTTCAGAAAGATGAGAGATTTAAAGATGTGCTAAATAAGCAAAACCCAGCAATTCTATGTGATTGGAATGCTGGCACACCACAGCTCTACAGCTTGGGTCAGAGTGACATTTGTTTCAAGCTGTGCATGAAGGCTCTTAAACACCTTGTTGTCCACCTTCTGTGGACACAGAGGATATGTTGCTTCCAGACTCAAGCTGTTGAAGTGTTTACAGTGAGTGCAGTCACAAGTCTGCACTGAACCATGCGGTCTCGCAGATTTAGTGGGTGCACACCATGTGTGGGCAAGGCCAGAAACAAGAGACCCTGAGATGGAGAGATTTTCCACTAGAGAAGAAATTAAGGCAGAATGCCTAATATTTGATATCCAAGATAAATGAAGATGAGTCAAAACTATGGCAGGCATGAATCAAGCCTTCTAATAGCAACAATACATTTATTTTTTATTGACTTTGGTTTACGTGTATATACTTGTATAGTTTTGACTTCAATGCTGTGTGGTATTGGTCTGCATAAATGTTGCATTTCTGGTTTGATTATGCTGGCTGAAGAAGTCAAATGTAGATTCTAGCATGCCAAAATAAGCACAATGAATAGTGAGTAGCCTAATTCAGCTTTAGAGCTGAGTGCCTGAGTGAGGCAATTCACACACTGGATGTGATAAGATTATTTGGTTCCTAAACAGAAGAGTGCTTAGAGGCTCCTAAGAATTTCCACATCATGAAATTAAGTACCTTTGGATAGGGGAAGCTTCAGTTATGTGTGTTACTACTGTGTTGCAAGTTTTATCAGCAGACAATACCTTTTCCAAGGTAACAAGTGACATGATGAGAGGAAATGGCCTGAAGTTGTCCCAGGGGAGGTTTAGATTGGGTATTAGGAAAAATTTCTTCTCTGAAAGGGTGGTCAAGCATTGAAAGAGGCTGCCCAGGACATGGTAAAGTCACCATCCCTGGAAGTGATGTTTAGGTGTGGCACTTGGGGACGTGGTTTAGTGGTGAAGGTAGCGGTGCTGGGTTAATGGTTGGGCTTGGTGTTCTTGGAGGTCTTCTCCAACCTTAGCAATTCTATGGTTGTGTGTTTTTATTTGGTTGATTGTGACATTCATTCATCTGCCTGGTCACTTTTTTGTAATTATTTTAGGTTCCAGAATGAAAGATCATCCTCGTCCGGGGGTAAGCTTAAAATTAATAAATTTGGGGTGACTAGATGGCTCAGGGGAATGTAGTGAGATACTGAACCTTTCTTCACTAGTTCGAATTCAGACCAGGTTGGTAGCAAGCAACAGTTCTGGCTGTGTAACAGATGTCTAATGTTGAGTGAGTTGGTGGTCTCCATTGTCCCTATTGAGTGTGTCTGTAGTACTGTAATTGCCACCCTGGCCTAGGGCTGCTCCGACTGTTGTGCCCAAATGGAGTTTCCATTGCTGTCACTGAAAGGTGGCGGATGTCAAGGGAAGCTTGGCCTTCTTTCACAATGCACTCTTCCACCTGAATACTTAAAAGACATTTTGCTCACCTTAGTAAAAAGCTTTTTCGTTAATGTGAGTGCAAAACATCCAGGTGGCCTGTAAGAAAGACTTGAAAGTTTTTTTCCTATGGTCTTGTATACCAGAACTCTTTGGTATTCTCTTCAGTTCCTGGCTATACAGAGGGCATAGCCTTGACCTTTGTGTATAATGCCCCCTAATTTGATGAGACCTTCTGAAAAGAGAGAATCTGTCTTTAGGTAACACAGAACAAATTGGAAAATACCTGGGGTTTTTTTTGTTTTTTTTTTTTTTTAAAAGAAGGTTTTTCAGTCAGTAGTTTTAAATTGTAGAATAGTAATTTCCAAACCAGTAATTTTCATAGACTTACACAGTGCTTTTGAGTGATCCATGAATGTGAACTGCCTGATTTCTGGTGTTTTCCAGAAGCAAGGAAAGAGGCACAGCTGTAAAATACCAGTAAAACTTCCTTGTACCAGGGGGATCTGGTAAATACTAACTTATCCTACCTCTTGGATGCCAGCCACCATTTGAGACACATTTTCAGGTCTCTAGTCTAGAGCCTGAGACCCAGCTGTTGAAGGAAGATGGTTGCTAACAGTGAGAGCTTACTGCAGTTAGGACAAGAGATTTTTATTTTTTTTTATTTCCTTTGCTTTTGCTCATCCATTTTCATTTTAAGGAAGAGTATTGGTCTTTCTTTATGGAAGGAATAGAAGTGCACAGAGTTAAAAAAAAAATAGAAGAAAAAGAGGTTAAGAGAGAATTATGTTATAAAAATGAGTTGAGAAATGAATGGAAGATATGCTTCTTTCAAAATGAAATCTTGCCTTTATCTAACATCCTTGTACTTAATTGTAGAATGGAAGTAAATGGGGCAAGAGGAAGTTCTTTTTTTTTTTTTTTCTTGGTTTTAGTTGTAAATAAACTTTGAACTAGAAACCAGCATGCAAAATAGCATCCTTGGATGAGAACTCTGTTCTCTTTATGAGCTGCTCTCCTCACAAGGTGGTCTTCCGTGGCAGCAAGGATTTGAGAAATAAAGAAATAGCCACAGCAGCACAGTAATGAACATCATGTTACTCTCTGAATTGGGGACAGGAATGAAATCAAAAGTTGTTTTTAAAACTTGGAGGTCACTGGAACCCTCAGCAAGTACAAATAAGTTTTTTGCAGCTGCAGATAGCTGAGGGCTAGATACAGAGGAATGCAAGTGATGTAAATTGTGTCCATGAACTTATGGCTGATATAGAAAGACCTGGTGGAAATTGGAATGTGTTAATATGCTGCCTGTTTCCATCAAGGGCTGTTCAGCCTGTATTGCTGTGCTTTGAGGCAATAAATAGGTGTGAAGTAATTTTAAGCATACAGTTTGATTCTGTGTCATCTAAAGACTATGGAAAACTTCGTATTGGTGAAGGGCATCATTTTGACACTGGGGCACACTTAAAAAATTACTTTTGAGATTTTCTTGAGTCAGAGGGGGAAAAGGTGTGTATTTTGAAATCTGCCATCTTAACCAAGGACTGATTTTTTAAATTTTTTTTTAGCATTTCTGTAGATTGCGTGTGTTGTTTCTGATGATTGTCTGCCAGACTAAATGCACTGTCATGTATTTCTTTTTGAGGAAATTCCACTTGGTTTGCTTGGCTACTAATTTTCTTTTCTTTTTTAGTCCTGCTGCTTTGTTACTAACCATTGATCAAATGGCAGAAATAACCAGTTAGTTTTTAGAGCTAAAAACTAGTATCTGCATGGCTTCCGCTGCCACCTAGGGGTATTTCATCTGGGTAAACATCACAGTAAGGGAAAACAGCCTGGAGAATGCAGCTATTGACTGATACAATTTTTTCTCAGACCTTTAGTCATTAATTTGATTAACATTAAGCTTTCTTCGTTTTTGTAGAATCACTACTTACTGTATATGTCAATTAGAGTAATTTAACTGTGGCCAGCCAGAAGTAAACATGAAGGCTTTTTATACATATATATATTTTTAAATGTTTTGCAGAAAGCTGTAGAAGAACCACTAAATGGTAGGTGATATTCAAGGTTTATCTTCTAATTAAGGGATTAATTGTGGATAAAGATGGAACCAGTAGTTCTAATTGCCAGTACCACAGCACTGAAATGGCAGATCAGTGTGGCAACTTACATGGCTCTGTGAGTCAGTAAGTTTCATTTCTTGATGAAATTTTGCCTGCAGCTCCAGACTCCCTGTTCTGTGCCACTGTGCGTGCAAGCCAGTGACATTGTTTGACTGTCTTAGGACAAATCTAGTATCTCATGATACTATGGCCACTCTCTTTGCTTTGCAAAATGTCCAGCTTTTAAGGAAAAAAAAGGGACTCGTCTTGAAAATTGATGTTAATTCTTCGTAAGGATTTATTTAGGTGAAATACTTAACAATCATAGCAAAATCTATCCTTGCCACTCTATTCTTTCGCACTTCTTTGGGTTGGGGAAACTCTCTCATGATGCTGGGAAACTGATAGCACTTAAGGTGAGGGAAATTTACAGTGAAAAAGGGATGACTTTGATACTTAATTTTTTTTTGCTATTATGTTCACTAATTGGCATGCTGACTAGTAGCAAGTTCTAACCTGAAGTTTGAAATTAACCTGAAGTTTAGAATTAACCTCAGTATTAATTATGAAGCATTCCTTTCTGTTTCACTCATTACTAATCCATTTTTTTTTATTTTTAAAGATGCAAAAGGAGTGATGTTAGAATGATGGTAAGTCTAACAGATACTTATTTTAATGGCTAAGTATTTGAGGGCTTTGATGTTTAGCGTTACCCAGTGCTAATTTGATGAAACCTGGAGGACAGGTTTCAGGGCAGGTGTTGTTCTTATTCAAATTATATTTATTGAAAGGAAAGAATGTGTGTATTGTAGTATCAAACAGAGGGGAAGAATGTGTATTCCTAAACAGTGAAGAGGATGAGTCAGTGAGAGAACTGTGTGATAGTATGTTTCTGGTGAAAAAGCTTTATGTTTCCTTTATGCTCGTGTAGTATTAAAGATGCATGGAATGTTTTCTTGGTGGTGGGTTGTTCTGTTTGGGGTTTTTTTGGGTTTTATTGTTGATATAATTAAGCTTTCTCTATGCATTTAACTGGTGATCTCCCATGGAAATTCACAGGGAATTGGTTTAAAAGTAACTCTCTCCCCCTCTCCCTCTCTTTAAGTGTTACTTGAATTCTCTGGATTTTGCTAGATTGTATTCCAATCAGATTGCTCTCATTGAACAGCTTAATTTTAGGCTAGATGATAAGGTTTGAAAACAAAAACAGTATTATTGATTCTTTTCTATTCAGAAACTGTACTTTTCATGGAAATAGGATAAAAATGCACTTGTTGATGCTATTGGTACTTATGTTTGTTCCTGAATACTGAGCAAGCTTGTAATGAGGTGTCACTAGACCCTTAGCCTAGGACTCTTGCATTCAGTTACAACATTTTGCTACTTGGGATAAAGAGTAAGGCCACTCCAAATCTGTTAGCTCACTTGAAATATTTTTATATCATGCCATTTCTAGGAGGCATGAATTGACAATGTGCAAGTAAATGAGGTACTAGTTAGCTCTAATTGGAAAAAGGTGTATGAGTTAGATTTAACAACAGGCTTCCTTACAAATACCAAGTGCTGTTCGGTTTGTGTTACTTATGACTACTCCATGGTTCATCCGAATATCCCATTTAATTATTTTCTAAAGCAACAGGAATACAAGCAGTTCTGCAGTACAAAGTACAAGTGCACTGGTGCCTCATAAACACACTGATAAATGTATATACCAGTTAGAATAATCTGAGCTGGATGGAGTGGAACGCAGGGCCTGCTCCAGAGCTGGCTACTGCTTGTTCTTCACAGAATTGTTTGGGATCAGGAAACAAATAGATACTTGCCAGTCCACTGCATTCAGAGCAGACCAGAAGGGAGATCAGGATGGGCTCACTGCAGTTACCTCATACTGCTGGAGAACAAGGCAGAGTTTTGCTTGGAGATCCAATTTTAAATAAGTTGCCTGTTTTTTCTTGGGTCTCATTTAGGCTTATGAAAACCTGCCTTCTAGTTCTGAGGTAGAGCTTCCAAAAGCACAGAAATTGCCAATTACCCATTTCATTTTAGGGTAGAGCTAGAAGTTTGACTGCTTTTTCTGCTCTGAAAGATGGCTCCTAACCAGTGACAGAAGGTTTTACAGATGGAAGGCATGTGCTCTGACTAACATGCTAGAGGCAGTAACTTTTTGAGCTCTACCTGCTTTCTACCTTAACCTTCCCTGGAAAATTCACACAAAAACTGAAGCAGGGATGAATCAGATGCTGCAGCTGACTAGCTTACAAAATAGCATACGTGAAAGAAAGCTAGCATTAGCATATCTGGACAGGGTGGGTCAGACAGCTGAGCCTGTGAGCCATTTCAGCTTATGCAAATTCATGAGTGAAAGCTCCAACACAGCGTCCACCTTTCTTTTGTGGAGAGGCTGAAACATCACTTGCTGTTAATAACACCTTTTTCTACTATTTGAATGCTAAATATGCTTTCAATTTTGAAATGAGAAAAAAAAGAATTCTTAAACCTGTAACTTGCATAGGCAGCACAGAACATTGCTGTTCTTCCCAAACAATATTTCTTTTTCTTTCTTTTTCAATTCCCAGAACTGCAGAGCTATGTGATGCGTATATAAAAAGTACACCGTTGTTGATACACCGTGGCCTTGAAGATGCACTACTCAACAAGAAGAAATTCAGGAATCTAGTTGTTTTGCATGTGTGGCAAAAGTGCTTTTGATATAAATGATGTAATTTTATAGTCACAGCAGCTGTAGCAAGGAACATGTGTGTTTGCCCACATGTGATCTTTATTTTCTTTTGTTATGGTGTATATGGGATGGTTGAGGGTGAGAGTATAAAAAGCACTATTTGCCCAGTACAGAGTCTCCCTGCAGTAATCCTTAGTGGTATTATTTTCAAAAACTATCATTAATCACTGCTTTGATAATGGGCCTGCTGAGCCCAGAGATTGCAATACCATTTAGACTATTGTTTTCTTTATTTGTGTGCATGGACAAAGTATGGTCTATGTGTATGATACAAGCAGGAAGTAGAGATTGTACAAATTCATCTTTTCTGACATTCAGCAAACTTTTATTAAAAAAAAAGAAATAAAAAGTTACACACAAAGTTGCATAAGTACAAAGTTTACTCCCAGCTCTCCTGAAATTAACAACAGAGTTCTAATTCCATGAGACATTAGTATTCCTCTCTGTGAACAGCAGTCATGTGTTCTCTGGTGGCTGATATTTTTGTCTAGTGAGAGGGCACTCCGTGCCTCCTCTGTATCCTTTGATGAGAAACTGCTCAGCTGTTGGAGCCTAATTCAGCACTGGAATTACAGAGCACAGGAGCTGGTAATCTTAATGCTGAATGTGGTTCTTGTGTGTGTTCATGTTGTGCAGTGTGTGGAACTGGAAGCAATTTCAGGCTTTCTTAACTCAGTGAATTTGTGAAAGTCGTGGATGCTTCATAAAAATAGGAGTTGTCCTATTTAGTGTATTTTTGACAGAGTTTAAAATCTTCTTTTCTTGAATGGAAAAGAGCTACATAATTTTTGACCCAAGTTTGTGTTGCTGCCATTATATCACAAATACATAAAATAAAGAGGAGGAGCTGATGAGGAGTGAGGAAGTTCAGTTTCTGTATATATTTAAGTGATACAGTTACAAACCAGTTTACTAGGACTTGCACATTCCATGAGGTTTTGCCATGTTTTACAGCTGTTTTGAGAGTTGTTCCAATATAGTTGGCTGCTCTTGGACTTTGTGTATGCTTTGTAGAAATCTTGACACTGTTTCCTGTTTGTACTAAGGTACTGTATTTCAAAGGCACACATGGTTTTCTCCTTCTAACAATTTAAAACTTGGTTTGGAAAGCTGTTGCCAAACAGTCATGTAATAAAATCCATGTTTTTAAAGATCCCGAGTAATTTGGCACTTCTCAGAGTTGAATGTTACAAGCTAAGGTTCATATCCATGTTGTGGGTCGTGGTGCAGGGATTTGGGTCTCTGCACGCTGAGCTCTGAGTCACATCAAGAATTCAACAAAACAAAACTGAGGTGTCTGATTTTACAGTAGGTGCTGTTGTAATCATCCCTCTTGCCAAGGCTGCAGGATTGAGCTGTTTAAGGCAAGCCATAGGCCAGCCCTCACTGGGATCAGTGGTACTGGACATAGGGAAGAAGATCATCCATGCGATAAAACCTGGGAGAAGCATGTATGGCCCACACTTACTGTCCTGCTTTGTCAGTGGGAGTGTTCATGTAAGATTTGAGCTCTTACATATGAATCTTTTGATACAGGTTTTTCTATAATCTCAGTGATATCTAGCTAAAGATGGGAGATGGCTCTCCATTACAGTTCAGTATAAAAATTTTTCTAATTAAGTACTGTGCAGTGCTCCCTGTTTTTAACTAGCGATTTCCTTTGGCAAGTTGAAAGTCTTACCAGAGGAATAAAAAACCAAACCAACTGGAGTTCTGTTGAGGTATTCTGCCTTATAAAAACCATTTTATATAATAGCTTTATGTTAATTTCTGTAAAGCAACCTGCAGAACCCCCCTGTGTCACCGTGGGATCAGGCCAAGCTGTTCTAGGAATTGTCAAAACGTGAGGAGCTCAGTGGCTGTCTATGGGCTGCAGAATCACGGCCCCAGAAATGGGAGAAACCCACCATCCTGTTGTGTTAAGGGCTGGATTTCTTGTAGGTGTGAATTTAAAAGAGAGTTTAAAAAAGTCATTAGTACACCTCGCCAGCCCTTTCCCACAGTAATTTAAAACCAAAGTTGTTCATAACTGTATGCTTTCATTTGTGTGTGTACATATGTGTGTATATATATATAGACATTTTAAATATCTATAGATCTATAGTCTTTACCCAAGAAATTGTTTTTATTTATGAAATGATTTTGTAAATATTGTGCTAATATACTTAAAAAATAAAGTCATTTTAAGTTGGTTTTGCAGGAGATTTTCTTGTTGCTAGCACATTGAGTTTCTGTAGCTGCTTCCATAAATTCATAGTCATAGCTGCTCTTCTCCCTCTCTTTATGTAGTACTTACTGGATCTACAGAAATGTTCTCAGTGTTACATAGGCTGCTGCAGATGGCTTTGGGTGGGTTTCTCCTTAAAAAGGTCATCCTGATGGTGAAGTGAGTGTGTAGGTTGCCTTGTAGTAACTTCAACTACGCTCTCCAACATCAGCCATCAAATGTTGTCACCCCAGTGTGCTGTGGGAGGAAATGAGAGCTGAGGAGTAACGAGCTGCTGCTGCCACTGTAACTTCAGAAGCAGCAGAGCAGCACCTCTGTCCAGTCCATCTTTGCAGCCCTGGAATGGTATTTCTGTGAGAAGAGGATCCCTTGTGTTACTGCTAAAGCACTGGTGCAGAAGTTCCGCATTTCCTCAAGTCGTCTTTCTTTGACCGTGGAGAGAGGAGCTGCAACTCCTGCCTGGTAGTCTTTCCACTCCCACAGCTTCTTCAGTGGAGCTGAGCTGATGGGAACAGTGGAAATTATTGGCGATTTTAACTGTGGCTCTTGAACTTCAGTGTCTCTGCAGAAATGTTTTGTGCCTTCCCTAGACATGCACTTTCCTCTTAAAGGATCCATGAACCACCATTTGAGCTATTTAAACAGAATTTTAACAGTTTTGGAATTTTCTGTGCAGGGACCCAACTGCAGGGTGAACTGCAAGCTCAGGAAAACTGCATGGTTGAACTTTGGGGTGAGGGACATGGTGCTAATCTAAATGTATGTGGCTGGAGAATATCTCAACACCGTACCGTCAAAGATGCCCAGTACCTGTGATCCAGACTGCTCCAGTCATGTCAACCAGGAAACCCAACCCAAACCTGAACTTCCAGTCCAGAAGCCTTCTGAGAGTGCTTGATCAGAGCTCCATAATTGAGCAGTTGCTACCGAGTTACCTGCCTAAGAGTAGAAGTGGGCAGCCTCTGGTTCATTCCACTTCACAGAAGAATTTATATTTCTTTTCTATGGAAAATAATTCTTTTGTGCTCTAGTGTTCTCTGCCTTTGTCATAGATACAGCCAGTACTGTCCTGGACTTCAGTACCTCTTGCTTCTGTATCCTTGAGGACTTGCAAAGCTTTCATGATGAAAAGGTGTGAACCAGACTTTCTCTTGTTTCCTTCTTGCTTCCCTCCTGTGCCTGCTGCAGAAGCCCAGCAGAGGTAGGGCATGGCCTGGTAGGTGTACCCCAAGCCCTTCATGCTGCAGCTGGGCTGTGGGAAAAGGGCAAGGAGCACTCATAAAGTACAAGAAAAGGGCAGAACCAGATTATTTTTCAATGAAATGATGAATTAGCAAGAAACTTTAATACACAAATGTAAATAGTACGGAGACACGGATCATCTGCTTTGGGGGAGGAAAGCTGCAGTGTTGAAACAAGTTTCAGTTTCCTTCTGTTCTCTCACTTGTTTTTAAAGACTACAGAAGGGAGGCTTTTGAAATTACTGGGCTGGAGAGTGGGTGCAGTGAAGAGAGAGTCTGCCATGAATGCAAGTTTGGTGGGAGAATTAAAGAGCATAGGAACTGCAAGTTTGCTGGAAGAGTGTGAACAGTTTCTCCTAATGTCACTAAAATTGGTACTTTTGGACCCGTCAGAGTTACAGGACTATTTCTGTTTCTTCACTGAAATTGGAACAGCCTGCCCAGGGAAGTGGTGGAGCCACTGGATGTGGCACTCAGTGATACAGTTTTGTTGATGGGGGGTGTTCGGTCAAAAGTTGGCCTTGATGATCTTGGAGGTCTTTTCCAATCTTTATAATTCCATGATTCTGTACAGTGCTACTGTGTGCATGTGACCAAGCAGCTGAGCACATGGAGGTCCTTGGGGATGTGCAGTTGTCACATGAAGTCAGACTCTACCTCCACACCTCAGTGATGTCCCCTGGGCACAGCAACTGCCTGTTGCAGAGTAAGGTCTGGCACACCTTCAACTTGAATTAAAGTACTGAACTTTACTGTCATTCACAATTTATGTACCTGCAGATAATGAAAGATTTTGAAACTGATTGCTCTAGTAATTAGTCTGCCCCCTTTCCTACCCCATCCCTCAACCCCTCTGCCTTTCTTTTAAGGCTGCACAATCGGTGGGTGCAGGTTAAACTTGGAATGGTTACCAGACCTGTGGAAAAATTAAGGAGACAACATTTTTCAGAACTTGGCTTGAGGGTACTTGTATTTGGTTGCATTCATTTAACTTTCTTTTTTGTCTTCCAGAAGTGCTGCAGGAGCTGCTTTTAGAGCAAGAACATTTGGTTGTATTTTGGGAAGTTGGGGTTTTTGGGTTTTTTTTTGCTGTGTAAGAAAGCAGTATTTAATAAAGTAGATACATGGGAAAGAGGGCAAAATAACCCCCGACAAATCAGTGGAGATTCACTGTGCTGTTAACCAGAAGGTTCATCCAAGGACAAATGGAAGTTCAGACAACAGTAAGGAGAAAATGGATCTATTTAGATAAATAAATCCAAATACATTTAAGATCTATTCATTGCAATTAATTTCATTTAAGTTTGAGCATAGCCAGTTAAGATAGTTTCACTGAAGAGAAAGGTGATCAGGGTTCTCTGACATTTTGTACTAGTTCAGCTCGGTGAAAAAGAAAGTTCAGCGATTGAAGATGAAGTGGAAGTAAAGGCACTGTGTTGTATGCAGACCTCTGCAGGTATGGGGAGTTAGCCTAGGTAGGCAGGCCTTGGAAGCTTTGATTTGTCCCACATCAAGAAACCCTGAGAATTTAAGGATCGTAAGAAAATTATATCAAGTCTAATTAAAGGAGCCCAGCATGGAAATAGATTCCTGCACTGTAATTACAAAGCAGTGAGGTTTTCAGAAACAATCCATCTGGAGCTGGAGTTAAGAATGAAAATGCTGCACCATGTCAGGCATTGACAGAGCCAGGCACTTACTTTACTGGGAAGTTTGGGAGGTTTTGGCTGGCACAGATAAACAGGTACCACTGTAGGAACCTAAAATGTCCTCTCTTACCTGGTCTCTAGGTAGGAAAAAGTTACTTTTTGATAGACTGAGCAAGCTGAAAACAACTGTGATGTTATTTAATGTAACAATGTAAAGAAATGTGAGGTAAAAAGGTGGTGAGGGCGAGGAGGGCAATTGTTTTTTCTTTACCCTTACCTGCCCTGTCCTCTGATGCTGTGGCCACTGGAGAACCTCATCCCAGCAGAAGACTGGGTATGGGGGCACTGGGGCCCTGCTGCCTTTGCCTCCTGTTCGACCCTGTTTGCCTCCTCCACTGCTCCCACAGTGGCAGCATGGCCGCTCCTCCCAGGATGGGGGGGACACGGGACATAGAGCTCCTCCCCTGCCTGCAGCAGGGGGGAAAGAGGCTGCCAGGAAGAGGATGAGTGGGGATGGATGCTCAGTAAAGCCTTGGAGCAGGGTGTTAGATGTGTGTCCTAGTTTGGAAAAATTTGGAGGAAAATATCCTCTGAGAGAAGGCAGGTTGCAACCACCCCTCCCCCCAGGTCCGGGAAAAAAAAAAATTTCCTCGAAGGAAAGTGAAAGAGATAAAAGCTATTTATTTAACAAACACGCAGGAGGGGAATAGTAATGCTAAACAATGAGATCTCTTTCTGTGGAGAGAAAACCTGGGAAGATTTCAGAGTTCTTCTGTAGGTGTGGTCTCTCTCCTCCTCAGAGCTGGGTCCGTGAGGGCGTGGGCCCACCCCCCCGGGCCTCCGGGAAAAATTCTCCTGATGTGTTCAGATGTTGTTGAAACTGTCCAGAAGAGGAGAACAAAAAAACCCCAAAATCCTAGGAAAACAAAGTTCAACTCTCTGTCTCTCGCCGGAAAAAGAAGAGCCGGAACAAAAACCAAAATTGGCTGAGGGGAAAAAAAAAAAACCAAGAGCACCACAGAAGCTTAGGATCGTATCTCCGTGTCCTTGAAACAACTGCTTTGAAAAGTTTTTTGGTTGTTTTTTTTTTTTTTTTTTCTGTCCCTCTCAGGCTCAGTTTAAAAACACAGAAAAGATTGGGGGGCATAGGGTAGCGATAGGGGATACACATCATAAAGTCACTCCAAAACAATGTGGCACCCTACCACCCTTACAGCTCTGTTTATTTAATAAAGGTGATGCCTTGATACTACCCTAGCCCTGTGAGGTTGCCCTTCACACTGCCCTTTTTTCCTCATACCTGTTCTCTGGGAATGATATAAACCAAATAGTAAGGGGCAGTTGGGGAATAAAAGAAAATCACCACATTCTGAACCATGAGGTAGCTGTTGGCGTTGCAGTGGCAGTACACCAGAGCACCAAAGCATGAACAGCTTTAAATGTCATACTGAGCAGGAAATGAAGCTGGTTACAGCATCAGTGAGGAGGTACAATTAACATATGATTAAATATGTCATGACTCTGCCAGTCACAGGAAAGGTGACAGAGGAGAAGGTGGTTCCTGTCCCCCAAGGCCAGCTAAAGGAGCTACACTGGTGACAGAGTGAGCTGTTGACGTGCTCTGCAGGTGAATTAAAGCACAGTGCATGTCAAAAGGCAAGAAGGGAAAAGATGCTAAAACCAAACAAGCGGCACAAGAAAAAAGCCCTGTGCTGAAAGGTACAAGTCACTCCTGGTTTATTTACCAACCATAGAAAACAGCCCCTTTACCACGTGCACTTGGTGAGGGACTGGTCCATGCCATGAGCCTGCTCTTAATCCAGATGACAGCCTCAGGCTGGGAAACCTGAACAAAACAACCTCCGTGCATAGCAGGAACTGCCAGGCTGGCCAAGAGATGGGAAGCAGCAAAGAGAAAGTGCTGGGAGCTCAAAAGGCTTTGTAGAGTAGAGCGGAGACTGGCAAAAGGGAGGAGGAGGGGGAGGCTTCAGCACTATTTTCTCCATGCCAAACTGGTTGTAGGGGGTCACATCAGCAGCTGTAGTAGGCACAGTTCACCAAACTATGGGCAAGGGCTTCCCTTGCCTTTATGCTGCTCCAACACCTTTAACTTCCCCAGCAATGTTCCAGCAAGACACCTTTGGCAGGTGAGAGAAACCTCTGTCTTACTTTGGTACTTACCCCTGTTGTTTGCCATCACCAGTTCAGCTCAGGTTGGTTTCAGCCTTCCCGAAGGGGAGAAGTGAGACCGGGTTTTTTGTCGTGTTGCTTCTTAGTATAAACACCTTCATTTGGAAGGTGTCCCCCCTTCTTAATATAAATACCTTCATTTGGAAGGTGTCCCCCTCCTCCCGGGGAGGGACACTGCAAGTGAGGCAGGGGCCATTACAAGGCTTTGCTTGAATCCCACGGAACTGGAGAGATGTTAAACCCACAGAACAAAGGGGGAGTGTCCAAACTGCAAGCTCTGACAGCTTCGCCTTTGAAGGATGGTCATACAAGTTTGAAGCCGTGTGAACCTTTTGCTGAAATAATCCCTAAAGGGAGCTGCTTTCTGGATTTATAGGTAACTTTGCCAGCCCAGTCAATCTGTGGCTAAATCTGATTTTTTAGTAAAGCACATGTACATGCATTTGCTGTTGTGTGTCTTTAGGATAACATTCCTCAACGTGGTGCTCTCACGGGTCTGATAAGAAACCCAGGGAAAGAGTGGCTTTGCCAAGGGAAAGATTTTTAAAGCCATACATGTAGGTGATAGTCATACCACATTGGAGTCCAAGCATCCCGAGGTGCCAAAGTTCCCTCAGTGCCAAAGAGGAACTGATGACATTTGAAAGTCCTTGAGGTCTGCATCATCTAGTATCTGCATGTCTGGAAAGAACATCAATGCTGAGACCACCTCTTACTGTCTGGATTCCTGAAGGTGTTCTGGCGACCCCAAAGGAAGCAAACCTCAATTCTGCCAGTGAAGGACTAAAGAGGAGAGGAGGGCTGAGTGTTGTCATTGCAGTGGGTACAAGGGGCATGGAGGGTGCAGGGAGCAGAGCTCCATGTCCTTCACCTTATTCATAGCTCTGCACACCTGCCACAACAGGGGTCATAACAAAGGGTAATAATGGCCTATCTAATGCAGTAAAAGACAGCTTTTTGCTACAGCACTCAAGACCTCTCCTTTGTAGTACTGGATCATGCTTCCCTTGTCAGATTATGCCAAAGTGGCTTTTTAACTCTGGTGTGTGATCAGGTCACCCAAAATAAATAAACAAGACTAGTGGGAGGGGTGGGGAAGACAACTGCTTTGAAGGTACTGCCACTGGATCATGTGGGTGGTTCAAGGCCAGTTCTCATTCCAGGCTTCTCGGTCCAAGAGCTGTGCTGTGCAAATCACCCGGCAAAAACAAGCAGTCCCTCTTCCTGGTTCTGCAGAGTTAATCATTAGTAGATTTCCCTGCATTCTACTCTAAAATAGCTTGAGTGGGGGGAGTGCTTTCCCCACTTCCCTTGGGTGCCCCGGCCCACAGTCATGAGCCTCCAAAGGGTGGTTGGTGGATCAGGTTCCTGGTTTAGATTTTGTCCCATCACTTCTAACCCTCACCCAGAGCAGCTCAGCCAAGCTGGCTGGATTCTGCAAGGTGCACCCTCTGAAATGCCAGTTCAAGCACCCCGGACTCCCGCAAGACAGCACAAGTGCAAGGTTTCATCTGGGTTTGATTTAATAGCAGGCCTGCCTCTGTTAGCACCACAGGAGTGACCTGAAACTGCTCATAAAGGCATTGCCTGTGCCAACAGAAGCAAAAGCTAATTGGCACTTCAGTGTAAAGGCAAATAAAAAAAAAAAAAAACAACAAACCCGTAACTGCCTTTAATACTAGATGTTTGACAGCTATGGCAAGGAATGTAGGTAAGAAATGTAGAATCTGTAGTCCCTTCCAGTGCTATAGTCCCAAACGTGATTTTGGGACCAGTTAATGCTTTTGAGTCTGAAAGGAGCTGTGGAGACACAGAACGTCACATGCCACATGGAGGAAAAGGACAAATAAGGGATATGCCATTGGACTCTCCAGGCCACAGCTGGGTTTTTGGAGCTGTGACTTTATTGCAGGGCATCCAGGGGAGCCCAGGATAAAAATGACCCAAAGTCCAGGACTTTTGGGTCATTTTCTTCCATGGCCTAGGAAGGAGGACTGGAACTAACAAGTTAATTAAAAAAAGAAAAAAAGATCTGTGGCAGGGCATGACAACACGAGGAATGAAAGGTGCAAGAATCACTTCCTCAGACCTGCAGCAGAGTGGACAAAAATCTGAGTCTGCACAGGGATGGAGAGACCGAGCAGACTCTTTTAAAGCTCCTTTTGCTGATGCTCATGTTAATGTTTTAACAGCTCAAAAAGAGCAACCAAGGAAAAAATTTCCACCGCGGTGGTTCCGTCACATCCGTCAGCACAGGGGGCTGCTGCCATGAGCAACAACGAGGGACCAAAGTGGGAGGCTGGGATGGACTGAACTCCTCAAACGAGGGATCGGCGCAGCAGAAGGGCCTCCCACGCGGGCACACCCCTGGTGACGCAGGACTCGGCGCTGCACTGATGGACCCCTCCATTCTGCAATGCCACGCTGCAGCCCCGTGGCTTTCTCTCAGCCCGCAGCAGGTCAGAGAGATCTGTAAAAATGGGAATCAGACTGCCAGGATGGATGCTGCTGTTCTGGGAGCTAGGCTGCAGGAAAAACCTCCTGTCAAGATGGGACAGACATGACTACAGGTGGGGAAGTGTGTGAGAAAGGATACAGTGCCTGTCTGAAACTAAGTTTCATGGAAAGGGAAAAAAACCCAAACCCTTGTGATTCCTGGGATGGGCAAGGTGTGCTTTTGGCTGAAAGAAGACTGGGGACTTGAGGACCCATGCATGAGGCCAAATAGGGTTCTGGATCATGAGAGATCATGAGGACAGAGGTTTGTGGCTCCTCTTTTTGGGTACAGCCTGCAGTTCACAAAAAGAAAAGTAAAACACTGTTGTTTCCTGGGAACCTCTGAAATTCTGTTGTATGTCCTGTGCCAAAAAGGCCCACGGCCATCCTGTGAGGAGGAGGATGGTCAGCATTACATTTTAATGACCAGTCCATGCATTTGGGAGAGCAGAGCCCATCTTGCCTCCAGAGGCTGTTTGTCTTGGAGAATAATGCTCTTCCAACTGACATGAATTCTCTTATGCAGAGAATTATATTTACTAAAAGCTAGAAGAGAGCAATTGGGGAAAAATGTCATGATTATTCATAAAGACCCATTAAAAACTGTTTTTAGTGGTTTAGTTCTCCCTTAGTGAGTGTGGTTGTTGGATCCGTGCTTTGTTTTGATTCAGATGGTATCTGCATCAGAGTGAATCATTTGAACAGAAGCCCTGAGCTTTTGAAAAACCACCATTTCTTTAGGGAAGCAGAAAAACAGAGCCAAAATTTAAATTCAGATGATTAAAATAAGCAGTTTAAAAACACCTGCTTAAAAGTTCTCATTTATTTTAACTTATTAAAGCAAAAAAATGCTGAGTAACAAATCAATCCCTGATCTGTCCCACACCCCATCCTTGCACACAGGCATTACCGAGCTGGTGCTAGACTGGAGAAGTGATCCAGATAAACCTTTTTAATTTTTAAATGGGACATGTGAATGCTTTTTTCCCCCCCTCCAAGTTTCCTAGATAGGCTCTTCACCACGCTGTGTCATTTTTCCTAAATGGCAAACCACGGTTCTTTTACAGCTGGCTTGTAGCAGGGGGAGTATTTTGTCTGAGTCACCAGAGCCATCTGTTCAAGGCAAATATTGTAGTGAATGATCTCTCTTTCTTACTTAGACTGCTTTTATTCTTCTGTTTATGCGAAGACAAAGGCAGGGTGGTCTCTCACTGACTCTCTCACCCTCCCTCCATGAGCTGGCATTAAACCATGGCCTCATCCAGCTTCAACACCACCAAACATTACAATGTCCGTGGGCAGATTTTCAAGCTGTGTTTAAACTGTGAATTAAAGTTTTAAAATAAATGTTTTTTGCTTCCTGGGCAGTTGCAAACAACTTCTCTTCAGTTCCCTGCAGATTGCTCAGGGTATGAGTACATCATGTGGGGGTGGGGGCTCCTCAAAACACTGACCTGTGTGCGCTTCCTGCAGCACTTGGATATCACTCAAGGTTCATAGTTGTATTTCCTTGAAACAGCAAGTTCCTTCCCTCATTGCAAGGGGGTTTGGGTGGCTTCAGCTTCATCTCCTTCCCTTGGCTCCCAAATGATGTTTGCTGGTGCTTGTTCGTGGCGGTGTTAGACACTGGGTCTTCGCCACCAGGCCTGCCATTCTCACACAACAAATACTTGATGTGATATAAATATTTGATCTGATAAAAACCTTCCCTGGAAGCAGCATAAGAAAGCCCGAGAGCAGTTAGTTAGAAGTAACATTTCTTCTGAGCAGCAATAGACTGGCTGAAGGAAAAGCAGCTGTTCCAGAGACTGCTGCATTTATTGACTTAGCAGTGTAGTGCTGGAGACTCCACATGTGCTAACGCCACGTGGATGCAGCAGGAAAAGAGAGCCCAGACTTGCAGCTGAAGGCCCCACAGTGACAGAGTCCCCGTGGAGACACCACTGCTGCTGCTCTTGCTCAGCCCCTGTGACCCGAGCACACAGAGCCAGCCAGGGGCCTCTCTCCCTGCCTGCACACCAGCCCCCAGACCCCAGCACACAGAGGTGGGAGGGTCCTGGGAAGGGGCCAGAGAAAACACTGCTTTTATTTTCCTGGGCTGGTGTTTTGCCCTCGGTTTTATCACTGCTCAAAGCCAGCTCTGCACACAGGGGTTTGGCTTCCCCTTTCTGCAGCACAGCCTGCACTTAAAGACTGAGATGTGTGTATGTGTGCATCTGCTGAGGGGTGGGACGGCTGGACTTCCACCTGTGCTGGCTCTCCTTTGCACCCATGGGTGAGTGACACTGCTCTGGAGGCCCGGTGGCCCTCCTGGACAGGCCCTGAGCCCAGGCAGGCTCTCCCCACGGTCCCTCTCCCTCCCCCTTGGCCAGCAAGGCAAAGCAGCAGGACAAGGTCAGACATGGGTGATTTTTCAAATGACTCATTAGCAAGTAATTCTCTGCAATGGACTAAAACAAGACAGCTGAGTCACTGCCTCTGTACTGAGGTTTCAGGGGTCTAACACACCACTGGGTGTAGTCTGTCTGTCTGTCCCCTGCACGTGCACAGAAGGTCCTCAGCAGATGCAAGGCTGGCAGATGTCCAAAGGAGGATCCTGTATGTCCTCCTCAGAGCTGGCTTGCATTTGGTGCAGGTGTGGTCCAGAGCTGCCAGCTCATTAAATGCCAGAAAAAAATTAATGCACATGCCCCACCATCCCCCTGCCAGGAGGATCCAGCATGAGCCAAAGCATTATCGAGTGCACCCGTTCTGCAGCAAATCTGGTACAATTTGGTGGTTGTGAGGGGTCCCTTGGGTTTGAATGGGATTCGCCCCTCCCTTACTGGGTGTTTTGGGCCAGGTGCACTGTGCTTGCCTATGATATAACCTGAATAATATTTGGTGTGGACATCAGGATAGAGCTGGTTGTGGCTTAGCTTGCAACAGCACCCAGTGCCTGTGGATACAAGCAGCTCTAACACCACGATGGGAGTGTACTCACACAAGTATGTACTACGTGAAATGCATCACTGGCTTGCCGGGGTCTGCAGAAGACCCATAACCTACGGGCACACAGTTTGAGAACTGCTGAATTTTCTAAATAACTAAAAATTAAAAGAAAGCTTTGCATTGGGCTGCATTATTTTTCATGATTCTGCACTGATTTTACTCTTGCCTGGAAGGTGCTCAATAGCATTCCCCTCTCCCAGCAACACCAGGGTGCCTTCAGGGTCACAGCTGATGTCTGATGCTGCTCTGAGAAGCATGATCCCTAAATCTTGACTGCAGTGTCAAAAAGTGATGAAACTACAGCTGAGCCTCAGATCTGGGGTTCTTTATGCTGCACGTACACTTCAAGTGCTTCACTCGGGAGAGGCTCCACTTGCACCACCACTTCCTCCATGGGGCTGCTGTAAATATTTGCATTGCCACCAGATGCTGTAGCTGAACTCTGCCCGTACCAGCCAGCCAAGGTCTTTTCATGTTCAGGCACTGGTTCAGCCTGGATCACCTCACTGACTGAAACAAGTCTGGGGAACAGGGCTGAGGGTGAAGGAAACTGGCTTACATGGATATGAGTGGTGCCAGTTTAACTACTCTTGAGAGCTAGAGCAACATCGGTGAGAACTGACAAATACCCAGCATCTCCCCAGGCTTATGGCAATTTAAACTGACTGATAAAAGTTTGATGAGCCAGGTGGGAGGGGTGTGTCATTGTCCCCCTCCTTTCAGTGCTCTGGGTAATGGGAGGTGGTTTACCTTTGGTGGCTAGTTATAAAAAGGAAAAATTAAAAAAAATCTGCTTCAAAATCAGATATATTTTGGGAAACACTTTGCTTGGCAAAGGGAAGCCATTGGAGGCACCCCTAACGTCAAACATTTTGGGGAGTGAGAGCCCACTGAGACAGAGGGACAGAGCCAAGGAACTGGGTTAAACCTCTGCAATAAGATACATCTCCAGGCAGGCAGTAGTTCAGTGCCACAAGGCCTGGAGCCTTGGACAAACTTATTTTGGGCAGTCTGGACATGATTTCAGCTTGTGGTTTGCTGTAAGAGCACATTGCCTGACTGTGGCTTAACTTGCTTTAAACTCTCTCCTTGCTTTGTGCAAGGAAATGATAGCAAGGATTTGTCGCACCTGGTCACCATGCAACTACACCTGCAGACAAATAATAAAAATAAAATTAAAAAACAACAAACCAAAACAAAAACACAAAACCACCACCACCACCACCACCAAACCCACCAAAACAGACTGCATAAAATGAGTAAAAAAATAGCCTCAGATGGATTCTTGACCAAGGAGGAAGAAATGGCACCATTGGTGTCCATCTCCCACCAGAGAAACAGGGATGCAGACCATTATTATTTTACTCTTTCCATACCAAAGCACGGAAAGGGTAAAATAATAAAAAAATAGCAATTATTAGATAATTGGGATTATGCCTTTCAGCAACACAGTTACTGAATTAATAGAACCTGTTGGGTTTTATTTTGTTAGACCATGAATATACTCCCTGCTCCAGGTAGTGGATGTGGCTCCTCAGCCCATGTCAATTGAATTAAACTTGCACAGCACAGAAAAGCAGGAGGGCTTTCCAGAAAAGTACTCACAGAACCCTTTTTGACCCGACCTGGGAGAAAACTGTGGGGCCAAGAGCACGAGCCAGGGAGCAGGGAAAAGCAGGAAGCATTGTCCTTCATCCTAAGTGGCTCACTCAGGAGATTAAGCCTGCTCTACAAGATGCCAAACCATGCCAGTGCTCACATGGACACCTGGAAAACAGGGATAAGGCTTGGAGCAGGGGCTGGCAGGAGTGGGGGTGGCAGCACCCTGTAGGGGTGGGGATTCACACCCATTGCAGCTCTGCAGTTCCAGTGTTTGAAGACATAAACCTTCCATCAGGATTACTGAACTCCCACTGGGGAATTCTTCCCCTTCCCCTTTCCCTATTCCTTTTTTTTCCACTCGTGCAGACACCTCCACTGTGCTGCAGGAGATCTTCCCCTCCCTCCAAGTTTAATCCTCTTCATCACTGGTGTTTTCCCAGGTCTGCTGTACCCAGCCCTGGTGCTTTTGGAAGAAGAAAGCAAAGCTCATCAGAAACGGGTGGCTGCTGGCTGCAGCCTGTGCTCTGCATGCTTCCCTAAGGAAAACACTGAGGTTGAGATTTTTCAAACATTTCAGAGGGATTAGCAGGTCCAAGTCCTATTAAAATTAACAGGAACTAGACATGCTGGGGGAAGAAGAAAAGGAAAAGGACATTAAACACCCAGCTAATGCCGTAGTGATGAATCAACCATACTCCAGCCCCCAAAGGATGAATCAAGTATAGCACTAATCCACACTTTTCAGACAACTAAAATTTGCCTTAAAAGTCTGTGAGTTAGGAATAAACTGGGGTTTTTTTCAGTAACATGCAAAGGAAGGGAATCATTCTATTACACATAAATATACAGGAATATTTCCTGTTGGCCTTTAAAGGACCTGCTTGTAAAGATCTTTTCTGACTGTCATTTAATTATACCAACAATCTGGAGATTTAGAAACCAGGGGCCAGGCCAGGCCAATTTCTCTTGTGGCGAAACTCCACTGAGTACAAGTGCATTTAGGGCAGGGCAGCGAAAGCATCCCTCCCAGGATGAACAGGAGTAAGAAATGCCTGGGAGAATTAAATCCCTCTGAGGGCTGCCTGGCATGCTGCCTTCTGCCACGTGGCTGGGGCTTTTCCATCAATCCTGCCATCCCCTTTAATGGTGCCTGTTGAAAAGACTCCACAGCTACTGAAGGACCAGAAGACTGTCGGACAAGGAGATGTGCCGGCCATAAACCCAGGGCTCCCGGCAGAGGGCTGGGTTTCTGTCACTCTGCTTTCACACAGGGGTGCTCCAGACCCCCGGCAAAGTGATTCATGGGCTCTGGGTTGAAGGCAACTCTCCCTTCCAGTGCAAATCACAGATCTCTGGGTGGATGGTGGAGACGTGGTATGGGCCAAAACTGGTCTCTGAGCAACAGGGACACCAGGGGAGGCGACAGGAGAGATGAATACCAGTGTGCTGCTGCCACCAGGTCATGCCACCATGACTTGCTGACGTGCCCCGGGAGGTTGGCACAGTTAAATCTCATTAACTAAAAGCAGCATAAGCACAGTAAGACACTGCAGAGCTCCCCATCCCTCCTGCTGTGTACAACTGCTGGAGGTCCTGGGAGAAAAACCCTCTTCCCAGGCTGGTACAACTAGATTTCCCTTCCAGGGGAAGGCTAGCACTGAGGATATTTGCATTTGGTTTTCCTTTCCCCAACTCTGTCTGAATAAAACAGAATTGCTGTAAAGTTTGCAGGCAAATTTCCTCTCACATGGTATTTTAAATCTCATGGTGTGCCATCAGAACAGACTATGTAGCAACCATTTATAGCATAGAAAGCTCAAGGAAGTACAACGAGTGAGACATATTAGCAAAAAAACCCTTCTGGTTAACAAGGGAGAAATCAGGACCAGAAAAGGTGGAGCACTTTGGCTAAGATTTTACATCTATGAGCACCAGTGACACTGAGGGCTCCTCTCTGTGCCTTGCAACATCAGGCTTTTAATTAATTTAATTGTCCTTATGACAAGCAATTAAGTGCCAGCCCAAGTGTGCCCTCAAATCTATCTAAACGAACAGGAAGCTGATGATGTACAGTAAGGGGGAGGAAGAGGATGATGATGATTCCTGCCCCAAATCACTCATGGTGCCCAGCTTGCCTTCTTTCTTTCTTTCTTAATTAATTAATTAAGGCACAAATGCAAAGCTTCCTTCAGTGCAAGCATTTCAGCATCAACCACCCTGGAGGATCCGGCTGCTCAAAGAGGGCCTGGCTGGTCAGCAATGAGCCACAGGTGCAGGTCCCTGCCTCAAGGGTCTTGTCCAACCCAGCCCCTGTGCAGCAGACGGAAACCCACGAGCCGTGAGGGTGCTCACACAGTTGAGCCCCAGGATAAAACAGTGCCCATTTTTTGCCCTAAAGCAGTTGGTTTAATTGAAGCACCTCTCCATAACCCTGCCAGTCACATGTCCTGAGACCACTGAGCTGTTTGCCAAATCCACTGAGTTGGGACAGCCTGGCGGGTCATTCTCTGACTCACTCTGCTTTCATCCAAACCAAGAAGCTCCTCACCGCCATTTGTCAGACTTCAATCACCTTGAACGCATTTCTTAGTTCTCTGGGGTGCAAGACCTTGGCTTTGGCAAGCTGGTTCAAAGTGGTCACCAAATGGTGAAACAAAGGACAGAAAAGCACCAGTCTGTGGCTGAAGATGTGGGGTTTGCCAAACCCCAGCTCTGGAGGGGCCCGGAACACACCCAAGCCTTCCCTCCACAAACCTGGGAGCATCTGCTGCCCAGGGCTTCCTCTGAGGACACCAGGCCCAGCACAAACACAAGGTTCATTTTGTTTGTACCAACAGTCCCTGTGATTGCCAGCTGGACTAAGCTGGAGAGGAAGGCATTAACCTCCCCAAGTACCTGCAGCAGCCTTTCTTTTTGTGTATCTCATTTGTGCTGGCAAAAAAACCTCCGAGTTCCAATTTGCACTATGGAAAAGAACCCCCCCACCCAAACTGTCAATCATAAATATGCCATAATAAGCAATTTTAAAAAGGAAAAAATATACAATATAGACACAGGCATATAAAATATGCTTCATAGTCGAGACTTCTCCAGTACTTATTAGCTGCTGAATATAGATGTTGTGGGCTGCTGTACCCACTCAGAGCCACCAGCTTTGCTGCTGCCTACTTCACCAACTAATTTCTCCAGATGGGATGTGCAAATAAGGCCAATTCCTGGCACAAGCATCTGAGGACACAAGAACAGCATTGAGGGGGGTCAAGGTCCAAGGGAGAAGCCTCACTGCTTAGAAGTGGGAGTGGTATTTTTCCCACCATGGTGCAGCAAGCACAGCAAGATGAAGCCAGGCATTTCCTGGATGCAAGTCTTTGATTCATCTTCTCTGCTGATGCCAAAAAAAAAAAAAAAATTAAAAAAAACCCTAGACACTTATATTAACACAAAAAAAAAGGCACTTTTTTTTTTTTTTCCCCAGCAGGAGAGGTGCAGATGGTAGGGGACCAAACTGGAGGTTTGTACTTTTCAAGGGGTCATGTGCAGCAGCCTGTGCCTATCCCCTCTTTCCAAGAAAGCCAGCTTGTGGTGCAGGGACCAGAGGGGCTCAGGGAGGAGCTCCAGCAGGGCTGCACAAATGCAAAACTGTAAAAATACTGTCGTGTTCACAACTGCCACCATCTAGAGCACCAGTACCCAGGGAACAATTCCATAATTTTAAATTACTAGTAAGGATGGACTAAGGTGTACTTATATATAGCATGCACACATACACCCACGCAAAAACCAGCAAAATATGTGAAGGTCAGAACTGAAACAAAAAAATTCTGTTTTGACTTACAAATGAGAGGTTTTTACTGCTTTTTGGGAACCTTTTCTGCACAGGCAGTGCCACCATTTCAACTTTTGCTTCAGGGTGGAATGGGGCAAAACAAACACCAGAAAATTATGTTGACTGATAAAGGCCGAGTTTTTTAGCAGCTTCATTTCCCCAGATGCCAAAGCTGTTTGCTGTTTAGGAGCTTTAGTGGGAGGTGGGTTTACTCTGCTCCCCCCATCCCCCGAGCTGCTGCACAGCAGCGGGGCCATGCACCCACATCCTGGCTCCTGGAGAAGAGCAGCTTCGTCGGGTGAGTGGCCTGACTGCAGCTCCTCGTGCTGCTGAGGGGAGGGCAAAGCATGGGGGATGCTCTGTGTCCCCTTGGGAGCTGACAGGTGGCCTCTGAGCAGCCACGGCTGAGGAAGGGAATGCAGCAGAGAAGGATGTGCTCCTCCTGCAAACACGGCCAAGGGTGCTCCCCCACCAGTTGCATCCAGCAGTGAAATTTTTGAACCACAGAAAAAAATCCCCCAGATGTCAGGAGGGAGGAACTGCCATGCAGAACCTGGCTCCCCGTTCAAAGCAAAGCAAAGCAAAGCAAAGCAAAGCAATGCAGTCCCAAACAAGCAGAGCAGGTATGTCTGGGCTGTTTGACACGCGTGTGAGTGTGCTGCCTGGAGCAGTGTTTCAGCACACGCTGCCTGCCTGTGTAGCTGCTGGGGGTGGAGGAGGCACTGCCTTGTGTGTAGGAAAGCACAGAGTGCCCCTGCTGTTACAGGACCTGAGCCTGGCATGAGCATGGAGCTCTGCCCATATCCATTCCTCGGCGTGAAACCCCAGCAGCATAAGGCTGTCGAGAGAGCCAGAAGCTGCCAGTGACAGTGACAGTACTTGCCACTGCCACCGCTGTCCATGCCAGAGAAGTAAAAAGGGTGGTTACGAGTTCAGAAGGTATGTAGTGACTCTTCTGTGTCCACACGGTCTCCTCATGTCCTTAGGGATGGCCGAGGAAGCAGGGCTATGATGGCTCCTGGCTGCAGCTCCCCCCTTTGAGCAGGAACTGCCAGGTTGTTGTCCTGGTGCCCGCCTGGGCCCTGGCTGCCCCAGCGGGAGAGGTGCCAGCCACGCTGGAGAGCTGCCTCCTGCCCCGCAGCAGCCCCGGCTCCCAACACTGACAGCGGCTCCCAGCATGCACGAGTAAGGAGCACACCACTTGGCTTCAAAACATACAATATACTTTATTGCCTGCTAGATAATCAAAGTGAGGAGTAAACACCATAGCTGGAAAAAGCAGAAAAGGATCAGGAGAAGGAAAAGAATATCCAGTCACCAAACAAGTTATCAGGCAATAAACCATACACAATATAAATAATCTGTTTCCCAAACAACTAAATCTTTATTTTGCTAATGGCCATTATATGGTTAATTATCAGTAGTAAAATCTCTGGATTTCCTTTTCTACACAGCATTAGTAGTAAGAAATATATAAGGGACTCTGCAGAAAGCAATACAAAGGAGTTATATACACAGGCACCTTCTGTGGAGCAAGAACAGAACCTCGTCTAATAAGGAAGGGCTATCTACAAACCAGAAGACCATGGTAATACAATATTAGCTCAGACTTAGTTTAGCTGCAGCCTTTCCACAAGGTAGGCTAGCCAACTTATGTATACATATATATTTTAATATAGATATATATAGAGATTTATTATTTTAAAAATAATGTGAACTACCTGTAGTTCCTAGACTAATTTTAAAGAGGCAGTGTACCTTTCTGAAGCTTCATTTCAGGAAGTATATTAAAAATGGTATATAAAAGACTAGCAGACCCAAGCTCACATATCGAGTCCTGATATCTTCCCTCCAACTTCTTTTTCTAATGCTATAGCTGCCACCTGCATTGACAGCAATGCCTTTAGTCATCTGGATTGCTATTTATGTTGCTGTAATTGCTACCACTAAGTTTACTGGATTATAGTGTTAGTAATTGTCGATTATAAATAGCAATAATGCTGCAGTACACTGTCAAAGCCTGCCGCGTTATGAAGATCTAGTCTGTATGTGCATGCAGAGTTTTGTTGTTTAATTTAAAAGAACATTTCTCAGTCAAAGTGCTTCTCCCCTGTCAGCCCTACCACGTTTTTCAACCACATGGCAAGGGCTCCTCTCTCTTAAGGAAGATGTGATGCCTCTCACCCCACACCAAGCTCTCAGCAGCCCTTCACACAGCACCCATGCATCCAACATTACCCTTTCCTCTCACATAGCCAGTGTCCTTAAGGCTACTAAATATGACTTATTAAAATTAAAACTGACTATTTGAGGAAATGCTTTTAACACATTTTGGTCAAATCTCCAACTGGGCTATTTGAGCCTCGTGCTCCCCACAGTGGGCAGGGAGCAGAGTGCTGCCTGTTGCTGCTGCCCAAGAGCCAAGCCCAATCTGCCAGCAGGGGATGAGGAAGGGAGAGACATTTGCAAGGAGCACCGTGAGGACCTGGCAAGGCCCAGGGTGCCTTTTGTGCCACCCTTTTCCAGTCTGCTCCCTGTTTGTGTCTTGGGCTCCACTGACAAAGGCAAAGTGGGAGCACGCACATGCAGGCAGGCACCCCTTCCTGTGGATTTCCTCCTGAAAACAGGGATGGAGGGACAAGGCCCCTCTTGTAAGCAACATCACTCTGCTCTCAGCCCAACCCTTGCTGCTCACACCACTTTTGTTTATGACACAGATGTCACTTAACACACTCCCTGCCATGAGGGTTTCTAGAAGCCTCTTCCCAATTCAGTGATCACACCTTGATATGCAGTTGCTCTCAAATCGCTCTGGTACCTCAGGTACCAACCCAGTGCTGAGGGTATCCCCCACAGCCTGCCTCATTTCCTGATGACCTGCCAAACCAGGATCCGGCCCGTGGGACTCAGCATGGTCCCACCTGCACAAGTGACCACTCTGCTCCCCTGGGCCCCCCAGCCAGGCACACGGCACTGGCAGAAACAACCTCCAGTGCAAGTCCAACATCTGGCCAAAAGCACACAGCACACACTCAACACAAGCCATCTTTGATACAGCACAGAACATGTATCAAGAAAAGTGTGACAATAAATAAAATTCCCCCTAATAATTATGACATTTTGATAGGGGAGCTTAAAAATAGGTATTTGAAAGAAGGATGCCCTGATGGAACAGGACATATTTGCAGTGTTAGAGAAGGAAGGATGGTCGGTACCTATGAGCATACCTACCATGTGCACTCCGCCAGGCAAACACATCCTTGCTGAATTTAGCATTGCCCTCTGCAGCTTTGATTACAAAACAGTAAAGCTAGAAAGTTCCTGACTGGTATTTCATGTGAACTCAGATGCAATCTTAGCTATCCAAGCAGCAGGTATCCTTCTTTGTCTCATCCAGGTACCCACGGGGAGCAGGCAGGAAAGTATCACAAGAAGGGGCATGCACACAAACTGGAAGCTGAGCTTTACAGTGCATGATGTAAGTTCTTCTGCCTGTATCAGGAAAGACACTGTGTAGGGACACTGCTTAAAACTCAGTCACTTCAGTCCCTGCATCACCACCTTAGAGCATCACTTCACCTTATTTATGCCCTTAGACTTTGCTTTGCGTTTGACACACACTGTGCAAGCACAACACAAGAGAAATGACCTTTTTTTGTATTTTGCTAAGAATTTTGTGCATGCAAGGGTAACAGGATCAGTGTTACTTTTCAATTCTGTAATTCCTCTCCAGCTCTACAGAACTCAAAGCACATGCTGATACTCAACAGCAGGGAAAATGCGAGAAGCACCTTGCTATGCTCAGAAGAAGGGAAAAAAAGAAGGGCAAATTTTAAATGAGAAGAAATTACACTACAAAATCAGCTGAATAGTCATCTGTACTGGCTGCTCCTGTGGTTTTTTGACTACTGAGTAACAGGGTGTAATTTGGAAATCATGCTCTGGTTGATCTGCTGCAAAGTGCAACTTTTTTTGTCACTTTTGTCTCCACTGTAACCTGTTTTTGCTTATTCTAGGTAGGGTTCCCAGGGGCGAGCAGCACTGAGAAAATCAGGGGGAGCACGAGGGATTAAGAGTCTTATCAGAGCAGGAGAGAAACTGTGAAACATGGAGGAAAACACTTTTCTTTCTCCAGGCATCACTAAAGATTACATTGATGGTGAAAGCTGAGGACTACTGAACATACTGGTTAATTCGCAACTGAGTGCAGCCTGACAGGCATCCACCTATTTCACAGTTTGTGTGTGACAACAGGAGCAAAACCTCCTAGCACTAAGCCATCCTTGCCAGGTTGATTATTGGGCTTGGGGAAAATTTCATCCCTCCCACAAGCTTGGTTTCCCCTTTTATAGTGACAGTTCTTCCAACAACAAAGTTGTTGAGGGAACTGCATTTTCTAAACTGCTCTGTTGCCCCCCTTTCCTTTTTAGTCATTAAATATTTCCTCTCTCAATGCTTGGAGATCGCCAGCTTCTGCAGGCAGTTGTCTGTGGAGATACTGCCCTTAAAAGTCAGTCTTTGGTCAGCACACAGTTGCACGGGATTTCATCAAAGGCTCATAATGGAACTGAACAGACCTGGGTCCCCCATCCATCCAAGCTCTATGCCATACCCATGCCCATAACTGGGGCCAGATGTCACCTGGAGCAAGCATCCATAGGAAGCATCTGTTTTGTGTCCTGCCTGTGCTACCACTTGTTTCAGCTCTTCAACACAGCACCCAGTCCCTGTGCTGCTTTGCTGTGACTCCCTGGGTGTCAGTGCCCAGCTCTGTACCACCACATGGAGCAGCTCAGCGGGGCCTTGGGGCACCACGGCAAACAGTGGGCACTGAATGCCTCCTCTGCCACCACCTGCAGCTGTTCCCTGCGAGGCCAGAGCCCTGTGCAGGGCTGGTGCTCGGAGCACCCCAGCAGCCTGAGCAGCCCTGGGCAGTGCCGCTGGCCATGACCATGGCAGCATGGGGCTACAAGGGGTGCCGGGCACTGCAGGAGGCACTAATGCTGCCTGCCGCCCAAGCTGGGGGCTTTGCCATTGCCTTCCGCCCCTCCAGTTTTGTGTGGCCACGCAGAGGAGCAGGGCTGGTGGGCCTGGAGAAGGGTCCCAGCCCATGCCAGTGTGTCTGGGGTGATCTCTGCCCGGTGCCTGGACCAGTAGAGTGTAAGAAGTTTGCCAAACCATTTCTTGCAAGCCTGCAACTTCTAGTGAGTGCAGCAAACCTGTGCCCTGGCACCAGGCACAGCGACCAGGAGTCCAGGCAGAGAGCCTCCTGATGAACCAGAACAGGCAGAAAATGAAGGCAACTGCCCAGCCTGGGGAATGTGCTCTCCCCTTTGCTTCCCCATTAGAAGCCTATTCCCAGTAATGGGCTCTCAGCATGGTCTGTCCCTCAGAGACTCCTCAATGAACGGTGGCATTGCCCCAGGTGAACTGGTGCACAGACAACAGGGGAGTAAACAGCTCTTGTAGCACACTGACCTTACTCCATTAGTCTCCTAAGTGTTTCAAAATCATTCCACTAGTTCTAGTTTGGAGCTGGAGAGAGTACTGCAGGCACAGCCATAGGTCCCTGTCTCAAAGCAGAGACCCGGGGATGTCCTGGTCCCTGCACTGCCAACACCATTGCATGCAGCTTTTCCCACGTCTTCCAGGGAGAGGCTGGATCAGACCCCAGGGAGGGGCCTTGCTGCAAGCATAGCTGATGCCTTGTCAGCAGCATCCCAGCAGAAGATAGTCAGGAAAAAGGCTGTTTCCAAGGCAGGAGGCAGCAGAGAGAGGACAGCTGCAGGCCAAGGGCAGGCTCTGGCCCCTGCTGGCTCTCCAGCCTCTTGCTGTGGCTGGCACAAGCACTACCTAATGAAATGGATGCTGTTCTCCTTTGGTTTCCTCCTTGTAATATGGCTTTACTGATGGCCTTGTAGTATCTGAAAAGGGTACCAAGGAAAAAGGCTGGCACGCTGGGTTGGTTTGGGGCTGGGGTTTTTTTGGTTTCGTTTTCTGTTTTTTCACTGTCTGAACTCTGTAAAAAAAAAAAAAATTGAAGGCAACTACTGGATAGAAAACACAGCATGAGGAGAAAGGTCTCTTTGAACCTCTCTGATATGGCTATTAACCATCAACCTGACACATCATTCGAGGAAAGAGGTTTTCAAAGGCATGGAGGAGTCCTGTGGTGAGCAAAGCTGGGCTGGCGCTCCTTGAAAATCTTGTCTCAGATTTTATCTGACCATTATTTCTGAGGTTGCATTTAGAAAAACAGTTAAAATGCTCCTCTATCTAATGCTATTTGAGGACACTGTTTTCATCTCCTATACCCTAAAATTTTGTACTTAGGCACTGGGGGAATAAACCACCCTCAAAAAGACAGTCAAACACTGGAAAAAACAGCATGGGAAATGGTTGATTCTCCACTATTAGAGGCTTTTAAGAACAAGTTCAACACCCACCCATCCACCCGTCAGGTCTGTGCCAAGTATAACTTAACCTGCCATGGAAATTCTCTAGCTGATGTCTCCAAGTCCCTTTTGGCCCCGTGACTCTGCACCAAGCAAATCCTGCCAAGATCTTGTCCTGCCACAACCCAGGATGTGTTTAATATCCTGTCTGGCTATTTGGTTTTCTGCCTTAGCTTGCTGTTTGTCCAGGAACACACACAAGCACTTCAGACATCCTATTAAGAGTCAGCTTACACTTTCCTCACACACCACCAAAACCCTGTCTATATATACAGTCACCCTTAAAAAAGATAAAAATGGGGAGCAGCAAACCAAGAAGAACACACAGAAATATCCACCCTGACATTCAAAAGCTGTCACAGAAAGCTTTCCTTCAGCCTTTTCCCATCTTGAAAAATGTTGACTGATCTGCTGAAAAATTGGTAACAAACAAGAAATCCTCACACTGACAAGAACCCTGCCTCTTTTAAATATTCTTTGCTCGTTCTTGCCCATGGATTGCAGGGGTTGGGCAATCAAAGAAAAGCTGGTTTTTAAAATCTGCTACAAGTAGCCCAAAGAAATTATGTGGTTTACATGAAATACGACTCTGTCTTGAAAAAAAAAAAAAAGGAAGAAAAAAAATAAAAAAAAGTCAAGCTTGGAGCCTGGGCCATTTTAAAACAGGCACTCACAAACATCAAGACGGAAGACCTTTAGGAAATACCAACACTACTGTGACGATGATGCGTGACGCTGCACTTCTAGCACGAGTGCCCAAAGCTGACCTCCCGCCCCCAGCTCCTCTCAGCTGGCTTATGGTGCACAATTAATGCAGCAACATAACAGCAGTCAACCTACAAGGAGTGAAAGGAAGTGAACAAACAGCAGCACGTGCCCTGGTCGGCCACGCTCACCTACGGATGGCAGTGGGAATCCATCTGTGCACCATTTCTGCAGTAAGCAATTACTTCAGCAACTTGCTGACCCACTCTCACCACAGAAACACAAGCAGAAAACGCAGAACTTGATTTATAGAGGTGCTGGTCTTTCCTTATAGGCTTGTCTGCACCCTGAGTTAATCCCCCCACCCCTATTTATAAATTTCACATGGGTGAAAAAAGACCATCTAGTGACAGATTTAATTGTGAAAGTCTGTGGCATCCTTCCCCAATTCATATTTCTTGACGAAAGCGGTGTTCAGTAACAATAACAAGAGGATAAAAAATGTCTTTGCATCGGCAATTACGCCATGTGCAGAGAGCCTTGAGACAACCATCACAACAGTATTTCAAGGAGACGGATGAAGTTTACAACAGCAAGCATCCAGTGCTTCCACCGCCAATCTCTGACTGTAACAACTCAAACCCGCAGGGAACTGCTCTCCTGACACCATCTCTGTCATGCAAAGTGCCTAGAACAGCTTTCAAACACAAGCAGGTGAAAGACACAGAAATTAAAAGCAACATTTTACGAACTGACAAGACACGCAGAGCAAGAGCCCTTGGCTATGCGAGTCCTGTGGGTGCAACTCAGGCTGCAGTTGTCTGCAGCATCTGTCAGCTGGCATCCCTATCCCATCCCTTTGGATGCAGTGGGGCTGCTGCACAGCTTCCCGATGGCCAGGGTACTTCTCTGGAGGGAAAGCCATAGTGCTGCATGTCCGATCCCACAGGCTTCCCCCACGTGTCCTTGTTGCCTTAGGCGAGGCCGTATGAGCAAGGTAACTGGAAAAGCCAATTTTGTGTTTATTTGAGCTGAAGATTTCTTCAGTAATTATGGAGAAAAAAGTGTAATTGTCTGGGGATTGTAATTTCTCCCTCTACTAAAGAAATTTAGAAATGTAGTAAGAGTTTTATTTTGCAAGTTAAGGCTTAGCATGAGTTCATGTGAACGTTGTAGTCTAATATGCAGTGCCAAAGGGGGTTTGGTTTGGCTTTTTTAAAAAAAAGTGAATTTAAGCCATGCACTAAAAAATGAATGAGGCCAAATGCCCGTAAACTGTGAATCTATCCTCACAATAAACTGTTAGGAGGAGGAAATAATTTATAAAGTTTCAAAAACCTGCTGGGTGCCTGGCTCTGGTGCTGGTGGGCTTTCCTACAGAAAGCTGCGATGCAAGAAAGGCCTGGGGAGCCCAGCTTTGCTGCTCTATCCACTTCCCAGCAGGACCCCACCTCTCTGTCCCTATCTTTTTGCAGAAGCTGTGTTTGACACACAGCCACGGCTCAGGAAAAATGTTGTTAAAATATTAATTAAAAAAACACTGCGGGTTTTTCAGAGTTATGCAGTAGCTTGGGAAGGTGTCCATCCTACTGAAAATCTGTGGGTTGTTTTGCTACTGATGTCTACCAAGTCTTCAGCCTCTCAAAAAAAGAGAGGTGAAAAAGGCAAGATGACTGCAAAGCAAGGTGAAAGATTTGCAAGTGAAGCTTGCTGTTCCCAACTTCCTGCAACATAAAGAAAACCATCCAAGGAAAAGATCCATCTCTACCAAATACAAAGCATTTCGCAGTGGGGCAGCAGATTTGACAAAAGTGGAAAACCCAACAAGTTCTGATTTTTAAACAGCTTTTATGCTGTTTATGTCCCTTGTATCTTGATGGAAACGGATTTCCAGCAGCTGAGATTCATGGGATGGTGGTTTAATGCTCAATATAGACGCACATTTCAGGCATGCCACCACATTTTCCCACAAGCACTGTCAAGTGCGACAGGCCAGTGCTGCTGAGGGACTCCCATCTAGGTCTGAGGCAACTCACAGCATCTAAAAAATTACATTTGCCATTTTCTATTTATCTGAAAATTCTTGAAATAGCTGTGTTTGTGGTTTTATTAACCAAAAGTACTAAAAAATTGCTCATCTTGCAAAGCACAGTATTTTCTGAATGGTCTAAAAGCCCAGAAATTTCTATTTAATCTATTTAATTTTTATCTCATCGTTAAAGATGCTTTTAAATCCCTGCTGGCAACCCTTGGCCATCAACTAGAGAACCACTGTGTCAAAGTGGAACAGCACACACCCGGTTTTTTGTCTAGGTTCTTTAAACTAGTTGTAGATTAACAGAATCCGTGAATACGAAGCTACTGGTTTTATACTTACTCTTGTGTATCATGGTGTTTTCAAGGTTCTCACCTAGGAAACGTATCATGAGCAAAACCCTCATAGTTATTTCAACAATGCAACCCTTCATCCATAAGAGATTTCCTTGCTAGCATGGATTTCTGCATGAGAAGTAAGTAGATACCTTCACTCTGAAAGATCCCAGAGCTCAATTAGCTATGTCCTAAATGTGGTACACTACAGTTCCTAGCAAAGATGTTTGGAAAAAATTATGTACCAAGATTCAACAGTCACAGAGCAAATGCTTCCCTCCATTAGTTTCCAGTGTAAAACCATGCCTTGTGCCAGCCAAGTACAGTGTATTTTCTGAAGACAGCAAGAAGAATTTTCTTAATTACTGATTAAAATAATGATGAGCACTTAATATTATTTATGATGTACTTGCAGGGAAGCACTCGTTAGCAACACTTACACCATGTGCCAAATACATCTGTCATCCAGGAGTGAATGGGATGGTTTAGAACTGTGTCACCCCTTAAGCAGCTCACACATTACTTCTAAATTAAAAGTTACTGCTACAGTCACTGAAGCAAAACACAGCATCCAATCCAAACCGCAGACTTCAACTGCAATTTCTGCTTTTTTTAGACTGCTTGGCAAACCTTGCTCTTGAAATTGGAACCTCTTGAAGATAATGAATTGTCCATCTGCTGTGATGGTAATGTCCCTGCCACCTTACTTCTGTTAGAAAACACTGCTCTTCCAAACAAAAGGAAACACAGCCTTGTTGCCACAACCTGTCAATCTCTGTACCGCCTACTGAAACCTGGAAGCTCATGAAAGTCCAACTTCACCACTGAGTTCTCAGCTCGGTTTGTTTCATTTTGTATTACAGAAATCTATCTAAGCAGCTGCAGCAAAGAACCAATCCCACACAAAGTTGTTGAGGCATTAACAAACTTTCTGCCGTCCAGAAGAGGAGAGGCTTGTAGCGAAAGAACCATCCCCTGCTAGAAGCCAGCTTCATGACAAACACGGCAGCTGGGAGTCCCAAACCAGACGAACCACCTCAGAACCTTTACAGGGAGCAGTCTGTCTGTCAAGAGAGAGATGCACAGTGAATTTGCTTCAAATGACATCACTGACCGATGGCAACAGCAGTGGCGTGCCTGAATCAATGCCACTGGTTTTGCAAGACTGAAAACACATGAACTCCAGAGCCAAAAAGCCACTATTACTCAACACTGACACCAAAACCAAGAATCCTAAACTCTGACAGATTGGGACTGTCTGATTTCCAAATCTCCATAACTCCTAAAAATTGTACAGTGTTTTTAATAACCCAGTGGTGCTGACCAGGGAACCCACCCTTGGAAGGAAGGGAATTGATACTCAGATTGGTCTGACTGAAGCCTGATGGTCTGCTCCAACTGGGAAGCCTTTGGTGGGCCATATATGGAACTTGTACTCCAAAGATGTATTCCAAAAACTTCTTTTGGATTGGAAGGACACCTCCCAGGAGCTCAGGTCTTCTCTTTCCCCCCCCGTTTTGTTTTCTTAAATAGGATTTGTTTGATGGCAACACCTGCCTTCTCTTAGTGTGCTGCAATGCTAAGCCTGTCATTCTGACTCAGCTAGCTTGATTTTTGAGTCTACTTCAATTAGTTCATCTTGTTTCACAGGCTGACGAATAAGCTCAAGTGCCGCTCTATATGGAATACCTGTTTTGTATTTTGTACTTCATATTGGCTGGATTTTCAACCGGAGTTTCAGCTGGGCTTGCAGCAGTGACACTGTGGTCCAGTGCACTTCTGCTGAACATCTAATGATTCTGCGACCAGAAAAAAATCAAGAAAGCCTTGATGAAATTTCAAGTATATTTTAAACACAACTGTATTAGAGCTCAATTTCTTACTGTTGCTGTGCCAAGAACAGTCCACAAAGAAGAATCTGACACTGGATAGAAGGTAGATGTTGTATCTTGTAAGTTTTATTTCAGAAAACAAAACAAAACAGAACTTTGCAGCAGAGATAGGAACGCATCTCGTGTTTTGTTACAAAGTGCTAGTGTCCTACTGGAGAATCGACAGCCCCATGAGCTGGTGTACAGCACGGCTACTGTACGCCCAGGTATACTGTGTGTCTCACTCCATGCTGTCACGTTGTAGGAAAAAAAAAGTCTCTCTGAAAGCAGGGTTAGCTGTACATTAAAAAACTGCGGGATGAACAAAGAAAGGGACCCAACAAATGCTATTGAGGGGAGAACAGCAGTGTCCAGCAAAGCGTGGCGCTTGAGTCGCATGATGCCTCTCCACCCTGTGTTCTTCCAGAAGTATTAGTGGAAATTTACCTTACCTGACAGTTAAGAATCAGTGTAATGCCATGCAGTTGCAAAAAGCAACCTGAGCAAGAGCTGGGTAACAAACCAGATCTAGATGCACTGAGAATTAGCTGAATTCAGCAGGTCTTTGGTTGGAAAAACAAAATGAGAGCAGAAGAGAAAAGATGGGACTTCGAGGAATGAAGATGACTGCTTTAAGGTAACTTAGTAATAAAAAAAAGCGAATAGTGCCTTCAAGGTCCCTGACTGGACATCCAATATTGACAGAACATGTATTTCTTAAAGTTTTTTCCACTTTTTTTGCTCACTGAATCAGAACTTTCCTTCCCCTTCCCCATGACCTTTACATGGCCTTTAAGGCAGAAGCTTTTCCATTCCTGGTGTTTCTCTGCAGAGATACTGACGCACACCCAGTAAAGGCAGTGCAAGATTGCACACATTTCTTCTTTCCTGAGTAAATGGCACATAGTTAAAAAAAAAAAAGCCACAAACCTAGAGCTTTCCCTTCTGCTGCTTTTGACTCAGAGACAGGAGATCTGCTCCCATGCGAACAGCCAGTGTCTACTGGCTTCATGAAGTCTGTTATAGGGTCCTCTGTGATCAAAAAATACATTGCAATCAAGGAGATTTCAGGCATCCAAGGACAGAAAAAGAGAAGATCCTCAACAGTCTAATTTTCAGGCCCCAAGAGGGTAAAATATATGGGCAGAACAGATTCCTGGTTTAAACAAGTTTCCAAAGTAGTGATAGCCCACTACCTTTAAGTTTAAACACTGATGTCACTTATTTCTAGTAAGTTCTGTTATGCCCAAAGACTGAAAACATAGCAAGGGCTTCTTCTGTGGGATGACTTCTCTTTTATCTTTGTTGACTATAAACAAGCTTCCCCATTGTGCAAAGAAGACAAAATCCAGAAACATGAAGTAGATACCTAGAAAGCTCAGAAGAAAAGGCAAACTTTTCTCCCAAAGGCTAACTGCACTGAGTTGTGGCTCTCTCTGTCCCACAATTTCCATCTTCATGTGATGTAAGTCCAAAGAATTCCGGGGCACGTGAATGGATCTGTCAGTGCTGAACCGGGCTCAGAAGTTTTAAACTATAAAATGGGAGCTCCCAGTATAGACACACGTAAGGAAGAACAATTGGGCAGAAGTTCTTTGCAAAATAAGTGACATCTTCACAGTCATTGTGTAGAAGCTGAGTGGATGATCTAACAGAAAACTACCGCTTACAGTTCTGAGGATCCATCTCTGGGTTTTGGCATCTTCCATTTTCAGGTGAAAACGAGCTTGTTTAAATATAAAAAAACCCAACAAGTTCATACTGTAGCTAAAAACAAATTTCTGCAATACTGCTAACTCAGCCATATGTTAAAGTAAACAATCATTTGATGGAAAACCAGGTGAAGTATCAAAGAAGCTCCATGTGAATAGTATTTATTTGCAATCATTAGTTTTAAACGGGAAACTGTTTACAGGCACACGCTAGATAACCAAAATAGAATGAACATGAAATCTATTTAAAGGTCCTTATCAAATATTTCAAATATTTTATTAAATATTTTATTCAGTTTCATTATCACAGTTTAATGTACTTTAGCATGTTATACACATGACTTAACATGTGCACTTAAAAATATCAAATTAGAGGTTTTTGAATAAAGCATGACATTCTATAAATGTGCTTATTGACTTAACTACACACAACTAAGAAGGCAGTAGCTCTGTTATACCATTGATGGAGATGAACTATTGTAAGGCATGTTTACACCAAACTCTGGAGAGAATAAAACCAAATACTAGGTCAAAATTCAGTGGAAATACATGTGAGAATAGAAGTTGAAGGATTGGGCTCCAAGAAGAAAGATCATAGCAAATCAGTGGTGTTAAAACTGTCAACAGATACTGGTTATTAAAAGCAAGCACTGCTGAGAAAGAAGGTTCTTGTAGCATCCAGATCAGCAGGTTCTGTGTTTTTTTCAGGTGTGATTTTTGAAATTCACACCTTCTGGTGTGTAATGTGAAGGAAAGATACCAAAATCTAGCAAGGAAGTTGGAAAACTATCATCTGAGAAACTTCAAGTTGTTTTATGAGCAAACATGGGAACACTTGTACAGAGTACACACTGAAGTCACTGCACTCCGACACGTGCATGTGTATGAACACACACATGCAGACACATGCACATACATGCCCCTCCTGCTTTGGCTGTCCTCAAAGACCCAACCACTCACTGGAGGACAGCAGTTCTGAGGGGCAAACAAGGTTTCAGCTGTGGACGTGAAAAGAGCAGACCAGACCATTACATTCAGGAGCCCGGTTAGTCATCCTGAACAGGCGTGGGTTTTCCAGTGGAGTACAGTGCGGGTCTGCTGCTGTATGCTAACAGCCAAGACCCAGGAACTACAATATAATTCTTTGGAAGAACTCAACAAAATGTTAAGCTATTTGCAGTCGCTTTAAAATTCCACCTCAATGAAGGCCCTAGGTCATGATGATGTGCCTCCCCCAGGAACATCACGCAAGCCCAAGCTTAACTCCAAGAGCATAGTGGTCCGTGAGCGGGGCTCCCACACTGTCACAGTGCCAACAACAGTGCTGCCCCTTAAGGAAGGAGGGTTTCCAGCCTAAGCTTAGGTGTGTTGCTGAGTGGAGATCTCATGTCAAGTCTTCCTAGATTTCTGCCATAAAAGAATTAGTGGGGGAACATAAAACAGACATCCATCTCATAAGTTTCTTCAAAGTTGTCAATTCAGTATAAAACACTGAGTATATAAATGACTATGGTAGTACTTCAGTGAGAGCATAAACTTCACTGTGCCGCCTTCTTGGGGAATTCGGGGGGGAGGCAATGCTTTCACAGCCTAAACATGTACTTGTTCATGGCACTCAGTGTCCTGAAGTGCCTCAGCATCCTGGCAGCTGTAGTTTACAGTTTGAAAATATGTACAAGGTAAGGAGAATGCCATGAGTATTGCAAAACATGGCAAAGTTACCTGGGAGGTCTACAATCTATCAAACAAGCCCAGCAAACGAACAGCTTCTAATGGATAACATAGGGCATACAACACACAAGTTGCACAGTTATGCTTCCTTGCGAAATCAGGACTGCAAACGTAAACTCCAGAGTAAGTTTCAAGAGCAGCACGTGGCTTACTCGACACCCCTGGAAACATCAGAAGTCCACCGCCCCACGAGCACTGCTGTTACAGAAACTGATCTCACTGAACCAAGCAGAGCTAGTGGGCCCACGTCCTGCAAGCCCTATGACTGTGGCAGAGGTTAAACAAAAATGCTCCAGCAACATAATTTGGCTACCACTGCATGTTCAGCCTTTACGGTGTCTGCGCTATATCAATGTTGCTCTTGGAAAATAAAGCACACAGCGATATACAAATGATATCTATGGCGAGAAAGATTACATGATCAAGCCTGAAAGCAAATGGAAGTTAACAAAAGTAGTCTTTTAGGAGAGGTAGCCATATTAGACTCAGCATTCAAAAAAAAGGGAGTGCACTCAAAAGGGTCGACATGAATTATAGTGTCTTGTAGACCCATCATGTTTCTGGTTTTCCTACATAATTTTTTTGCAGACTGTACACACCCAGGCACGCACACATGCACACACACACGCACACACACATATATACAAATCTACATTCTGTTCTAATTCTTTGTTGCCATAATGTTGCCATACTGAGAATAAAGGACAGCTTTCCTTTCATGCTCTCTTAGCTGCCCCATGTCTGTAACTTGCCTTCAGTTGGTTCAGTATCTGTACAGTAGCTAAACAGGCAGTGGAAATTAAAACTGCTTCAAATAATAATCCTGTTGCAAAAGACAGCATCCAAACTACAAGGCATTCCCTTGTACTGACGTGACTTACAACTCTCTACTTGACACAAACTGCAGAATGCTCTTCAGCCTTGTGCTACAAATGCAGCTTTCACCCAAATAATAAATACCAAAGCTGGAATTTAAACACCACAAATCCACACACTTCTACCAGTCCCTTGTTCTTGTGCCCCTTTCCAACAATGCTTATCACTTTAATTTCAAAAGTCATGCACCAGTGCTATAAAATAGAAACCCAAACTACCAGGAAGTCTCTTGCTCATGACTTTGGGATACTGTATTAGTATGAAAGAGCATTCAGTCATCTTAAATAAATATATTCTTTTCTGAAATCACAGCACATTCAAGGGGTAGTTACTGCCATAAGCAGAGCACTAAGTAATCTCCATAGATGTTTTCAGACTCATTTAGTCAGAAAAGACCTGTAAGATCATGGAGTTTTGATTGATTTGGTCTAATACCTGGAAAATAGCCTACTGTGGGGATAAGAATCTGCATCTCAAATGTTCTGCAGAACATTTTTCCCATATTTGTATACAGTACTAGAACAATTAAGAAGACATTACAGTAATTTTCTCCCAGCTGCTTAGATCTGTAGCTTCAGCTACAACAATGCATTTTGTATGCCTCAGAACTGTGAAGATGACTAAATAAATAACAGCCAAGGAAAACTGGGACAGTACTGCATTTTACACTTGAGACAAGATTCCCCCCTCCCATGGATAAGTCACAGAGGACAACTACAGTAAATGCTTGTCTTTTTTTTCAAAGAAAGATTTATACACAGGTTCAGATCCAGAAAATAATGTGAAATGCATAAATATTGATAGCTTTAGCTAAGTTAAAATGGGTTCAGTAAAGTATGATACAACATATTCAGAATAAACAAAGCAGAAAAGCATCATATTTTGGTTTGCTTGAGATATACATAAGGTGCAACAATTTCTTCTCTAGAGGCATTCGTGGACAACGTGTTAACAGGTAACAGTGTTTGCTGGTATACTGAAGTACACACAATAGCAGTAAGATTTTCCAAAACGAAAGCAGCTGAAATTAATAAAAATTAAAACAAAACAAACAAGGAAAAACCCAACTCCAATACAGTAAGATATTGGTCTGAAGTTTTTTGTTGTGCTAACAGACTTTGTTACCTGAAAATACTGATACCCCTTCTAGTAGATTCAGGGAAAATTCTAGCTACTCAAATCAAGACATCACTCAGAGAACCAACAAAGGCAGATGCCTAGTGAACTATAAAGCTTTGCAGGATTTCTGCTACTATCAGTGCCTAATCGCTTAAAAATTAAGCATATCTACAAAAAGGTTTATAAGTATCTGAAAACAGTCATATCCAGTAAACTGACCCAACCCTACCCGCTCTCTAAGGGAAAGTCAAGGAAAAGCAGATCAAGTAAGATATTAATTCATATAGAAAAAAGTAATTTTCTGTTTCTTTTAAAAAAGGTACCATTAATATACAGAAATATCTCCAGGAACAATATTGAAATTTAAATCGAGGAAGGATGGGGTGCTCTGACAAAAATATATCTACTCTAAAGGTTTCTAGAGAAATAAGTTAGTACCATTGTCAACGTGAATGGCCTGCACTGTAACATATTTGGATTTCAGCTAATTATAAAGTGGTCCAAAACTCCAACAGCCACCCTGCTGTGACCCACAAGTTTTAAGTCTTTAAGTTTTTCCTGTCTTGTTAAAATAACTTATAAAACTTTAATAAAATCTTATTTAAAATACCACCATAGGCTGCAATGGCATTCTAGGGGCTCTTAGACATTTATTCACCTGAATTTTTAAAAAAGCCTTTTCATTGACTCATTGGTTTGCAAATTTTGTTGTTCTTCTGTTGCTCCCTTCTTTCAACACACGCATCCTCAATGGTGCTGTTTCAGTGACACTTCCCCAGCTACCTGCCTTTTGTCAGACCTTTAATCTGTTCTTAAAACTCATGTGGTACATTGTATATTGTTTCCTGACACTGAACCAGAGACTTTCACTGAACTACAATGGAAGGCTAAACCTAGCAAGCATTAATAGTTACTGTCCATATGGCTATTACATCAAATTAGTTACAAAATAACCCCAAAACACATTATCAATTCAGTCAAGTATAAATAAGAATGCCTGATAGAATGATGTAAACTCGCATCATTTAAAGACTTAATTCAAAGAACTTCAAACTCAATCTAATACTATCAAAAGTTCAGCCGGTATGACGAAGACTAATAGAAAATTATTGCTGGAATCCAATTTGGTAAATTGTTGTGCTACAATGCAAAAAGTAGGGAAACATCTTGTGCTATAGAAGAAGTACCCTGTTGAATTTGTAGCTTTAGATCAATTACTAGTGATCATTTTGCATCTGTTGGTAGGAGTCAATGCTTGGTTATATAATAGTGTAAGTCAGGATAGCGAAAATAACAGGCCAAGTGATACACTTGGCTTGCTTTTGGGATGTATTTATGAGAGCAAAACACAAAAATTCAACACAAGCAGAGACAGAAACTGGCAGATGGATCTGCTTGGTAGTCTGAATTCAGTCAAAAGCTACTCTTCAGTTTTAGTTTAACTGCATACAGCTTTCCACTTTACCAACACAAACTGTAATCGGCTCTTTATGCAAACTCTGAAGCTGATTTGGACTGTGCATAGTAACTACAACAATGCCAGTGTCTGTAAAATGTAAAAGGTATGTGTATTGGTGTACACTATATCGAAAAGTCATGGTTTTAAGTTTTTCAGAACTGTGAAACAATACTAAGGTCACTTTTGAAAAACGCATTTGCAGTACTGTTTGTTTACAGGAAAGTTTCACCAAGTCGCTCAGATTTCTATGCAAAAATAAAGGAACCCTCCAAGGTATGAAAGACAAGTCAATTATCTGCAGTATTTTCTTTTCCATACACCACTCCTTTTTCTAATGCACATCATCCTGGTTATTCAAAGCTAAATTAAAAAGAAACAAACCCAAACGTAGCCTGTCAGAACTTTTCCCAGTAAACTCTACCACTCCGGTGGCAAATATAAAAGTGCAGAACATCTGGACCTCGTGGCTGCCCAAACACCGCTAACAATGGTACATCTGTCCAGGCTGCCTTGAGTTCTCTGGAACAGGTTTTAAATTCGTTCTACAATATAAACGTAGGCATAACCTATTAATATAAACCATCTTAGAACTTAAATCTTCATGTACAAAAATGACTAAGAATATCTAATAGTAACTAGTGCAGTGCGTCAGTGTTTTTGTTGTTTTTTTTTTTTTTTTCGTTTTCATTTAGAATAACTAGGTATTATATGAAACTAGTTGTCATACTCTCTGGTTGGTAAAAGAGATACTGTGTGAGCTAACAGTAAAGGCAGCCTTTTTCACACCAACCACCTGTTTACTGTTTAAAAGCCTTCAATAGAAAGCAAGCTCTGGGATCATTCCACTCCATTGCAGTTCATTAATAGACAGTATCACCCTCCTACATACTGGGTTCCAATTTGAGGACCTGGCCCAAGTTGCTAACATCTGGCTTCCAGTGAATTCTGGGCCACTCAGAGCAATAAGCACTTTATTGCAGTCTCTAGTTCCATCATATGGACTGACTAGCTTCCCTTGGTAAAGACAAGGCTAGGATATTAGGTAAAGCACAATGTTTTACAATAAAGTGGAGCTTCACTGGTCAGCGCAGGAAATAAGCACTGGAGCCTGAGACATTTCATTTGGCTGTCCATCATGTGGGAGAGGTGTGGCCCTCTGACTTCTGCAAAAGAAGAAAAGAAAAGCCACCCATCAATACTTGGAGCATGGGAGGTGCTGTTACCAGACCAGAAAGGACGGGAAGTGGCAGCTGTATGGTTTAACATCTGACACTGCAGCATGGTAGCTCCTCACTGCTGCAGGTGCTCACACACTGTGGTTACCTGTGCTTTCAGAGGTGTTCCTGCAACAGTAACACAATATCCTGAGGACAACCTACAGCACAATGCCAGGGCAGGAAAAAACAAGATGTGATGGTGTGTGACTACACAAAAGTGCACAGCTAAGAGTAAGTTAAGCATGCAAAGTGCTGTTACTCATTTTGCAAGGGAGCTGCTGCAGCCCTCAGAAGCAGAGCACACAGCTCCTGTGGCAAAAGAAGGTAAATGCACAGAGGCACAGATCATGTCAGTGCGAGTCAATAGCCGGCTTTTAAGCACTATGGAAGTATGCTCAGCAGCAGAGTTGCACATTGGGATTCCTCCACGTTACAGGTTACATGACCTACCACTGCATCAGCCTAGCATATCTCTTTCCTTACTACAGCAGTGTTAATTTACAAATGATCCCCTGGCACAGGGTATCATAAAAATACACTGTGCCAGATTTATGTGCTGGAAATCAGCATCAGTCACGGTAATAAATAGATTTGGGAGAACTCCTTTGCAGCTTGCCTTTTAAAATACATACACCAAGCATGTCACTGTCTGTTACGTACTCTCACAAGTGAGGTTCTATTTTTGTAGCAGTATTTGTCATTTGTAGCAATGAAAATCTGGGGCCTGATTCTTATTTACACCAGGGCCACTCTCGTCACTCTGGCCCAGCTAAGACCCCCAGCAGAAACCCCCAGCAGAGGTACCCATGTGCTTCACACAACGGGACTGCAATGGAGTGGCCTTGGCACAAAATGCAGCTCAGACTTGCAGTGCTTAACCAGGGCATGCACAAGGTAAATAAAGCTAAGGAGAACACTTCAAATGAAAACCACGCTGCCAGAAGGATTTCATGTCCCAAGGCTCTCTGAAACTATTTAATAAATTAAATTCAGACACTGAAGAAATACATCAAGCAAACCTCCAATTCTTTTCTTCTGGCTATTTGCAAATAAAGTGAGTTGCAAAAGATAACAACAGTTGACAGAGCAGAAAACAGAGAAGCATCTAGCCCATAAGATTTAGGTTTCTGTTTTGACTTCCATTTGCCAAGTCTGCGAGAGACGCGGCTAACTTTCTACTGAGAGAGGCCTCCCCTGCTGTCATTTCACCTCCCTCAGGATGATTACAAGCTGGCATTTCCAACAGTTGCTGGATGTTTGCTGATTTGGTGTTTTCAGGCCTTACGGAAGGTGCTGCACTGCTCCAGCTACATAATGACATGATGAAAGACAGGATTCAAAGAGAAAGACCCAAGCACAAAGCTCTGCAAAACATTATCTCACTTCAACAGAGACAAGAGTAGGACAAGAACTCTTAGAAGAACAAGGGGGAAAAACCACAGCAGAGTGAATCCTTTTGCTTTTGTGCAGTTCTGGTCAATGTTAATGGCAGTCAATGAAACCACAATGGTGCGAGTGAAAGCAGAGCTTAGCACAGCACTTCCACAAGTCCCATTTTTTGGCTTATGATGACAGACATACAGGCTGACTGTAGTGTGAAATCACTTCTCACCCAACACAACGCTGCTTAAGCAAGACAACAGGTTCTGCAGAGAGGAACCGGCAGATCTGTTTCTTGTAGGGTTCCTGAGCTTCTAAAAAGCCTTTGAGCATTTGATATGCAGCCTGAACACAAAGGACTGGGTTCATCAATGGGGCCTAGGACAAGAACAGTTAACTGAGGCTGTGAATGGTTTCATGAAGTGCTGCCTTGAGGAGTTGCTTAGGCAGCCAGCCATCTGTCAAATGGCACCTGCAGAGGCTGCAATGGTTTCAAACCGGCCCAATGATTCCTCACTGAGTTTCCACTGCCAGAGAGGATGGGGTTTCACAGCCATTAAGTTCCATGAAAGAACAACACTGGATAATTAAGAGCCAAGGAGGACTTGTTGTTTACTCCCATCACAGGTCTGACCATGCTGAACCGGTTCAACAGCCCTAAGTAACCTGCACATTCTCCACCTTATCTGTATGGATGGCCTACTCAGTAACTGAGAGGATCAACGCAAACTACCCTGGCTTTCCATCACCCAGAGTTGTTTTGCCCCATGCTATTCTGCAGCTCCTTTGCCTTCTACACAGGAAAGCAAAAGAGTAAGAACAACAAGTTAGCTTCCCTCAGCCATGTTCAGCATAAAAACTTCATCTCAAAATGTATAAAATTCTCTCCACCATCTTAGGTTTTAGGCCACTGGAAATTGCATATCAGAGTGCAGTAGCTATTTAAATCTATTATCTGACAAATAGCATCTGATAATTCTCAATCTCAAGGAGCATATGAACCTGTTTACATACAAAAATTGTCAGGTAAGTTTACTGGGAAGGATCATTTTACTAGCTGCTAAATAGAATACACTGTCATTTAGGTGAAGACTTAACACTACTAAGCAAGTGGTGTAAAGCACACATTCATAGAAAGCTGCAGAAGAGGAAACGCAGGCCAAATTAAACAGTCTGCTATTCTCATGCTTTCTGAACAAGCTGTCAGCCACATACTATTTACTTAAGACAACAAGAAGAAAAGAAAACCATACCTGTGTACATTTTCCATGGCTGCTACTTCTGCCAGAGCAGCTAAGCTAAAAAATGCAGACACCGCTGGCATATCTGATGTAATACTATGATTTTCTTCTGTCTCTGTGTTTCTGGAGCATTCACTGTTGCAATCTGTTTCTGCACTTGATGATTTCTGAAGAGTACTTTGTGGCAGCTCTTTCGGCTTCTCCTCTGCAAAGAAAGAAAGTTAAGTGTGCAGATCTAGCCCATAAATTCACTGCAGCCTATGGACATGCTGACTAGTCTGGTGTTAACAGAAACTTTACCTTTAGGACTTTGATTCTGCCAGTGTCATCTGATTCAAGCTGCAACCTATTCTGACCCAAGCTACCGGGTCAGAAGCACAATACTGATGTTTATAAAGCAGTTTACTGATTTTGCATTCAACTGAATTTGATCTTTTAGGTCAGGCAAGAGAGCTTTTGTGTGTATTTTAGATACAGCAGTCCTGAAAGATTATCTTACTGGAGAACTCCAACACGGACTCTGGCATTAACTGTCATACTATGTAATTCAGTTTTACAAACTATAACCAGGTAAAATGTAATTTCTTTGCTGGACTGGAAACAAATTATGAAAGGTAACTATTTTCCATTTCGCTCTGCATCAGCTTACAGTTCTTAGAAGTGAAATATCTAGAGAAAAGACAGATTTGGTCATTCGAACAATAGAAGTTGGCCATTATGGATTCAGTAATTTCCCAGTTGGCTTGATACCTGTATTTTAAATAATGACCATTCTAAGCAGGTATGAAAACAAGCTAATTTAAAAACACTGCCCTGATAGGTTGCTTGTACCCTCAAACCTTCTACAAGCATTCAGTTTCAATAAAATTTTAACTCCAATTTCCTTACCCTGTGTTCCTGCTGCTGGTGACACTCGCCCATCTGCTGTTCGGACAAGATGTGTGATCTTAGTTTTCCTTGCTTTCCTTTTCTGGCTGCCAACTAAAGGCTCATGCATCATTGCTGGCTCTGGAGTGTTTAGGACAGATATAGAAATTTTATTCTTCCAGGCAGACTCACTGGAATTTCTGTCTTCTAATAGTATGGCTGGAAGAGAATAAAAACATAATTTTAGATGTAGAATAATTCAGCCACTAGCTGTGCTCATTTACCATTTTGCATCTATCTGCCTAAAACCATTCCTCACAGGTACTCAGAGCATAGCCCATGGCAAGATATGATCTGAATGCCACAGATGTTTGCAGGGAAGTAACAGAATCCACCTTAAAGATATACTGAAGGTTCAAGTTCCTATTATTTGCAAAGAAAAACCTGTGAGATCAGCAGTAGCACTGGAGTGGGAGCAGGGTATCAGTCTGTATAAAACATTCTGCCACAGAAGGTGCCAGCAAGTGGCTAAGAGACAAAATGTTTTTAAGGGACAACAAGCTGATCTTAGCTCACAGACGGACTGATAAGAACTCAGGAACTCCTGACTAAAACCCAGTCTCACCTCTTCAGTCACTCTACATCAACTCCTCCAAGAAAGGGAAATACTGCCTTCTACAAAATAACAAACCTTAAAAACCACCTCAAATGGAAGCAAATACAAAACCAGAACTGGATCACAGCTGAAGACAAGTACGCTAAATAAAGGAAGTAAGCATGGGACAGAAAACCATGACAGAAATACTGCCCATGTAAGGTCAGACAATGAGAAAGGAACAGTTTAAATCTTTCTCAGCAGCTCCAGTGTTGGTGTTCTGAAGCGGCTTTTTGCCCTGAACTGGAACACAATCCCAAATTTTCACTTGACTAAAGAGTTTACTTTAATCTTGTTCACAAAGAAATTGGTCAGACAGCAATCACAAAACATATTTAAGCTTCCAAAGTCTGAGGTCAGTGCCTAGTAGTCAATAGTTTGCAATTTGCATTGATTCAATATGCCATTCTGCTGATCCCACAGGGTATCACTAGCCCATAAAGCCAATCTGTGACATCTTTTTCCCTCCTGTGAAAAAAGTGTATGAAGCCTGCCCCATCTGTGATCACTGTCAGCTAGGGTTAAAAAGAGGCTACAGGTAGCAAATGGAATGCCCAAGTAATTTTTTAGAGATGCCTCTCTAACCTGTTTTGAAATTGGGAACACTCATGGTATCTGCACCAAGTCCTTGAGGTACTTTTTCCCAGTGCACTGCCATCCTGAATGATTACACATTTTTTCCTAATGCCTGCACCTCATCTCCTCGGCTACATTTTCAACTCATTATTTTCTTTACTACCTGTCAGGTCATACCCCGTCTCTTTGCAATAGTCTGTGATATATTTTCCACAGCTGTTACTTTGTCTACACTTAGCTTACTCTTCCCTCCAGCTTCTTTTAATCTTTCTCCCAATTTTAAAGACTAAAGACACATTTGTCACTTTTTGGGTGGTTTGACCAGCAAAAATTACACACGGAGAACTGAAGCCAGAGTGCAAACAATTGCTCTTTCAGAAGGGCTAAGAATTGAACAATTCCAATCTCCTGCACTGAGACTGGTGATGTCACACAGGAACAGCCAGCCCCAGAAACTCTGCACAACAGCCAAACATTCTGCATGGCCTTTGCCCTCTTTCATTTTAGTGTTTATTTCTGTTTAGTACTAGTTTTGTAGATTTAATGAGCTTTCTATTCAAAGATACAGCTAACAAAACCTGTATCTTTTGCTAGCTTCTTTAACTGTTCATTGTGTGAGGATGTGGACTAGATGAAGAGAATAGCTGTAACACATTTTATCTTGTTAGCAGTTGCCCTTTGCTCTTCTGTTTTAACGGGAAGGACCTTTGAATGTTTTATTGTGTAGGAATACAATCAGATCTAGTACATACATGTAAAAACATTTGAAACATTCCAAACTTTAATTTTTTTATGATCTTAATTCACCTATGTTCTCTTGTAAAACATTTTTGAACTTGTGCATGCTCTGTATTTGAAAAAAAAGCACACAGCTTCAATTACCATTTTTAAGTGCTTAGCTCTAGCTCCCAACCTTTCCAGAGCAGAGCTCTGCTGTAGAACTGATGTTTTGTGAAGAGCACAAGAGAGAAAGCACAGGACAACATCCACCCTGTAACAGTCCAATTAAGTAGAAGCACCAATGACTGCAAATGTGACTTTCATGTAATGCAACTGGGCCAACAGCGAGATGTTCAGATAAGCTTCGTGCATCGAGACCAGGATCTTAATTGGAATGTATAATTAAATAGTCAGCTTTCTCTCTAGATTTCTTATTTGGGAATTCATAAGTGTTGAATATATTTTAATGTAATGGTCTGGTTGTAGTCCAACACTTTGTTAACTCTGATTTGCTCTAATTAGCACTTTGACACTGCTGTCTAATTCTAGCTTGACTGAGTTTATAACGGTTTTATTCTTAGTACAACTCATTTTTTACATTTAAAAAAACTAAGACATGATTTCAAACAATGAACAACATACAGTTAAAAGAAACTTGTTTTGGTATGCGTTTAATTAGATGTGTTGTACGTCAGGTCACTAGAAATTAACTTGATTGATCAGTACAGCTGAGGGTTCCCTTTTACATTTTTCTTTCTCATATTGTATGTGCCAAAAAAAAATAAAGAGAAACAAAAACCTTGAAAGGCAAAGTAGGCAATAGCTTGAGACATAAGGAGTATATGACGTTGGCATATTTGACTAAGAAATAGCAGAAGGTGGCTGTAAAAACTCAGATGCAGAAAGTATATTCCCTCTCCATGTTTTTATATTGTTTTACATTCCCTCTCCAGGGTTTTTTTTTTAATCCTTGAAATGAGACTTGAAAGTTGTCTACTTTCCTTTTCTCCTCTAGCTCTAAAATAAGCTCTTTATCACTTCACCATAACATTGCTGCCATACAGTCTTCAAGAAGGAAAGACTGAAGGTAAACAAAGAGTATTTTGTGTGTGGGTGCAGGGTGAATGTTGAAGGAAGAGCATCCTCTTCTCTAGAAGTCTTAGTAGAGACTGGGTTTAGAAATAATTTCACTGCCTTCTTTACAGAGTTATTATTCAAGCAGACATAAAACTTAAATTGGAGGAAATCACACAAAGGCTTCACTCACAAGACCCTTTGCACTGACTTCTACAGGAGAAAGGAGTCCATGTTTCAACAACTCTACATCTAAACTAGGTGCTCCTGCACCTGCTTCAAGAGGAACAGTATCCCACTGCTCCAAGTGACAAAAGTATATCCATACAGATGCTCCAAATCAGGACCTGGTTTTGTTCTGCAGGAAGGATAGGGCTTGCCAGGTTTAACTCCCTGTAGTTTTCTTTAATCTATCTGCTTAAAGAAAGTCCATTCTCCTTCCACACTGTCCTGCATTCAAGAGCTGTCCCATGAGGAGCTGAGCTAATTTTCAGGGGAACACTGTCTAGACATGATAAGAGGTTCTGCAGTTACTGTGCAGTCCTGCCAACAGGTAATTGCATGCTCAGCTCTCCATGACAGTGGCATGGGCAGAACCACTGGGCTATTTTTGCAAGCAGAGTTGAGAACATGGCATGAAGGTGTGGACCTTTGGGCATGCCTACACCACAGTGGCAGAAATGACTCTGAGAGGTCATTTCTGGAGGTCTATGCCAGATGGTTTCCTCAGCTAGGTTTGTTAAAGGTTTGCATGGACAGTTCATCCTATTCTGCAGGCATGCAGAGTACCTGTAGTCATATTTCCCCCATCTTTGTGAACAACAAAAATGCAGTCAATTGAACTGACTCAGCACACCACAGCTTTTCAGACAAGTTTTTTGGACCAAACCCCAATAAAATACAGATTTAAAAGATTTTCTTTAGCGATGCCTGTTATGAGAGAGAGCTGCAGAAGTTTAACCACGCTGAGTGGAAAACAAATGCTCTGCGGCTGTATGTGTGCTGGTATCAAGGAGGAAAGGTGGGCTGTAATGCTTCAATGGTCTTTATGAAGTTAAACAGTGAAAAGCCAGCCAGAGCATAGATTCAAGTCACCAGCACCTAGGGAACCACTTCATGAAGGAAGGGATGCCAAACAGACTGACCTGGCAGAAATCCCAGCTCTTCTGACAACAGGACACTGCTACAATACTGCTTTGGGGTCAGGCAGCACACAGAGATGCAGCAAGGGCTGGCGACTAACAAGCAGAGATACAAAGCAGCAGATGGCCAAACCAGGTGTACGAGACAGCTGCCTGGGCGGGAAGCTCTGCTGCAGGAGCCTATGCTGATCCAGCCCTCCTCCAGCCAGAATGGCTGCCAAAGGCACAGAGCTACTGGCTCCCTTGGGGCTGCAAGCCCCACACGACAGGGCCCTGATGTGTGTGGGAGAGCTGCTGTAGGAGCAGAAGCAGGGACTGGGCTGCTTCACACATGAGCTGGTGCTGAGACCAGTGTATGTGCTCATCCTCTCTTCTCCCCTCCCGGTGCCAAGGCCACTATTGCAGCTGGCTGCTACACAGACCATGCAAGTACCTGCAAAGAGGCAATCACTGTGACTCGGTTTTTTAAGTACTGCTTCCCATCAGAAAGCCTTGTTGGTGCAGCAGAAAAATGAAATTCTCAGATGAGTGTTAACGTTCCCAAACAGGCATGGGTCCAGCTGTGCTTCTGTCAGCCTTCCTAAGGAAGAGATGTATCTCTTGACACCTTCAACTGCACTACTGTGTGCTCTCTGCAGCATTTTACTGGTGTTTTACTGGGCTGTACCAGGCTGTACCCTGCTCTATGAACAGCTGCAAACTCTTAATATGGTGACGTGCACTGGTGCTGCCATGTACAATGTGGTCAAAATTCACTCAGATTTTCATACCAGAGACACACGGACAACACAACTCAATCACATTAAATCTGCCTTTACTGGACTTACTTTCCTTCACTCCTAACACAGATGCACACAGGCACACACACTTTTCAAGATGACAAAACATGAAGCCAACATGACCTCTGCTGACAGCAATCCTTCCAAGTGTCTCCTCTGCAGCTATACAAACATTCAAGCTCCTTCTTTCTGCAAAATTAACTTCATAAAAACCAAAACTGCACATCACATAGACTTGTGACTCACTACAAGTATAGACTAACCACGAAAAGGAGTCAAAATTTTCATTTATTGTTTGATTCACAAAATGTTCAAATAAATATCTGAATTGAAATGAAGATTCTGGGATTCCCATCTTGAATGCTGCAGAATATGGGACAGCTCAGTCACAAGGTTTAGGGCCTGTTGCCTGGGAACTCCTGGATGGAGGATGAAGGTCCGTAGGCAGCACGTGAGGGCGAGGCTGTCCAGCACCTACTGAGGCCATGCCCACACTGCACTTTGCTGGTCAACACTTTGCTTTCAGTCACTACAGGGTACACTTCAGAGTAGGCAAGACTCCAGATTTTCTCCCCTCTGTAATTCAGGGGAAAATGCAGTTCCCCATCAATATGCAGATGTCCATTGTCTTTCCTCTGATGATTATATGTGGGCTGTGTAAGGCTCCTAAGTTCCTCACGTCTTTGCTTTAGTCTTGGGAGGAACTTAGCAAGCTGGCTCTGCCCCAGCAAATGCACAGACACATCTTTAATGTTTAGACACTATGACATTATTCACATGACATTTAACTTCCAAGCACATGCCTCTGTGTTGTGCTGGAACAAGGCCAGGGTACTCAACACTTGCCAGGCTTGAATCTTTGATCATAGTGCACACTTCACTTCGTATCAAAACAGGCTGGCTTCTTTTAAACAAATGCAGGGTTTGACATTTTGTTTACCCACATTTTTATCTGCAGATTTTAAAGTATTTATATTTTTTACTCTTTACTTAATCATCTACTAAACACTTTCTATTTCTTTTCCCAGAGGAGAATTTAAACACCCATTTTTTAAATAATTTGTCTACATGGTCTATTAATAATTCAGGAACAAAACCTGAATGACACCCAATAAAAGCAATGCTAATGTATGATGCTTTACACCAACATGGAAGCAAGATAGTTACTTCTCATAAGCAACTCCCACAACCTATTTGTTGTACAAAAAGAACAAGACAGAGAAAGTAATTTCAAATTATTTGCACCATGGAATGCAGAATAGCAGGCAGAGCTTATGTGAGAAAATAGTGCATGTGGATCACAGAAGACTGAAAACACAGCACCAGGAAAGGAGAGAAAATTACATGGCCAAGTCTTAGGGAAAGACATTAACCATAAAAGTAGCTGCGGAAACTGGAGATGGGAAGAGCAATTTTATTATCTTAGAGATGAACACAGATGGGGGAAAAACCAGACAAAATTAATGGAGTTAAGTAAGCAGAACCAGACAGGCTCTTCTACACAACAGGAATGTAGGAGAGAACACCACTGTGGAACAGCTAAGGAACAGCCTGGGCATGACTTGAATAGTGTGGGCAACATGATGACAAAAGGGCCCAAGGAAGCAGGCTAAGCTATAATCCTGTACATACTGCACACTTGAAAATGCCCCTCAGAGTTGTGAGTATGTACCATGCAGGATTACAATACTGTAACAAGAAAAAGACTTTAGAGAGCTAACAGCCGATAGCGGGCAGAGAGGGTCCAGAACATAACCTGAAAAACTGCAGAAGCTATTTTCAGTATGAGGCAAACAGAAAGCTGGTTAAGATTTCCACAGAGGCAGGGTTGGAGGTTGGTATTTCTGAGATCTGGTGCAGAAACAAGCACTTACATCCTGAGCAGGCTCTTACACCTTGCTGCAGTCTGCAAAGTTCCAGACGGCAAGAAATCACAGGGAACAGGAGATACACACATGCATAAATGCTCTGGCAAAATAATATGGTCACTGATACAGAAGGATGCAGATAAGGACAACCAAATGACAACACAGCTATGACCTGCAGAAGACAAAGTTTTCAGGGCGAACTGCAGAATTGCCTTTGCTTTGTCAGCTGTGCTGCACGGCATCTGGAGCAGGGAAACTGTAACTGAAGGGAGATGCCAAGTAAAAACAAAACAGGATCATACTGGAGTAAGGTAGTATCAACTGGAGCCAGAAGGCAATGGAATCACAGCAGACAGGGAAAATAAGGAGCCAAAGCAATCAAAAGACTAGAGAGCTGAGCTGTCTCTGTCTAGAAGCAATTCCCCGACACTGAACTGAGAAAGAAGGCAGCCGAAAACCTTAATTAAGCAATGCACCAGTACCTGTGTCCGGAACATTAAGCTTCTTTCTGTGCTTAAATTTGCTGACAATTTTGTGGAACAAGTTCTTTTTCTGAGACTGGAATGAACCTACAGACAACATTAATAATACATACTTTTAATTAGAACCTTGAAAAAAGAGTACAACAGTCACAGTATGTACTGTACAACCTCCCCTTCCTATAATACAAGTTGCCATTTCACGGGGAAGCACAAAACCTGACCTTCTGCCAGAAGGGACTCTGGAGGCTTTCAGCAAGCTCTACTTCAACCCACCACCTCCCAGTGTTTAAGTGCGTACAATGCACTTTAGGGAACGAAGCCCTTGGGAAAGCTTAGCCATACAATAAAACAGGGGGGTTTCTTGCTTGTTTAAAGATACACTCTCTTTCGCGCATATACTGGGCTTGGCTTGGCAGGGAGTAAACTTTCCTCATAGCAGCCTGGATAGTGCTGTGTTTTAGACCAGTGACCAAAACAGTGCTGATAACACACCAATGGCTTAGTTACTGCTGAGCAGTGTTTACACAGCATCAAGATCTCTCTTCCTCACTCTGGCACCCCAGCAAGTAGGCTGAGGGTGTTCGAGAGGTTGGGAGGGGACACAGTTGGAACAGCTGACCCACACTGGCCAGGAGGTCTTTCACACCATACTCAGCACAAAACTGTGGGGAAAGTTTTTTCTAAAGCTGTCCATTGCTCAGGTACTGGCTGGGCATCAGTTTGTTAGTGATGAGTGCTGGCTTTTGCATTACTTGTTTCCTCCCTCCACCTTAGGAAACCATCTTCAACTTGACCCAGGAAGTATTTTTCCTTGCTTTTCCCCTTCTTATTCTCTCCCACATCCCACTGTGGGAGTGAGCAACAGGGTGGGAACTTACCTACCAGCCAGGGCCAACCCACCACAAGATGCAAGAGCTACCACTGCCTTTCTGGTGACCAGAGATTATATATACTAAGCGCAAAAGTAAAAGCTCCCAGAGGAGGAAGGTGAGGCTATGTCTAGCTCATGGCATCATTCCTACTTTGCCAGCAGTCTTTACAAGGAACAGTCAGAAGACATCTTGTGTAACATTGGACCACAAAATAGGCCATTATCAGAGGTCATCAAGAAGTTAGTCTTCGCCTCATTAGGGGAGCAGTCAGTGATATAACACCAACACAGGCGTAAGAGATGCATAATCTCCACAGTGAAGAGCCATTTTAAGGGAGTTTACAGAAACTCCACTTCAAAATCTTATTTCCAAAGACACAGTGGACAAGCAAGTCTTCCGGCTAGTTCAGAACAGACCAGCCCAAACTGAAATGAGATGCTGTGCATCTGACAAGATGACTTACGGCCTAACAAGAGGGTGTCCTCCCCATCTCCAGCTCACCTGGAAGATGATTCTACCCACCACAAATACTGGCCTTTTCACTCCTCCTCATCCTTAAAAGGAACCAGACGCACACATTGGCTACTGGGACACAACGGCAACCATACAGAAATGTGCAATCAGGGTAAGTCTACATTACACATCTGCAATTTGCTATCTCAGATTCCATATGTGAGGAAGGAAGGAGTAAAGTGTGTAGCACATGGAAGAAGTACTTACTCTTATGAGGTGAAGGCCATTCACAGACAGTAGGCTGTCTGATCAATACTGAACACTACTGAGAGAAAGCTAAAATCCAGCCAGAGGCAGGCATAGAAACCCTAACATCTTGTACATGTTGGCTTTGTGGCTCACTGCTACTTCTTTTTTAATATGGAAGAAATCAAAACTTTGGAAAAAGATTAATTGTGGTGGCTGATTAGCCAATGGTACAAGAGACAGAGAGAGCTCTCTGTAAGAGGGTCTTTGCTACCAAAGACTTTCGGTTATGGTGAGGGAAAGGAGCCTCTCCCAGGATGCCTGTTCGGTTGTGGTAATGTACCTCAGTTCTGATTTCCCTGGTTGGCTCCTGGTGTTAGCCACACCCCTGCATTTAAGATCGATCCATCACGTGTTCAGGGTCATTGCCTCTAGAACCCTTCACGAGTTGTAGCAATAAACTGCTGTTTGTGGAACTCCATGCAAGGACCCTTCTCAACTCCTTGCCGTCGGATTTATATTACTGAAGCCATCCCTGCGTCTGTGTGTTCATGCATGTGAGCCACAGAAACCAAAGGGGGCCAGTAATAATTAATAAACTTCCAAAACTCTGGAAGTCAAACAACAAACCAAATAGAGTCCAAGCAAGAGATCATCTTAGGCAACATCAGCTTGAATCTGAACAGCTTCCCTAGAACCTGTATAGAAAATACCAGAAAGTACAATAGAAGAGGTCATAGTCACTCAACCTTACTGAAGTGTTGTTCTGCAAATTTTACAACAGCTTCCCGAGTATCACAGAGAACTAGTCTAGTGTCAGTGCAATAAAAATGTAAAACAAGGAATGAAAAGGCTCAGAGCTTGAGCAAAAGCCTAAGTGAAAGAACTGAGCTTTTCTTGAGACTAAGCTCAAATATATCATCCACACCAAAAGAAACAAGTCTTCCCACCAGTTCCACAAGAAGACAGAGGTACATGACTACATGATTCTTGTGACATTTTTATTATTATTATTTTTTAGTTAGCAGATTAGTGATTTTTGCAGGTGCTTGGAAAAAGCAACATATTACATATCACCCCTGTCTCAATTTCTACAGCTCAATCTGCAGCCTAAAACCCATTTCAATCACTGTCCCAGTCAGTCAGCCAGTGTCAGCAACTCTAAGCAGAGTAACTGAGATTTGAAACTCAGGGAAAGATGACAAGCATTGCACAGAGGGGGAAACCTGTGTTTTTCATCTTTTTTTCCCCATCGAAGGCACCTTTGTCACCAGCCTCTTTCTGTGACATGCCACTTTGCCAGATGGAAAACCCAAGGACATAGACTTTGGTGGGGCCAAAAGAAAAGCTGCCTTTCACTAAGGAAACTTCCTATTTCTTTCCCTTTTAGCTGTTACTCCAGTGAGGAAGTGCCCAGTGACACTTAGAATATCCTTTGGCCATAAATGCAGTGAAAGAGAAGATGGGCTAATAGCTAAATAAGTCAACATACTTGGACCTGAGAATGTAACTTCTGACTCCATGAGAAACTTCATCCATGCTCTCTGCCTTAACAGTGTAGGCACAGTCACTGTGCAGGAGCGGACAGGATGCCTGGCTGGGCTACACCTGTTTCACAGGGACAACAAGCAAGTATTCCAAGACTTGGAACAAATGCCACTTGTGAATATTCAATCCAGAGAAAATCCATGACTGAAAAAACTAACCTAAAAGTCTTGCTGTTAGGCAATGGACCCCAGATGAGATTTCCTACAGAAAGATGAAAAAAGCCTTTTAATGTTATTTAACTTGTTATTGTTACACAGCCATCTGCTCATCTAGCACCGTTGGAAATATTCTACATGGCTCTTCCTCTCCCTGGCACGTCAGCAGCTGCCACAGGATTTAATCCATTGTGCTCACTGAGGGCAGCAGGGACTCCTCCTGGGAATATTTGCTATGGCCAGTGGCAGCTGCTCGGGGAAGCAGCAGGCAAGAAAATGAACCATAACTGCATTTCCTCCAAATTTCCGGGGATAGGCCTCCTTTGCTCCCAAAAGGTCCCTGTTTTACCAGATCTGATCAAACAGAGGACGTTTCAACAAGATCCTAACAAAATCAGGACCAACAGTCTGTGCATTTCTGCAGCTCTCAGAGGAAGGCGCTGTATTTTTAGGTCACGATCCTTGGAACATTACAGCACGCAATCTCCAAACATCAAAATGCTTTGAACCGAGCCAAAAAGAACCCCAGAGCTAAGACCAAGAGGAATGCCACAAAGCAGCATCCGTTTTAAGCTGATGCTTTATTTCTAGTCCTAGAGGCCACAAGATGAAAAAAAACTGCAGACAATCTCTTCCCCAAATAAAAGCACACTGTGCATTCCACTCTTTGCCTTCCCAAAATGAAAGCTTTAGTGCAGTGCTTGGTGTATAAGTGAGCATTTCTTCACAGTACAAGGCAGAAATAATGACTCTGCCTGTTGCTCACTTTTGCATACAAGCAGATTAGTGACTCACTGCAGACAGCTGACTTCTGCGTGGTGGGATGTTTTGGCACATATGCCATTGGAAAGACAAAAAAAAAAAAGGAAACAGTCACAGCTCCAGTAAATGTCGGAGCAGGCCATCTGCACAGATTCAGTATAGCTGTATTCTTCAGCCATTTTGTGACATTATTATTGTATATGCACATTCCCAGTTCAAAATGCTTGATGCGAATTTTGTCAAAGCTTTATGGCTTGCTTTAGTCCTGCTCCCATTGAAGAAAGACCCCCATTAATTTCAGTAGGAGCAGAATTTAGACAATCTGGAAACTTTGGGGAAAAAAAATGCCTCTCATTTAAGAAAATGTTCAAATTTTTCTTCATACATGTGGATCTGTAATAGCTTTCGTGTTACAGGGTCTTTCAGGTGTTTTTATATGAAAGAACTGGAAATGACAAGCACAACAGAAGCAGTCAGTGGGCACTGCCCTACTGATTTTCCACTTAAGAGTAAGAAAACATTCTGACAAACCTGGCTGTGTGGCTAGGTAGCATATCAAGCCTGTTGTAGGCATAGGCTAATGACATTTGACAGAAAATCAATCCAGCACCATCTACTCCAAAAGATAACTTATTAAAGCATACAGTTACAGTTGGGGTGGGGTGCAGAGAAACACCCCAAACACAACAAACAAAAACGTTTCTCCATTTTTATTCACCTAACATCCTGGGGAAGGTTTAGTGTGCAACACTCCAACATATCTTCTAAATTTTACATGTTCAGTAGACACTGATCTGTAGACTTAAAAAATTAAGTGGTTATCTGTGGTGAGTGAAAATGTGTGGGTAGTTTATGATCCTGCACATGTTCATTCAAAAAAGCAGGGCATCATTTCAAAGAGTGTTTACCTAAACCTAACCCTACTGATTATTATCACTTGGAAACACCCAGAGGCCCCGAACACTTGTAGGCACTACTTGTGCTGCACATCTCTTCTAATTACCTGACAGAGACACACCCAAGGAAAAGCCACACAGCAGAAACAACTCCACACAACACAGTAACGCAGAGCAGTGCAAAGTTAAGGTCTCCCACATCCCAACACAGTCACACCTGTAAGACTATACTGATATTGACCCTTCATGGTTCATGCTCATCATATTGCATAAGATGCTACTGTTGTTTAATTCTGAAGGTGTAAAAAACCAGGACAATTCAAAAAACCCAGAACCATTCCAAACCAAGCTCTATTATTTTACATGATATGCCAGTTTCATTTCTTGCAATACCTGCAGTAGCCGAGCACACAGACCTGCTCGTGCTACACTTCTGGAGGCCAGGGTTCTCTAGGAGTCTTTAGTCTCATCACACTTCACAGGCCAACAGCACAATGAGGCTCAATAGCCTGTCAGTGCATCACAAATTAAATTGAGGATTCAGCTTAATAAACATTTGGCCAAGCTGGAACAAACCTTACTAAGGTAGTAAGCCTGCTTGTACGCAGTTTAGGTCAGATCACTTCAAATCCACAACTCACATCCTAATTTTTCACATCCTAAGAAAATAAAACACATTTAAAATTGACCTACTGCCGTGAAATATTTACTTTTTAGCAATCTTTCTTTTCCGGAAGAAAAATGATTTATTGGAAAGTTTTTCAAGTACCTCTTGAGAGCTGACTGAACCCAGGGAGTTGGAATGACTGACACAAACTGAAAGCTTGCCCAGCTAAAGCGTGTGAATTCAACATTTGCTGGAATCAGGAGCAGGTATCACTAGCTCTGTCTGGATTTAGTTTGGGGCTGTGGTTAGATGTTCACTACAGAAAGAGCAGTGTTACTATCAGATATTCCTGCCCTGGGGCTGCTTGTTGCAACCCCACAGCTCAGTTGGTGGAAAAGTTCATGTGACTGTTTACCATCTGCTCAGTGCAAAGTCAGCTGGCTTAATTTAAAGAGCCCTTATTGTCAGCCAGAGGCAAATGCTCCATGACTGTCCCCGCAGGGCTGTGCCAAAACTACTCATATCCTGTAACCTGCCTGCAGTTATGTTTTTGACCTTCCCTTGAGACAAGGCTGAATTTATTCCAAAGCTCTTTAAGTGATGCTAACAAAGATCAAAATTAAACTCTCCTGTATGGGCCCACCCAAAAGCAGAATGCAGTTCTGGGCTACCTGGCTTGAGGCAGAATTCTAGCCCACCATTCCCAAACAACACAGGGCCTACAGAACTTTTAAACATACAGACACTTGAACAGGTAAATACTGTAGTGAGAAACCCAATGAGCTACTACTACAACTTCAATTGCTAGATCACTGTAGTTGAGGAGATTTTCTTCCCAACAGATGTTGCTTAATTAACCAGTGTGTTATCATACTGTAAAGCAATTAGTTCATGCTCATTTAAGAAGTTCTGTCAAATACATACCATAAAACAAAATTAAAGGCAGCTGAAATCAGAAGTAGCTTGGTATTAGCACAAGTCTAATTTTGTGAAGTGGCTGTTCCACATCTAATTACAAAAATCAATACCAAAATTGGCATGCACTAGAAAAGAACAGCTGCTCAATCCTGCACACTGTAATGTGATTATTTGTGAAGCATTCAAAAGGCATAGATCTAATCCAGGGTCACCTGGCTAAAAACAGCCGTATTAGATCTTAAAACCTGTCACTCAGTGTAACTACCACTGTTGCAGAAAAGGAAACCAGCTTCACATTGCAAACTGTGCCTGATGAGGATCCTTTTGAGCATCCTTTTGTCTTGTGGAATTACTGGTAGATCATTCCTTCATTTTGTGATGCTTCTATACTGTACATATGCATCAGTATTTCTGCCACAGTATAAAAGTCGTTCTACCCTACCACATTGTCACTTCTCTACCGCCTCTGTGTCACAGGTTGTCTGTATAATAGCCAAGTGTGTCATGAGTTTCTCCCTCCATGAGCCTCAGCAATGGAGCTGGGTATAGAATTGGTTTTCACGTCCTCTAACTTTTTTGTATTGAATCAGGACATTTTTGCTCAAAACTTACGACAGTTATACTCTTGACAGAAGAAAAATTACAAAAGTTTCATTCAGACATCTCTGGTATCTTATGTTTTAATTTACAGACCCTAAAATAGCAGTGAAATGAGAACTGGCATAAAACCAAGCTTAGGAAAATGTCAAAATGTAACTTTTGATCATCTGCCCTTTTTTCCCCATTTTCTCCTGGGAAAACTTGTCAAATTCACTTATCTCACAAATATTCATGTTTTTGGAAAACTTTCTTGCTACAGAAATACATTGCGTGTACAAACTCTACCCAGTTCTACTTATCATTAAAATCAGGAATCAAGAGTACAGCCTGAAAACTAATCCAGGTGAGAACCAACTAACTTCAGTGCTAGGAAATATCTTCTCTGACTTCAGACTTTTCACAGTAACAGTAAAGTAAGGATGTATAAATTCCTGAGCTTGTCACAGCACTGCTGTTGTTTAAGAACGTACTGCACTTGGCAATTTACCTTTGTTGGATTTTGGTAGTTCACACGAGCCGCTTCCAACCTTTCGCTTTTTCCTCGAAACAGCTGAATTTTTCCTGTCAAAGGTAATAGGACTGTATTGAGGGAGGCTGTTGAATTTCTTTGCAAATTCTTCTTCCAATTTTGCTAAGCTAAATGGGAAACAAAACCATTCAAATTAAATGTAACTCTTTCTGGAGAAAAAACGATACTGTTTAAGAGTATGTGTGTGTACACACACACCCTTCTACACCGTGAGAGCGGAAAAACATTTAAGTGCACACACTGTAAGCAGCAAACCAGTATATATTAATCCAGGTTTGGAATGAGAATGTACATTTCCACTTCTGCATTTCTAACAGTACAAATTGATTACCTTAGTAGCATATGTTAAAATTAGAAAAAAAATAATCAATGTCATACTGGTGACATTTAGCTCTGTTTGCTGCACAGATTCGTACAAGAGATTTGTCTGTTCTGTGGGGGGAATGAACAAAGACAGAAAAACCAATAAATGAACCAATAAAATAACTTCACATAAAAGTTCTTACACCAGAATGAAAACAGCATTTCAAACCAGAAGAAGAATGTCAAACTAATCAATCTTCTGTGGATATTCTGAAACATGAAGCTTTGGGGTGGAAATTAGTTTTGTATTTGATCTGGGTGATTAGATTTTCTCCCCTCATATTTAATTTGCTGTGAGATGAAGAATGCAACTAGCTTATGCTTTCATGAAACCCAATGTGCCTCAGACTTCAGCCCAACCTGAATGACTGTCAACAGATTAAGTATAACTCAAGAAATCCACAGACAAGGTATGATTGCTCCTAATAGCCAGAAGAAAACAAAGCACTCAAAGAGGATGGCACAGCATTTCTGGCTGTAATGTCTACACTGGCTTGCATAAGCACTCTGTTCCTGCAAATTTTTGCAGCCAGGCAGGAGTATAAGTAGGAATTGTGTTTTAGTAAAAGGCAGTGCACACAGTTAGGCAGGTTATAAATAGCACTGTCAATGGTGGGGGAACAATGACATTTTCTACTTGTTTTTAATTCTCCTTGCTATGAAAAACCTCAACTTGACAGAAGTTGGCGTGACTGTTGGAAGGATGACCCTTATACACTTGGAAATATCACAAGAAACATGGTACTTCTCTCTGCTTTCTGAAGCAGCACTTAAATAAACTGCATTCTGAAAGCTTTTGGTGCACAGAATGATACCTTATTTTATCTCTGTAATTATTACTTCTCTCAGTAAGCAGCTTTCCATCTTAAAATACTGCCCTGGCTCTTTGCAGACCAGGTGCATGGTGGGGTTTGTTTGTTTGTGTACACACACGTTTTATTTTGGTGTTAAATCACAAAGGTATCTGACATCAGTAGTGCTTGGTACTGCTACCTTTATCTCCTCCACAAGGATGTTCCCTGACAACCACAAAACCATCCGATTTTCTGCTCTGACAGCTGTCATGCAATGCCATCCTCTGACTCAGCTCCTCTCCCACTGCCTGCTCCCACCTGCCTCATCTCCTGCCCCGAGGGCATGTGAGGGGCTGCAGCTCTAATTGGGAAGGCCCCACCTCATTTGACAGTAGATGAGCTGCCATCCTGGCTAGTAATTTATAGCTTGTGTGACGTGCAGGCACTGGGGAGTGCTGCTGTCTCTATGTCAGCAATTAATTATTTAAAAAAATAAAAGTCATCCACACTGTCATGAATTTTCAGAGGCTCTCAGAAGCCTGGTTAGACACGTGTAGCTGAGCTGAGGTGTTCATGCTGCACAGCCTAGTCCTGCCAGGAGATACATGCAGGTAGAGCACTGCTTGGCAAAGGAGTTGGCTGTACATGGGGGAAAGCGTATCTGACCTGGACCATCAGGGAAATGCAGGCAGCTACTGATGGGGAAGTTAAGTGGACACAGGGAAAATGACATAATTCTGAAGGGGTGTCCTCACCCTTTCACCAACACACATACAAAACGAGGCTGAAATGTGATGCTGAAGGGAGCAGAGGGAGTTAAGCAGAGCAGGTAGAAGTAAAAACAGCTCTTCAAGTAGCCAGAAGATGAGGTAATGCAATGAACAGGGATACTGGATACCTTCTCCAGCACTTGTGCTTCACGAATTCTTAATTCTGCCTTTACAGAGTTCACTAAATAATACTCATTAATGATGCAGCTGAATAAAGATGAGAGATTGGCAAATACGTATTTCCTCATGCAGCCAGCTAGTAAGGGTAGAACAGTGCTGAATGAATGATTTATACAATTTTCCGAGCTACTTTGAATAAATAATTTACAACTACTTTTTTTTCTATGCTGCACGATGCAGTTTTCCTACCATTATGTGTGAAAAGTTTTAGTCTTCAAATTTAAACTCAAAAGTATTTCCAAAATTTATACAAAGCTCTAAAAATACAAAGTGTTCAATTTTTTCTTGACTAATTTTTCTTGACTATTCCAATAAACAAGACGTGGGGATTCCCATTGATTTAATAACTTTGCTGTAAGTGAGCTAAAACTAGATGTCACATAGACTAGGTTATAAAAAGGGCTTCTGCAAACCTGCAAAACTAAACGTATTATAATTTTAAGCATGAAATATGGAAAAACTCCCCCTTTTAAATTCATTTTCCCATCTCTTGTATACTAGAAAAGTACATCTGTACAGCCTTGCTAAATTTTAATACATCTATACTCATTAATTGTTTTTAAGATATATATAATTTCTTCATGCTGGACATAAACAGTTTAAATATCTTTTCTCTACAATGGAAAAATGACATATTTATCATAATTATTTGCCAATATAAGAACATTGTTTACTATTCCTCTGAAAGCAATCTCTCCAAGTGGGCAAAGAGATCTGTTCTTTCTAGTCTAATTTGGTTTATGATGATTGAACACCTACACAGAACTTTAAATACTGCTTGCAAAGTACTCTGAAAATGTAAGTAACCCTCTTCACCACTTTTTGAGCAGGTAAATACTATGTGGTTTGTTTAGAATTGAGCAAATAACATCATTCAAATTCATTTACAGGGTGTAAACCAGGAAAGATCTCAAAGGAATTACTGTGCTATATAAAAGTCAGATATTTAGAGCATGACTCAGTCCAACAGGGTTTGTAATTTTAGGAATTGTGATTATTTGGGTGGTAGATGCAGTTCACTTAGCTGCAGAGAGGAGGACTCACTCTTAAATTATTAGGCCAACCTAACTAAAACATCAAACAGTGTTAAGCCACAACTTACCCAAAAACAAATTCTTCCTTTGGCTTAGTCTTTTTCAGTTTTTTGTTCCCACTTGTCCCACTTGGGGAAAAGGCCCAGATTTCTTCATTCCAGCATCCTTCATGATCTGAGGAATTGCCTTTTCCTGAGCTTCTTTTTCCTGTGATGAAGGCACAAAATTGTTTCTCATCTTTAGAAAAAATGTCCCAAAACAAAGGAGATTCCGAAGAAACTTGTGTACCCAGTCAATACTGCAACTTATGAAGCCTGACCTTCTTGAAGGCAGTTAGAAAACATTTTTCATTTTAAACTGGGCAATGATGATATTAACAACTATTCTGCATCCCTTGTCCTGTCTTTTCCCGGACTACCTCAAAAGTCAGGATGTCTTCAGGTATAAAGAAGGAGAAAGAGGTGAAGAGATATACAGTAATCAGCTTCCCTAGACATCTTTTTTCTTTTCTGATTGTTCTAATTACGCATATAAATCTACCAGTTGGAAAAATACATTTCCAGACATCTTGCTGAGAGCTTCCCGAAATTATCTCAAATTTGTCCTTCCACAAGATAAAGGGTTCTCACTTACCGCCTACAGCAAAACTAACAACCAAAGCAAAACCAGAGTACATTTGCTTCTTGCAGGATTGAGAACTATGCTCACAACCACAAGAGCTGTTTATATAGAAACGAGGTAATTGTTTGGGGTTACATACATCACAAGTCCTGCACACATCTATCAGCAGGCTGACAAATTAAACAACAAAGCCTTCAGTCAAGAAGTTAAAACTCAGATCATGAAAGACAAAAATAGAGCAGTTAAGAGTTTGTGAGGTAAGCAGGAACACAGATCACAAGACTTCAAAAAACCTGCCCTGGAACAAGGAGTCCAGCCACTCCACCTGTCCCTAGCATCTCAGGTGGCCACCAGACACAACATTCCCATCGCACACTGCTCAAACTCTAGCTTAAACATGGACTTTTGCTTTTCCTCCCACTCCAGGCAGGCTTTTGCAGTTCATGCTGTAAACAAAACACTCAAAGCCACCCACCTCTGTCCACGTTAGCACGCAGAGATGTGAGCATGCCCTCTGACACCAGAGTTTTATAAAGAGCACCTTTGCAAGATCTCTCCGATTTCCTGGAGCCACAGGTTTCTATCTTTTTTACACAGTCACTGTCCTCAGTTTTGACCTGTTCTGGTAAGCTTTGGGGTACCACCTCCTCTGTTGGGGTCAGTGGTTCCACTTTAATGTTATCAGAAGCCTCACACGGAACTTCCTTGCTGGCTCCAATACTAAGGAAATCGGGAGGCTTTGATTCTTTGGTGGTCTCCATCGGTTTCTCCTTTGATGTCTTCTTCTCTTTCGATTTCACTTTTTTCTTTGGTGATTTTGTATCCAACATGCTTCCCTTCACATTTGAGACAGGGCGGTTTTTTTTGCGGGGAGTATCCGCGAGTCTCTCAGCACCCCAGTCCCCCTTGGCCACGGCTTCAATTGTGTACATTACACTTTCAATGTCCGACTCGGAGGACTGCCTCTTTTTACAAGATTTCTTGGGGGTGGATTTTTCATTTGTGTGCCGGTCCAACTTATTTTTTTTCTTTTTCTTCTTTATCTTTTCCGGCTTTAGCCCAAGGATAGTCATGTCACCCATGAAAAGCTCTGGAGAATGGCACATGTGATCCTTTGTGTTATCCTTTCTCTCAAAAGGACTGTTTTCCATTGTAAGACTAGTAAAATCTCTGCATTTTGCAGTTTCTGATTCCTCAGCTTTTGTTTCATCCAGGTTTTGCATTTTCTCTATCTCTGGTTGTTCTGTTTTTCCTTTGCTGGAGTCTTTTACTGTTGTTTTCTCCAGTTCTACTTCCATGTCCTCTGAAACTTCCCCTCCCTCGTCTTCCAGTGCTTCCACTTTTGTTTTCCCAGGTTCTTTCACTTTTACTCCTTCGGAAGCAAGGCACATCTAAAATAAGTTTAAAAACAGTCCCATGAAACAAACATCAACTGTTAACAATACTTACTTATACTAACAGGAGCATTAAACAGGGAATCAATCTCTCTGGCATTTTAGTTTAGGAAAGCAAACTGTGCTACAGGACAGTACCGAAAAACAGGCTGAAGCCCTGCTGAAACCAATGCAGTGGGATGAGGGCTAAGTGCTAGAATAATGCTGGTGGGTTCTGTTCCTCTAGTAGAAAAAGACTCCAACTGATCTCAGTGATGTTTCCTTCAAGTGTCTTTATATAATCTGGAAACCCACTGCTAGACAGATTTTCAGAATATCCTAAATGCAACAAAACAGAGTTACCTCTATGGCCACAGACATGCTACTTGAAATCTCACATCCATTCCCCCTTCAACTTTCAAATGTCCCTAATACAATTCCTTTCTCCATTTTCCAAATAGCCTTGAGGGAGGGAGAGAAAAAACGTTTACTGAATCTCACTAACTGAGATTATTTTGTTTTACTTGAATGTAAGAAATAATTTGGAAGGTAATACAAAAGCCTTCCAAATCTTTCTTCTCATGTCACACACTTATTTTGCAAAGAACTGCAAAGCAGCAGTGGTTGCCATGGTTATCTCTTCCTGGAGATAACACAAATGGAAACCAAAATCCTTATACTATCTGAGGAGCATCGATATTCAAAAAAAGAGCTGTCAGAAGGTCCTCAAACTGCCATGTTCCTGCAGCACTGACTTGGGAGATTCTCTGTTTTGGATCACCTGTAAGCTATGCTGACACCTCTACAGAAGGTAGTCCTTCATGGCACCAACCAGCTGCCCTTGGCAAGACATGCTTTGTCCTTACTGTCCCCTCTCAAAGCCCCCAAGCTGAATTCCCAGTGCTGTTTTGTTTTTAGAACAAATGTCAACCAGTCACCTGGAGCAAAACCAGATGGAAGAGGCTTGCTTTGAACCAGACATCAGAAGGTCCCCACAGCTCAGCCCACAGGCCATGTGGTCAGTGTGGATGTACCTCCCATAGACCACTGGGTTCTTTTTAGGTCCATTTTAGATTTCTCAAACTCGCAAGGCTTTTTTTCCTCGCAAACTAAAAAAGTCTCTCACATATCAATTTATGTGAGAGCATAACACTAATGATTAGAATGTTTTTGTAGCAGGTTTCCAAAATTCTTGCTGCACAGGGTAGAAACTACTGATCCGGTTCAGGATAAGCTGGACTGAGCACTGTAAAGCACCAGAGCTTGGGGAAGACGCAATATCTATTAGGAAGCAGGTTAGACTAGGCAAAGGAGAACTCCACAACTCTGCTGATGTGGGTTCTTGGTACAGAGGTACTTCTGTGACTTTTTTACTACACTGCAATGTTAAGCACAGCCTGTGATTTTTCAAAAGCCAAAGAGCAATCTTTAAAATGGAGCTCACTGGACTAATATTTTGTCAATTCAACATACATCCCTCTAGCCAACGGATTATTTTTTTCCTTTTATACGCTTCTTCTGCAGTAGCCAATAGTACAGAGCTATGGATGTGGCTACAAAGAAAGTGACTTCTGTCTCGTGAGCACTAAATAAACTTGTAATTAAACAATCTTCGAGACTAAGAAAGCTTAAAAAAAAAAGTGTTTAGAAACAAAATAAATGCAAAATTTCAATAAAATGCCCTTGGTTTTAACTGTTCCCAGAAAGAAGATCTGCTGAGAGTATCATAGCAGAATTTCTATAGAAGTTACTGACCTTTTAGTAGCTCCTGACCATTAACATGAACTTGTAATGGCAATGCCCAAATTTGAGTAACACAGTAATCCAATCCTCTCTCTCAACTATTTGTGCCCCTCAGCCAAACCCTAAAACCTCAAAGCCTAAACCAAGAAACTGAATCAAGTTCAATTGCAAAGTCCTTTTGCCGCCAGGAACTGGTGGTACTTCTGAGCTGCACCAGGCACTTAGAAACCTCTAAGCTGATGGCTAGTCTGGGGAAATCTTGACTTGTGGCATCTGAGGCATGGTAACTGATGGTTCTATAAGCAGCAGTGTAATTATAACTGTAGCACTGTTATAATTAAAGTATATATAATTACATGTATATATAATATATAAAAATATATATATATAAAGTATATATAATTAAATGTATATATTATATATATAAATATATATATAATTAAAAATGCCTTTCAGACTTTGGCATTAACACCATTAACTTCTCCACCCCACTGCACCTGGAGCAATTAGTCACCAGTGTTTTAGTATTACCTCTGCCAGCTGAAATAATGCTGATGTTCCACACTGTTTCGTTAAATCAGAAGGCCCTGAACGGGATGTACTTGAGGAAATCTATGAAGAGAAAAACCAACACAAATAAAGCATTCTTTTATCATTACCAATTCTTTTATGTTTATAATACAGCTTTTGAATGGATTGTTTCCCCCCCTTCCCAAAATTCATTAATAAGATTATATATTGAAAAAGAAGAGCAGACCTGTGCATGCTGGTATAAACAAAAGCCTGCTCCAACACTACTCTGGTGGGTAACACCACTGTACACTAAAAAATTCTTGCAGATTTGGGGTTTTTCTTGTCAGGACTCCCTTTGAAGAGCAGGATGAACTGAAGCACATGCTCTCTCACACAGGAACAGACACCAGCTGCTAAGCAACAATCTACACCAGCATGCAACCAAGCTGGTGGTGTTTTTGAAGGCTCAGTAGGATACTGGATTCCAAAAGTTGATTATTTTATTTAATTATCATAGGTTAAGGAGGCTATTCCTTTCAGACTATGGCACTGCCTGTTGGTGTCCTAGAGGACTCATATAAAAGAGATGCTATGAACCCAAAGTTAAGTAGGAGCCCTCAAGTCCTTGGTAATCTTTAGTACTCCTCAGAGTAAAAGGAGGCTGTCATGCAAGCACGTAGATAACTATCCTCCAGAATCTTTTTCCAGTATCAGGCCTTGATACTCTTCAGTACTTAAGAGTGTTTTGTATCAGTTTTGAGCTAGGTGCAAACAAATGCACCTTGCATTTTTCTAAACAAATTTCAAGTATCAGGATCAGGATCGGCCACTAGTATGAAGAAAATGTTCTATCTTTAAGGACATATTCCATCATCTCTGACCAGGCTTGTGGGTTTCTTATACCTCCTTCTTTAGCCTGCATAAGAAAGTCATGTTATAAGGGACTGGGGAACTAAGTAAAGTATTTACACCCTTTTGGCTCTCCCAATCCCCACAAACTCAGTTTTCATTGCTCTCAACCAACACAGGCCTACAAAGCTGACTGCAGAATTTGGCCTATGACTGCCATAAAGGAAATAAACAAAAACCAACACTGTCTCTACATCTCCTGGAAGGTGCAGCTCTTCACAGCACCTCCCAAGCTCTGACCATTAGAGCTCAAGCCTCCAAATGCTGCTCACAGCTGTTAGTGCTGTGAAGTGGCCTCCTAGCCTCGGTGCGGTGGTGCTTCACCCCCGCACTGCCTCCCTTCACTCTCGTGCCTCCGCACTAAAGGCTAAAGACAGAGTAAGACACTCAGCAGCGCTGAACAGCAACAGCCTCTCAGACTTCAGAATGCAGAGTGGCTGCTCCAACCATTCGTAGAAACTTAGAAATCCTCAGAATTTTTAGAAAATAATTTAACCCCCTTCTGCATTTTATTTTAATCACCATCTGTGAAATACGGTGAAATATCAAAAAGGAAGGGATAGGGAAGGGGGCGGGGAGAAGATAAAATTGGTTAATCCACATAGCAAAGAGATGAAGGAGGAGCAGAGCAGTGTGGTATGATGAAGAAGACAGGCTCCCATGCACCAGACACTTGCCATGCCAGCAGCATGGAAACAGTAGTCCAATCCCCTCCAGTGCACAGCATCTGCAGTTTGGAGTTACAGTGGCATAGCACAGCTGTCTGCCAAATCCACTTGCAAACCTAAGACACCCTTGAGGTGATTATGAACATGGTTTATTTGGGATGCTCCAAACCAGGTCCTGAACTGCTATCTGAAAACTTAAGCTGAATCTCTCACATATAATCTATCCAACCACAATCCAAAATTAGGGTTCTCCAAAACTGGGGAAAAAAAGAAGAAAAAATCAATAGCACTGAAGTCCTACAAGAGCTAGAGACATGGAGGATGTGCTTAGCACATCTGCTGTGTTTTTCCCTCTTTGAATCAGAGCCTTTAACGTCCATTTTGCATATTAAATTAGGCTTGCAAGAATCCATCTGAGCAATCACTGAGAGATTACAGAAATCTGTCCAACATACAACGTCATGCTGCCAGACTTAACTTCACTTTTTCTGCCACCTGCAGTACAAACTGTGCACTCCTGTGGACAAGCATCTGTCCTTCCACTAAATTAGGGCTTCACAAGCTTCACAGTCACATCACAACTTCTAATGCTGACTTCTAAAACTCAGGCTGCACTCGGCAACAGCCTTACTCCAGAACAGCACTACTCAGCCTGCTGCTGTCCTGTTAGAGGCCACGTTAAAAAATTCTGGTGTCCCTGAGTAACCACTACCAACCCGTCTGCTGTCCCAGAGCTGCAACAGCCAAATACCCTTATGGATCACTGATCACAGTTAGGTGTAATCACCCTTGCACAGGCACTGCTGGCAATAGAGCACAGAGCCACAAACTCTACTAACTGCCAGAGACTGCCTGTACAGTAAGGCAGATTTTCTTCCACTCATATAAGTTCCTATAAAGCCACAGTCTTGCAAGACTATCCATAGAACAAGACATGAAATACTCTCATTTCAATGCTTCCAATCTCTGCCTTTTTCCTGAGGGACTGACCTCACCAGCAAGAATATAGGGCTGGCTGCAAATAGATAGGATCCAGAGAACCATTTTCCTTACTGAAACAGCATGTGAATTTGAAATAAAAATCTAAAACACCACAACAAAAACCAAGCAAAAAAAGTGTAGAACTAATGTGCTAGCACAGTCCCTTATTTATCTGGAATACAGCATGTATCTTCATCTGTCAGTCATCACAAAGAATAGTATTTGCACATCAAACCTTAAAGATTTTTGAGTGGATCATCCATATTGAAGAGGAGACCTCTGCAAGGTTGTATTTAGGACTCACAGAAAATGTGTAAGACTTTGGGGAAATCTGACCCAACATTCTTGACTACTGCTGACAGCTGCCAATTTCAGAACTTAATATACTGCATCAACTTCTAACTCTTCATACAGATTCCTGATGACCTCAAAGTCTGCTTTTCTTTTCCTACTCTCAGTCCCTGATTAAGCAATGCTCCTTCCAATCATTATAATGAAAGCTTTATTTTTTTAATCCTGGTGCTCAGCTCCTCATTAACAAGAATACTGTTATCGCCTGTCTTTGCTATTGTCCTGCGCACTGCTTTTATTATAGTTAAAAAGCTTAATTTTCATAAAAAGAAGTGTAACTTTCTGTGCTGTCTCTAAGAATATATGCACGTTCACGAGTGTTTAAAAGACTAGGTCCTGGGACCACAGCCACTGCCTACTTCTCTTGATATTACATTATTTACTAATCTGTGTTTCTGGAAATACCAAATTTGATACTAGAGCAAACCTTAAACAATTCATACTTTTTTGGTGGAAAAGTTACACACATCTTCCCCTTGTGACACTACTGAGTATAACTTTACCTCTGCCAACTGGAAGAGTGCCGACTTCCCACAGTGCTTTACTGGCTCGGGACTTGGCAACTGGGAAGTATTTGATGAGATCTAGGTTACAAATGAACAGAGGAGAAAATATTTCAGTGGCACACAGGAAAGACAGAAAGGAAGGGAGAAAAAGAATGGAAAATAAGGGATTAGTTAAATCAGTTACTTTTAGCTCTTTCTGGCAAAAGGCCCTACTTCAGATAGGCAACCCCACCCAAGAAACACTTAAGAGATATGTAGAAAACAGGAGACTACAAGTAAATATAGCATTTCTTCCTTAAATTATGCCATGGATACTCTATGTTTGTGCTGTCCACAGCTAAGATTCTATCATGCTGTGTGTTTTATGTCTGTTTTATGTGACCAAGTGAACAAATCAAACCTGTTGCTTAAAAATATGCACTATTAGTTGTTAAGGTTAAATAAATTTCTCCCAGAAAACCTGGGCAGTATTTCCCATTAATTAGATATAGAAGAGGACCATCTGTCCTCATAGGCAGTTCTTGTTTCACTTTCTTCAGTTATAAAAAAAGGAAGTATGTTTGGAGATCAAATCTAGCCTTCCAAAGAGCTATTGGTGTGCCAGCACCTGTGATGAGTAAATAACTACCGTTACCACTTTAGGGAATTGCTTCTACAGCCACATCTTTTCAGACCTGCTTCCCAGTGCAGCATTAAGAATTCAGAAATGCAAGGATTATTATTTCTGATATGTGACCTTTCTTTGGCATGGCAGCACACGGTAGTATTTGACCTGGAAGCCTTGAAAAGTCTTGGGACAAAATCACCAGTGTTTCTGTGGTATCTCCCTCACCACAAAAATCATACTAAGGACTGGGCAGGTAGTGACAGGACAAGGGCAATGGTTTTAAGCTGAAAGAGGGCATGTTAATGGCAGATATTAAGAAAAACTCTTAACTCAAAGGGTGGTGAGGCACTGGAACAGGTTGCCCAGAGATGCCCCAACCCTGGAAGTGTTCAGGGCCAGGCTGGATGGGGCTTTGAGAAACCTCATCAAGTGGAAGGTGTCCCTGTCCATGGCAGGGGGGTTGGAAGGAGATGAGCTTTAAGGTCCCTCCCAAGTCAAACCATTCTATGGTTCTATGATCTTTCAGATGCAAAAACTATCACATTTGCCCTTCTCCTTGTATTTAAAGCTTTCTTTTGAACTAGGTTATTCAATTACCTGTCAAAGAATTTATTACACTCCCCACACTGCATCCCCATTCACCAAAATCCAGGACATCCATTTCACTTAAAGCTATTTAAAATATTCAAATGTGCACTAATAATAATTTTTAATATTAAACTAAAATATTTCAACATCCTAGTTTTGTTTTGAGACAGCTCAGTGAACCTGCTCAGGACCCCACTTGACTAAGTGATCTTGTACACTACACTTTGCAGGAAGATGGTCTCAACTTTTTAATCTTTCCATCATAACAAATGCTCATCTCAATGATTTTTTTTTCAGCACATTATGAATGGCAGAAAAAGGATAGAACAACACCCACACACACTGAATTATAACTTGAGAACATACAGACGTATCTTGCCTCCTGAAGCACAAAGTGAGGAAAGAGTAAAGAAATTCTGACAAGACAACAGGTGTTCCTAATAAAATGTGAGATCCTTGTAGTACTAGTAGAACGAGAGGAAGCTGACACTTCACATCAGAAAAAAAAATCTTTTTTGAGTTAAGAAAACAAACGGCAAGCGACACAAGCATGTAACTAATTCTGATGAAGTTACTGGCCAAACATCAGAAGGAAAAGAATGGCTGATCAATCAGCTCTCAGTGAGATTACAGATCCCATTCCCTGTCTTAAGAACATCTTCCAGCCTTAATTAGAATAATCAGAACCTCCAGTACTACAATCACAAACAGCCCCTTACTTATGTAGAGGTTTAACTGGAGGATCATAGGGATCAAGTTAATATCTTTTATTAAAATACAGGTGGGATTTTAGCTACCTTATTACATTTCAGTTTGCAAAAGAAGCATCGTACTACTTTTTCATCGGCCTCCTAGAATAGGCATTTCATTTCAACACAAACATTTAATAATTTCAGTATGTGGGTAAACAGCAAATACATTTGTCTTTACCCGGGAAGATTACAGCTTTACATGTGGAAAAGCTGGAAGAGAAAACACTCACTAGTTCTTACACTCCCAATTTCAAGGCATTTTGACCCAAAGTTTTGGATTCAAACTTCCTGTTCTGTACAGAAATAAACAGAGAGCAAACCTTCTCAAAGTGAGTATGTGAGAATGCAGCAGGGACAAAATCATCCTCAGGCATGCTTTTTTTTTCTTAAATGATAGTAACATGCTGGACTAGCAAAAAAAATTCCCCCTTGTTGCCTGCTGCACGTGACTGTTTTTGGGGTTTTTGTTAATTAAATCACCAAGAGAAAACATTTAGAAAAGCTGCTGAAAGCAAAGAGTTTGGTGCTTTTGGATTCGTTTTATTTTTAAGATGGTTGAACTAGCAATTCTTTTGCTTCCATACCTCAGAAGACTTTTCTTTAATAATGAGTAAGAGTTTAGGTAAGTAAATCCAAGAGGCACTCTTCTTTCCTCTCAAGGAAGCAATCACCACCATCTGTTCACGTTTGCCAAGCACACATGCAGTAAGACCAAGAGAGCAAGGGGTCCCATCTGCTGTGCTTCCCTCTCATGGCAAGGAAGGGGACAGAGAACAGCCCCTGTGAGCAGACCACCTGCAAACAGCCACTGCCCTAAGGAACACGCCCACTGCTCAGAAATCACAGCCTACAGAATGCCTTTCCATAAAGGTTCAAAGGAGAAAGACAAAAGTAGGGCCAAGTACTTGCAAGGTCAGAGCGGCCAAAAGCGTAACTTGACAACAGTCCAAACTTCAAAAAGCTCTTATGAAGATGTCACATCATCTTTGAATACCTCCAAGGCACTTGCCTGCGCACCCACAGGACCAAAGGAGGTCTTGCTCCCAGGATTTTCATCATCAGTTGTGGCAAGTCACTGGGCAGGCCTCATTAGCCATATCCTGAACAGCTTTAATTGACAACTAGAGCACTTGGGATAGACAACCAGATGAAAGACTAACTGAGGCTGTAAGGACAAAAAGAATCCCATGCTACGCTACACATAACAAGCTGTTTCTGAGTGACAGGGCACTTGTACTCCTGGGGTAAAGGTGTCTGTTTTAAATGACAAACCTACTCAATGGGATCGCTGTCTTCACAAAGAGGCACTCTTACTCACCCTGCTGCAAAGGCGGTGAAGAGAAAGGCAACATATGAGGAACACCCAGCCAGAACCAAAACTGAGCTGGGATGGCTGCCAGAAGTCTCCAGGCACATAAGACCAGAGCACACTTCACATTTCTTCACAGGTCTACTTGGCTACTGGTAAAATAACTACTTTCTCTCCCTCTCTTTTTTCTTTTGTAGCACTGTACACTGCTGACAGCAGCCCACTGCAAATTGCTTGCCATAACTTAGCTCTCTAAATGCAGTAACGCGTTCATATAGACAGGACGCAGTAAGAAGTGGCACAGTAAAGGAATAGGACTTTTGCCAAATTTGACAAAGACAGCCTGTGCAAATGAAAGCCCTTATAGCTGAAAGAGCACAAGCAGCTTTAATAGCAGGGGAGAAAGCTTAAAGAGGTTCTGTAACGTGCTCAGTACTTTCCCCTGGAACAACCTAAATTAAATCATCGGGCTGCAAGCTCAGAAAAATGCCATTTCTCTACTGTTATAGGCAATGATGTTCATCACTGTCATTAAGGTTTCACAGGAAGAATAACCGTGGCCAACAAACTGGGATTTTTAAATTTGGGGTTTTTTTTCCTCTTTTCCAGTTTGTCTCCTACTTTCAGCCCCAGAACAAAACCAACCCCTCCAGACTGCACCATCATTTAAATATTTTTACAAGAAAAGGAGATTAACCCTGACTCTAAAACTGTCCTCAGCAAATCCTAATTAACTTTCTAAGCACCTCTTCTGCCTAACATTTGATGATTCATATGTGCACTCCAAAGTGCCAAATGAGCTCACTCAGCACAATGGCATGCAATTCAATGCACGGTCACATCTGTATGACAATTTTCAGGTTTGTCATTTTGTTTGTTCCATTAGAAGAGGAAATGATTTTAGGTTCTGTGAAATTCTGAGAGTATGGCTAAACTGGGTTTTATGTGACAATTTAAGAATGTCAATGTGTACTCTGGTCACATCTGTATGACAATTTTCAGGTTTGTCATTTTGTTTGTTCCATTAGAAGAGGAAATGATTTTAGGTTCTGTGAAATTCTGAGAGTATGGCTAAACTGGGTTTTATGTGACAATTTAAGAATGTCAATGTGTACTCTGTTCAACTCTACAGATACCCAGAATGACTGAGATCTTTGACACTAAGTTAGCAGATGCGCTTGCAGTATTATTCCAGTATTTTGCAATAAAATTAACAAGAAATGTTCCCCAGTTTGTATATTTTAACTTGGTTTAAAAGCTGGCTCCAGCACATAAGTTTTATCTTGCTCAATTCTACTAATTTTCTCAGAAGAACTTTGCAAATTAACTTCTAACTTTCAAAAATGTGGTACATATAAAAACACCTTCATGATTAGCGATATTAACTCTACTGCATCTTTTACAGGGGTGTTTGTAGTCAGATATTCTTCTGGTACCAGAATCAGTAAATTGATTTTTCTTCCTTGGCCGTCCTAAGGAAAACACCAAGGCCGATTCTAGCCAAGCTAAAAACACACAGTAGACAACTAGCTCAAAATTTAACAGAAAAAAGCATGCGGTACGTAGCCAAACCTGCGTAAACACAGAGAATAACAAACAGGGTATCTTTTAATCCCATTACGCTTCTCTGCAATAGCACCAGCTCCAATCGCAGCCTTTTCAGACACACACAAAATACACCTGTGGCATAGCTGATTCTGCAAAGTAGTATCAGACTCCCCCAAATGGGCAAGAAGGGTATAATGTGTAGAAAGTCAATTCACAGAGGCACATTCATCACATGGGAGAAGAAATTCTTAAAAGCAGCATTTAATGAACTCCAAATCTTCAATATGTGGAGGAAGGCAGATAGGTTACATACTTATGGGTAATTGATAGGTTTGATAAGTCACCACCTAAGGATGCTGTTAAGTATCCTTGTAGCCGTTGTGATAAGCTTCCTTTGACCTGCAAGGATTCCTCAAACGATTCCTGCCCCTAGGGCAGTCAGCATTCTGCACTGCTGCAGCCTCTTCCACAGGCAGTGCACGGTGTCATTTCAGAATGTCTTTTAATTGTTGTTTTCCTAGATGTAAATTAAAAGGCCATTTGGATAATAAGTCTGCAGTGATCCTTTGCGTATGGAAGGATAATGTTCACAAATCCAGTATCTCATAACATGCTACAGCTGATAGAACTGGCCAACATCTCATATAATCACTGGTTGTTCACCTCATGGGTTTCCTAACACAATGCTGTCATGAAGATATATATCTCCTGATGGGAATCCCTGATAAAACAGGGTGCTTAGCCATTCAGTGACAACTCTTACCGGTTCCTGGCTTCCTCCCATCCTCCCCCACCACGTTCAGCCATTATACCTCAGCAAACTGAAACAATGCAGAATCCTCCGTTTGTTTTACTGCCCCCAGGACTCCAGGCTGTGATGTGTTTGAAGAGATCTGTCAGGAAAACAATTATGCTCGTATTACCAACTCTTCAGTTTCAGTATCACACTTCAACATGCTAAATTTATAATCTGTCATAAACAGACTCCTGGTACCCCACAGTATGCAAACGAGTCCCAACACAACCTTAGAACAAACAGTATCTGCTTTTCAGGAAACACATAAACAAGTGATCTGTGAAATGGTAAACTTGAATTATTTTTCACATGGAAAATCTTTCCTAGGATCAACAAAACAGGCTTTTTTTGAATGGCTTTTATTTGCCTGCTGATATGTCAAAGAAGGGTTAGCAACAAATACTTAACACTGTATTGTATTTCACAGCTCAGTGGAAGACCTGAGACTGCAGAATGGTGGTGATGATAGAGCACAAATTGCTACTTAGCACAGAAAGTGTGGACAGGAACACCATGTGTGCAGGCATTTTGAGATACCAGATCTATCCCAGAGACTAAGGTAGCTGCATTTCATACTGTTTAACTTGTGTCAATTAGTTTTGTTGCAAATGACACCTCTGATTAATGTTAAACTTCACTCCAAGTACCAATTATTTTGCCACTGACACACATACCTACCACGCACTGGTCAGGTGCACCCTCACTACAGGCTGTTTAACACCGTTGAAAAATAAGACTAGCTAATTTGCATTTTTAATTACTGATCATCAGTAAGCTACTTCTAAACCACATGTTTTAGCAGTGCAGGTGAGCTTGTGTGCTGGTGTCCACTGAAATTTTTCTTCAATGGGTAAGTGTTGGGGTGTCCTGCCAGATAAAGAGACAGGTAAGGAAAAGCCAGAGGTCAGAAGCCCTTAGCAAGGGCATATCTGGCAGCACACAATTCCTGCCTACGATCACATGGGTCTGGCACTTCCCTCCTTCAGCACTGTAAAATGAACTGAAACAATTAGGTGAGCTGGTATTTGTCTTACGCTTTAAAAGATTCAGCAGTGAAATTCAAGAAACAGACCATTATCAGGAGGAACTATACAATATAAGACATTGCTTTACTGACAGCATAAGCACACAGAAGCATCTCAGAAATATGGGCAGATGGATGTTGAATCATTACCACAGAAGTGTCATAAGTGATATTGGAATTGACCAATTCTAAGAAGCCTCTAAGTATTGCTTTTCATTGCTGGCACACCAGGCATTTCCTCTTCCTAACAAGAAAAGCCAGCAGGCTGTTTTAGAGCCTAATTACAGGTTATCTACTTCACTCTGCCCATTACCTTTCATCAGAAATAAAGAATCAGTGCTCCAATTTATTTCTAATACATATGAAGGACTTGGATCTTAAGTTGGAACTCAAGGGCTTGTGCACTGATGTTAAAACAAACCAACTGAAACAAAGGTCCCATTTTCTGTGTGCTAGGATTGCAATGTACCTGCTCCAGAAGTGATGATGCTTTACAGAGGAATATGAAGGTGCACAAGGCAATGGGTATTAAAGACACACAAGTCAGATTCACAGCTGGTGTGAATACAGGTAATAAAAAACCCCCACCATGACAACATTTCTTTCCATATACACTTACTTAAAAACTACCCAGTGTCCTGTAAAATCAATGTCTATACAACTAAATATTTCTGTGTCATTATTATGACTATTTCAAAAGTTGGAACTATACCAACAAACAAGTGATGCTTTTAGAGGGCCAGAGTTCCTTGCAATCTCATTTTTGTCATTTTATATCAATGAAACCCATTAAAACTTGGATGAAACAGTATACTTCAAAGAAAAAGAACAACAACACACACCACAGTTGCACTTTGGCAATAACTGGAGTATGTTGACAAAAATATTGTATAGTGCAAAGTTAAAGCACAGTTGCGTAGAGCTGTTTGGTGGTTACAGAAGAAAATTTTGGAAATTTAAGAACTACATTTATTTTTGACAGAGCTGATGACTAAAGCAGCCACAGTAGATTAGAAATATAATGTAACATCCAAATACACATTAAAACCTTAGTTAATAAGGCTCTAGTTTAAAACTAAGTGCAGGAATGACATATCTCCAAATTACAGCTTAAACCACAGCTCCATTATTGCACTTGGGTTTCCACCACGGCCCTACACACACTCTCCTGCACTTCAAGTCTGACCAAACTGATAAATGATTCAACCGGATAAACCCAAAAATGAGGGAATGAATAGAAGCATCAATTTTAGTTAAACACATTTGATTTTTCTTTCAGCTGGACATCAGATGCTTCTTAAAAAGAAACGCTTGGAAAGAAAACCTTTTTTAAAGAAACTCACCTCTGCGAACTGAAACAATGATGACTTCTGACAGGCTTCTGTAGAATTAGCTGCATCAGACTGGCAAGTACTAGAGGAAACCTGAAACAAGGAGTGTGCAGAGTAAGACCTCAAGCTACAAACAACAGTGAGCAAAACAAACCATTTAAGAGAAGGACAAGCTAGTATTTCACAGTCCTGGAAAAATTAAATCATATTTATAGATGAAAACATAGTTTAGGACCCATTTTAATGCATTTGAAAACTGTCTTAGAAGAAAGACCACAAAAATACCAGGGTTTTTTTCTCCTTTTATAATTCTGAACTTGTCAGAATAGTTTTATACAACAGAATACTCAACGGATTATACTGGACTACACACATAACTATCTAGTCTTGGTGATGCTATCAACACTGCTATATCTGTATTTCGTGCAATCACTTTGAGTAAGATTACTTAGAAGGTTAAAAGAAATTTTGAAGACACAGTTGCTGACAGGAATACTTACTAGAAAAATAATCTCCAATCATAACAGCACGAAAATAAGCAGATAAGGGTAGCACAAGCCTAAAATTTCTCAAATCATGTACCTAAACATACATTTTAGGGGTGCTTTTGAGAAGCAGTGCAAGAAAGTCATTCTATCCGAAAACAAAATACAAAGAAGTGATTGTTCAAAACCAAAAGCCTTACTTGAATTAACACAGATCTTACCCATGGTATTCTTATTAGCCAGAAATGTGCTAATCAAGCATTATTCTGTAAAGGAATTCTATCAAATATGATACATTCATTAAGTGTCATATTTAAGTGTAAAAGATTTACATGTGTAACTCCTAGGAGACTGACATACTGTTAGTATAAAATAAGGTAAGTAACATGGCTACTAAGAAACAGAAAAAAAGGAAGGAGGCTTTGTAAGATTTTAGAAAAAGTAACTGGATGGAAATTTTTTCCCCAACAACTTTTTTCCCCTTGAAATTTCAGTTTATTTAAAAGATTAAAAAATAAGTGTGGGCCTTTTACTTATTCATTACCTAAACAAGTATATCAACAGCTTTTATTGGTGAAAGCATACCTGATATTTAGCTACTGACTGCCACCACTGTCAGTAAGTACAAAGCCCCACAACACACACAGGCCTACAGCACGTGCAGCTTGCCCTGCCGCTGTTTGTCTGAGATCCTGAAGCACTGCAATAGCAACAGCAGCATCTGGTTTCAGGAATCTGCTACCCACGCTCCCCTGGAAACACTAAGTCCAAGTGTAGCAACCCACAGGCCAAGGGGAAATATACCAACATGACAATTTGCTTACATACACAAACAAACTTGTTTCTTCCCTGCCATAAAACCAAGCAGCAACAGTGACTCCTGTGATCTGTATTTCCCCTGTATTTATTAAACACTGAGCAGGATGTTTTATCAGTGTGCCATGGGAGTACAGCAACCCAAAGGGCCACAAAGAATGTATTTTTAATGTCTATCTTATGCCTTTTCAACAGGTTGTGCTACTGTTTTCACTGATGTAATGTTTGCTACTGACTTTTATCGTGTTTCTGCACATTCTGTTTACAATATCTGTGCCTCAGCAGTATTCTGGACTTCAGAAAAGCATCTTGCTGCTGTTGAGTGACCCATCTCTGAAGGTCTGAGACTCTGAAGAGGTGCAGAATATCTAAGGTTGCTGCTTGCCTGTCTGAGCACTCATTTAGTTATTTTACGCCACTGCACTGGTGGTATTCTTAAAGGAATAACCAAATTTTGGACTTGGTTTCCCATCTAACTTAAATTTTCTGCAGTTCAACCAGCTGCCTTATACAGCTTAGTTTGCAGAGTCTATTGAAGAAGTTTGTAAGTGGAGCGTTTCCAGTGCAGCACAGAAAAGGGCACTGCTTTGCTCAGAGAAGCCATGTGGAAGCTCCCTGCCCCCAAATCAGGGCCGTGCATACCTGAACTCTGCCCACCTGCCAGAACGAGACCTGCCAGCTCCCTTGCCGATCTAGGGGCACATCCACACGGCTGTGTCAGCACAAGCCTGAGCTGGCACGGCACAAAGCAGCTCTGAGTTCAGAGCCATTGAGCCACTGAGCACCATGCTGGAGTGGCAGTGCCCTTCCAAGAGGGGCTATCCTGGCTCAGCCCCCACAACACAAGTGCGGTCAGATGCTTAGGATGAGCCTTCTCACTGCCTCGGAGGCCATGTGCTGGGGGCTGGGCACAGCTTGCACACCTGGCAGTACAAGAACCACTTGCTGTGGGAGGTGTGAAGCCCAGTTTTCTACAGTTTTGTGTGCAGAGGACAGATTGCTGGTGCTCAGTAACTCAGCGGAGTTTTACTCTGAAACTTTTCCTATCAATTCCTCCTACTCTTTAAAAAGTTAATGCTGTTGCCTTAACTTGACACAGCACTAATTTGAGCTTGTGTCTTCTACTCTGCTGCTCTCCAAACATTCTTGACACGTGGGAAACTTATTATCTCCAGGACTTCTAACCTTTCCCAAGTTGAACCTGATCAAAGCATCAAAATAATTACCAGGGGGAACAGAAGCACAGATAGTGCCATTTTATACCTCTCATTTCCTGCTCTAATAAAGTGTTCTTAACATCCCATTTCTTCTCTTTCCTACTCCCAGTCTTCCCTCAAGCTGCACTGAGAGATTTTTCACTTCTGATTCACACCTTGCACAGACCCTGTATCACATGCAAGATTTTTTGCTCTCAAAAAGAAGGAAACCACAAGGGTAACACCTCAGTGGCCTTCCTTTCTCTGCAGGTTACCATAACCTGCCCTAAAACGATCACACCGAACAAGGGTGACGGAAAACCCCTGGGACAGCCTCAGTCCGACTGGTGCGAGGCGTCAGTGCTGCTAGACAGGCAGGCTTTGGATGACGCTACGGATTTCGGGATTTCTGGGCAGTCACCTACAGAGAGAGCCCACTAGGTGCTGCTGTAAGGCAAGGAAAGGGCCTGACGGACAAGTAAGGGAGATGTGCAGGGAGGCAAACGGGCAAGCAAGGAGCGCTGCTCGCCCACCTTCAGCCGTGCTGCCATCAACCTGTGGCAAGGACCAGGCTTTGCCCGGCCACAACCACAGCAGCTGGAGCAGACCCGTCCGGCGTAACCGCTCGGGTGTTCAATAAAATATGCTCATACACCACTGTCTTGTGTAACTGATGAAAGCACCCAAAATGCAGCGGGAACTGCACGTCCAAGTCTTTTGTCGACTACCTCTAAGGTCTGTAGCTTCTCTTGCCAATCTGCTCAGTAACAGTAAGTTAGGCACAGTAACTCCAGCTGCTGCCTCCCGACATTGAATTCTGTTATCAGAAAAGAAACTCTCCAGTCTATTGCAAAAATTTGCAAAAATAGAAACATACTGGCAACATACAGAGATGGCGACTGAAGCCTCAAAACAATTTTGTAAATATCACTGTTGCACCTCTTCCCATCCTCCGGCTGGCAGGTCACTTGGTTACCTGACATCTGGGCTTCTGACAACTTGAAGATTAAACACATCACTTGACAAACCCCTATCCATTCCTTTAGCATACACTTGGCAGAACATCAGCAGGTGTTGAATATGTTTCATTGGGATTAGCAGACTTCTAAGTACAATGGCCTTCATCCTCTCTCAAATGCTGAGCAAAACTGTGCCTGTGCTGCCTTTCCCTCCATTAACAACTCTTAAGATTGTAAGACTGTGTAAAACCTATGCTTACAAGGCCACCCAAGCCTGCAAAATCACACATATGCACAGCAGCCAATCTGCACGTTGACAGGTAATCCTGTGTCTGGCAGACCCCCAGTTTAAAAACCACATATGTGCATGTGGATTTTAAGTGTATTCACAAACTTCAATCACAGTGCAGGCTACGTGATATAATTTAGAGCGTTCTTTAAAAAATGACACTGTCTGTCCTTTTTTTAAAAATAGAAATGCCAAGGCTTCAGATGTACAACACGTATTTATATACTTACATGCATATAAAAACAATACATACATTCTCTATAATAAAGCCAATTTCTGAACCTCTTCACTAACCATACCTCAGCAGTCACCTTAGCACACCATAATTCTCTCCCATGAGGATACTAACTCTAATGCAACACAACTGACTCCTCTCCACTGAAGAGGAAAGCAGCTTCCTAACTCTACAATGAATTCTTGAGCTGCTTTCGGAGCCTGTCATACTACCTCCTAGCATGTTCTGCTAACCTCCCAGATGCTGGTTTAAGTGTGAGACCATAAGCGTGGAAATCCAACCATAGGTTCTCCTAAAAGCATGCAAAGGTGACCATCTTGCATCTCCTGTGCCTGAGGGGGGGGAAGACAAGAGCTGTCCAGTTAGTCAATTCTAAATAGGTTTAGGATCATTACTGCATTTGGGAAACACATGCCTAAGAAATATTTGTTCTGTATCTATTCACCACTGAAACATAAGAAAATAAAGAAAAAATGGAAGACACACTAGGGCTGCCACACAAAAGAAAGTGAGAGTCTCCCAGCAGCTGGACACACAGCTGGAGACAACTCCTGCTAACATGCAATGAGGAGCACTGAACTTTGTTCATTTGGGTCCCTTTAAGAATACCAATCACCCCAATGGATCTGGAGGAGGTATTCTACAAAGGAGACCCTCAAAAATAGTCAGAGATGTGCAGTTTCCTGGGAAAGTGCTCTGTCTCTTAACAACTTGTCAGATAGCGTAGGACAATTAAAATACGGCAACTCACTAGTAAGTACAGGCTAAGTTATGGCCCATCATGATTCTAACAACAGCCAAAAAATCCCCCAACTAGTTTTGTCTGGGCTATATTTATGACAATTATTTTGCTCTACATTTTTGGGGAAAGCAGATTACACAACTTGCTTCTTTGATGTGGAGGGTCAGGTTTCAAAAGAAGACTACAGGCCGAGAAGAGTAGAGTGTAGTTTATACATAAAGTGAGTATTTCATCACAAGTCATATTGCACACTTCTATCAGAAAAAATGGGGATTATGTAGGCACATGGGAAGCATGTCTTTTGCTCAAAATAAGAAAGCTCTGATTCGAAGAACTTCCATGTACTGAAACAATGACACAACATGCTTTTTGATGTGACTCTAAATTTACATGTAGATTTAATTCCTACACCGCCATCTGAAATCATACTACTCAAGGCACTTGTAAAATCAAGACACCCCGGCTCTCAAGGTCATAGCGAAGACCTTTTTTAAAGAAATGTAGTATCAGTGACTACGATATACCTTCCCTCGCATTTAAATGTAACAGCATAGTAAAAGCAGCTTCTATGCTCCAAGATGAGAGATTACAAGTTTGAGAAATACAGGACAGTAAAATTTTAGCACAAAATAATGTATTTCTTTTCACTTCTCTGTCCACTTTGCATGAGTGTTTGTTATTTTCATGCTGCAGCACAGAAGGCCAGTACCCACACAGCCCAAAAACTTCCATGGCTAAAACTGGTGTGCAAAACATTGAGGAGTCTAGGCATTACAGGAGCAATACATATCAAATGCACTACACATATAGATTAAGTCAATTATTGCTTTTTCTTCCAATAACAACAACAAGAAGAGAGCTCTTTCCTAGAGCTAGAGATTTATGGCAGCGACTACTTATTATACCCAACAAAGAAGCCACCTTTTGAACAGTTTTTAAAGCTTGCCTAAAAACCAGATGATATTAAGAATCAATCTAAAGAAAGACCAGATATCTCTGTACTACTTAGACTCCTTTGTAAAAATGTAAAACATGTTTGTGATGGCAACTGAACTACAAACTTCTTTTTAAACACAAGGGTTTAGTGAATAGGAGTAGACTGCAATACTTCAATTGCCTGCTAGCACTTGCATGGTTTCAGAATGCATATACAGTGATGCTGACTTCGTAGGAAATTATTTATTTATCTGTTAGTGCCAAGGCCACAGTTATGTGAGGCATTGCACAAGCATATGAAATCCTTGCCCAAAGAAGCTTGCAAACCACCTATTTGTTAACACAGTCACTGTATTTCAACCCTTCTACCTCTGACAATGCCTCTTCATGGGGCAGGCTTGACTGGTGTGCTCAAATATGAGCAGAGTTAATACTGAACTGTGCCCAACCTCTACATTCACAGTTGGGATACAACACTCACACTCCATTCCCAGCTGAGGTTACCCGAGATGTGTCCTAACCTCCCTTCCCCACCAGTCAAATATTACTCTTACAAGCCTTTTAAACTGACAGCTTGTGTTAAGGGAGAGAAGAGAGTTCCTTACCTCTTGTGCAGTAAGCGCATGTTCCCCTGCTAGAAGCAGCATACTCAGGCCTCCCATTTGTGTAGGATCTGTTAAAAGAGTAAAACCAAATCTTAAGTTGATTCATTTGCTTGTTTAAAAAACCTACCACTTGCACCACTAAAGCCCCAGAAGACTACTTGTCACAGACACTCTCAGCAAGCTGCCATAAAACGCAGTTCAAGAGAATCACAAATAACCATTTCTGTACCCTCTGGGAAGGCTTTCAAAGCTGTTTGAAGGATTTAATTGGATTTGTGTGCTTAACACCCCATTGCATGGATTTACAATTTTACTGCCAAAGGTTTTATGTACTACAGAGATGAATATCTTTAAAACAGGAACTGTAATGATCTCATACATAAATATACACAAAGATGCTCTAATAATGCACAGGTTTATAAGTCGGTGGATGCTCCAACCAAGGGAGTGGGTTCTTCCTTGGCAACTGAACAAATAAAAGGATGGAACAAAACTACACGATCAAGCTCTTAAGCAAAATTTTTATTTTCATTTGTCTTTAATTTAGAGCTGTGTTTAGTGGTGAAAAGTGCCAGCCTGACAGCTCTGAAGCACGAAGCCAGAACAGCACAAGCACTGGCCAGGCAAGCTGCCTGCCTACTTGTTGCCCTGCCAATACAATATATAATTGAGGAATGTAAAATTGAGATATAAATGTTCTTTCTCCAAGTATTTGATACTGACAGCTTTTCCCCTCCGGCCTTCCTGCAGCTCAGGAGCTCAGAAAGTGACAAGAAGTGAAAGCAATAAACTCTGACACTGCATTACTTGTGGAGTAGCTTTTCCACTCAGAACAGTAGTTGCTCTTTATCACTATGAAGACTAATTGTCTGATTTTGGGAGAATGCCTTGGAAGCAATGCAGGCGCCTGATTTAAGAGTGTCATGTAGAGAGAAGAAGACAGACAGTGGCCAAATGTCTCATACAACAGCCACAATGTGAGTGGAATTTTTTGATCTTTTCAGCTGACATGGGCCAAACCTGTACCTGGAAACCTCCAAACGGTTTAGTGCTACAGATGATCACGGTCCAATTAATGGGAATATTCATCGATGCTGTTTAATGCAATACCACAGATGCTGCCCAAAGTTCTCCTGCACACAGCATCTCTCACTGACATTCACAAGGTAAGTTTTTTCAATAGTCTTTTAGAAGGGCATTAAATAGAAGCAGAGGAAAACAGTGTAAATGAACCAGGCTCATTCACTACCTCATGGATAGAAGAGTGGCTTATCATAAAATAGCATTAAACAGGCATCCTAAATAGCACCTAGCTTCAAACCCAATATCCAACTGGAATTAACTTTTTCCTTCACCATAATAAATACATAGAAGGCATGTGGGAGGCTTGGTTTTGTTTTTAAGAAGTTTGTCTTTTTAAATAAAAAAGTGGGGGGGAAAATCACACTTCTATGAAGAGACAAGGCACTACTAAAAGTGTAGGATCTAGTAACAAGAAGAGACACAGAAAATGTGAAGGGCCAATAAGTATATAAGCACAATTCATAAGTGAAGTGATCCTGTCAGCAACAGCACTTTTTGCCATCCAAGTAGTTGATCAGAAACCATTCAGTCCTTCAAACCAGAGGACATCAGAGCAATTAGGAAGTGAAAAGTGAACATGTATCTTGAAAGATAATGCCTGAGGAAGCAGTTAATTTGGAGGAAGGAGAGATTGGAAGAGATCTCCAGGCCTACCATAAACCTACTGAGCCACATATTAAACAGTAAGGCCGTGGCTGGTTGCTTTCTACTTTCTTTACTCCCTTTGGAAGGCATTTGCAGGATCCAAATCTTCTAAGCATTAAGGGCTTTTTTCCAGTTTTTAGCTTAAATATACTCAGGGTCAGGTAGTACACGTTTTTTTGGTACTCACATCTTTACTATTAGTAATGGTTTCCCAAAATGGTATCTCCCTTTTCTGCATTGAAGGACTCATCCTCCTCTTCTTTCACTTGTTTTCCTGGTCTAAACAATTCAAGATCTCCCCATGTCATCAAGCACATCCATCTCCCTCATTCCAGCAACTCCTAAAGCTCTCCTCTGCAGTTACCCCAGGTGGAGTTCACCTTTCTTGTATACGGATGACCAGCAGGGCAACCACATCAGATGAGGGGGTTCCTGCAAACACTTTGCCCGACAAACTGCAGTATAGCACTTTCTCATGCCCACATCACACTGATGACTCCCAGCTGCTCTTCTGTACTTTATTTTAGTTACCTGTTGGTCCTTTTCCCCCTCCCCAGTTCTGGCCATCTCAAGAACACCCAGTTTATGACTGTAAAATTCTTGCCCCTTTTCTAAATATCTTCCTGGTAGTTTTGGCTTTCTGCCTTTCAAGTAAGTAGCTTGCCATAAGGGGACAAAGACAGAAGTGTGGTTTAGTGTTTTTCTCCCCAAGTGAGCAAATACTTAAACTGTTTATTTAAATATAAAAATTAAGAGGAAGGAAAAAAAGACAGATAAATGGAAAATAAAATTTTAATGCCATGCTTAAACAACTTGAACACTTGTGCTGCAGCTGTAGCAGAGGGTTGGTGCTTAGATGTCTGCTCATGATAAAAACAAAAATCCTTCCATTAAGGTTTCCAATTACAAAATAACTTCACCTAAGGGAAGACAAAATGTGTATATCCAAACACTGCCATATGCTTATAGTGCCTTCTCAGCACACTAATGTTTCTCTTCTGGCACTAGGAGCTTACCGGTGTGAAGAAGAATTTTAAGGAGTATTCTACAGGTTTTTTTCTTAAATCAACAGTACTGGGAAAATAGCATACACATTTGACTTGCAGAAGGGGAGGCGATTCGTGACTTTCTCAACAGATTTTAATATTGATCAAACAGAAAACCATCACTCTGTTTGGGATTGACATACTTTGTTAGTACTGGGCTGGTTACAGACTCAGCAGGCTGGCTTGTCCATCATCGCCATTTCTCAGTCAGAGGAAACAACCAACTGAGGAAGTACTAAGTACGAAGAAGACCAGCAGGAACCAGCTTCAACTAACTTTTACCTGGGTGCATAATTAAGCTTCTTCCTGGAAAACAAAAACTGTGTTTCTATAGGAATATAGCCTACCCTAGAAGTGTCTTTCTTCCACCCTTTGCCTCACTAAAAAGCATTTTGGCATGGATGATTTTCTTCTGAAGCAAAAATATGCAAGTACTGGGCATCTCACACATTCGTATGGCAAAGCTGCTGCAAACAGCAGTTGTCTTTGCCCTACACTCTACACAGGCGGGCTATGTCATGAGAAAGAAGTGTTCAGTTACAGTTTCCAGGCTGGATGATCAAGGACACCACTAGTGAGTCTGCAGGTGAGAACCCAATGCTGGTGCCACACCTCAGCTTCTTGACGTAACGGTAGGTTAGCATGAGAGACTTAAATGTGGGATGGTTATTCTTGTAAGGCCAAAAAATAAAGGACAGAAACAGCCTGTGTGGGACTTAGAAAAACAAAGTAAGATCTTACTCTCTACATATCAGATTATCCAAAATAAAATGTAATATACAAAAAGCAATCAAGACATGATTAGCAACAACCAACAAATGAAAAAGATATCCTGGCATGATTCTGGACTCATATAAACCCTGCCCTGAGTAAGTCACCTGCTTTGAAGATACAAGAGAATCAGTGATATTTCAAAGGCAGGAGTGTTTCTGAGGTGGTTCAGCTACATTCCAGTTCATCAGCTAGTATACAGCCTGGATTTAAAAGAGATTGTACTGGGCAGAAGAGTGAGAGTTGAATTGAACTATCACGTGAAGTCAAGCAGAGAGGAGCACAATGAACATCATTTAGCACAAACTGGTATACAGTTGACAAAGCAGTAATCCATTTGGCATGGCACACTTGCCATGATGTGAATGCTGCTAACATCTCTGTCAGAAGCCGTCATCATTTTATGAGCTATTCTTATACCCAAGATATTGCCAGCCTCCACTGGCATGAGGACTGGAGCAAAATCCTTATGAATTACTATGCTCATTGACTCAGCCTGCAGAAAAAAAAATAAAATAAAAACTATCACAGGTAGCACAAAAGGACCTTCTTCAGAAATGAAAGGCTCTATAGATAAAACAATGGATTAGTTTCTAATTAATTCTTAATCTCTCTGTCCCCTACTCTGACAGGTGTTGATTCAAGACCCCTGTACTCAAAAACTCAACATTAGGATAGCCCAGCAGGAGCACTGGGGGCTGGAAGAGAAGTAGATTAAAGCATGTTACTTGTTCTCTGTGTTAAGTCAACAAATATTTAAGGAGCATAGAAATGAGTCCTCTAAAAGCAAAAGCAGAATGGTCTGAAGGGGCTTGTGATTTTTGGAAGTGGTCTCCCATATACTGGAACTATGCAGCATGAAAGACTTTTATTTTGATCACGTTTCACAGTTCCTGAAGAGCCAGAAGGAATTTCATTACAGGAATTTTCATACCACTATACTAAGGTATAAATGCTTCTTTATCCCTTTTCATCCTTTTACAGTTGTTCAATGAAACCATTTTCTACTCTCCAGCTCACAATCTCTCTAGGCAGAAAAGTCGTATCCACTACATACCTGTCATAAACCAGGTAGGATATGACAAAGTTTCTAATTTTGTAAGTACTGATGCATCTGAAACTTTAAACAAGCCAAAAAAAAAAAAAAAAAAAAGGGAAAAAGGAATGGCAGGGAAAATTTTTTTTTTCTACTTTGTTAGGTTCCTCAGCTGCCAGTATTTAACATTACTGTCCCTGTATTTCAAGGTCATGATTACAACAGTTCTGCTATTTATGGATATCAGTGAGAGATTATCTGCTTTTCACCAGTTCAGGCACTCCACCTACACTTACTCACGTATTTCTTTTTTTTTTTTCAAATGTTTAGAATTAGCTTCTCCAAGACATAATGGGCAAAAGACCACATTTAAGTGCAATTAAATTATGCTTCCCTTGATTTAAATACAAAAAAGTTAGCCCCATTGGTACATTAATCTACAAGAATATTAACATATCCAACTTCAGAGACACCCATAAATTATTTTTGCAAATAGTAAATTACTAAACAGAGAACAGCTTTCCGTGACAGACAAACAGAATGCACACAATCAGCACTTTCCTTTTTGAACAGAGAATGAAAGCCTCTAACAGCAGATAAGCTGGAATCAAAAATCAATCAAATCTAGGCCCTACATGGGGTATGAGTTAGGATGCCTCATATCTAGACTTGACTCTTGAAAATAAATCATGCACTACGGAAAATTCTAGAAAGTTGTTACACAGAGGTTTAACTATAGTTTTGGCAACTTAATCTGGGACACTACAGTACCATGTGCAGTAAAGAAAACTGGTATCCTAGTTCAATTTCAATACCACATCCCCAGACAAAATGAGGATGCTACAGCTGAGTAACATGGATGGAAATCTCACCTGCCATCCCAAAGTTAAGTTGTGGCATTTCTTCACTTTTGGTTACTTTCCTTGGGCTTGGTAAGTCTTTTGCAGAGTCTGATGCAATGGCCCATAGCTTTTTCCTGCTTGTAACACTGGATGCCTGGGTTTTCACAGGTTTGTTGGTTGTGGGGCACCACTTGTACCCTGGGTTTGCTTTCATAAATGCATCCTTGTACTAGAAAAGAAAACAAAAATTACCATTCATGACATTATACTCTACACAGGGCAACAGAGCACACTGCATGTAAGAGGATTTAATACAGTAACTAATCCTTAAATATCTTGATTTTTTAACAGTTTAATCACATGCTTAGAGTCCAACCACCAACACAATTTGCTAAGAAGAAATATTAAGATAAGTAGAGTTGTATCTAAAAAAGGGGGTTTTCCTTTTCCTCTCCCTCTCCTGAGGGTCTATTACCCAGAGCAGGCTGAAGTTCTGATCCTGCAAACTGCTCCCCAGTGCTGGTATGCTCATGCTCTGAGAAACAGATAATTGAATTCTTTTGCAGGTTTACTTTCTAGTTTGAATTAAAAACACACATTTAGCAATAAATGCAGCATGATGCCTTACCTTGCACTCACTCTTCTCTAATAGCTCCGTATTTTAGAATATTTGAGTATATGCTTTCCCAAACCAGGCACCAAAAACAAATCACAACCAGTGTAATGTCATATTCAGTATCTTGTGATACACCATCCCAGTGCTCCTTCCAAAATATACTATGCTGTATGGCTGTATAAAACAAACTGTGACCATTTAAAACATTCTTTGGCCTTGAGCACCCAGCACACATCTCAGTTGTTTGCTGTGTTCTTGGTATGTGGCAGCAAAACAAAGGAAGCCAAACTACACATGGGCGGTGGGGAAAAGGGTCTGGATCCCACAGTTTGGAGGGTGGGGCAAAGGACCAGGATCTATTTTATTCACAAAACAAAACACCAACATTTTCCAAGAACCTTATTGCCCACATTAAACCAGGATTTTTGAATGTTAACAGTAACAGAAAGACCGCGTTTCATTATTTTACATGTGTTGCTATGCAAGGTTGAGAACTGGCAAATGAGAGGAACATGCCACACATTCCAGCTGCAGATGTTTGCCTAACAACTGATAGGGGTGTACAGCACTTGCTGCTGTGGGAGCCTACCGAGCAAGTACCAGCGCTCACTGCGGGGAGAAGGAACCCAACACCCCTTTACAACTGGGTAGCTCTTAATGGCAGCAAACAAACAAAAGAGCGGCTCTGTGCTTGGAAGTACATGGCAGGGCACATGCAGGAAGTTTGTTCTGTGATTACACGTTCCCACCCACACAGCTGTCATCAGTCCCAGCCATGGCACAGAGAAGCACCTACGTTTCATGCACAGAAATACAGAGAGGAAAAAAAGTCTCTTGGGCATCAAATACAGAAACAGCACTGAAAGCCTTGTCCTCTGCTAGAGCCACTACAGTGTTTTCCAGCTCAACAGTCTGCCTTGTGGCAGGGTCACCATCGCGTGTGCATTACTGTCTTTCATTTCCATCTTCCCCTTTTGAGCTGGCACTTGCTACCTCCAGACCGTAGCGCAGATAAAAACGTTTCGGTTTACAAGAAACACAGCACTGCGTGAACCCTGCTGTGTGAAGTCCTGTATTTATAGAAATGGCTATAAATAATAAAAATCTGCAGGGATCGCTGACCCACATACACACTGTATTTTCTGAATAGGGTGTATGTATTAAATCTGCAAAGTAAGGACTGCGACACCGCTCACCTCACGCCTTTCCCCTTTCCCTCAGTTTGCTTTGGGAGCTCAGTACACCACAAAAATAGCCTGGTGGAGGGAAGGGATAGGAAGGGGAGGGTAAGGGAAGAGGAGGAAAGGAAATACACAACGAAGCAGCTTTGCCTTCCATTGTTAAAGCCACAGCCCACTCACAAATCATGTTTCCAGCCTGCAGAGTGAAAAGCACAGAGTCGCCAGCAATGAGCTGCATAAGCTCTTCATATCAGCAATGCTGCTTTGAGTAATTGAATTATTCTATTGAGTAATCTGACAAGCTGACAGGCTGCCCATCAAATGAGAACCAGAATGCATGCCATTTGTGAGACAAGGCTGCAATAAGCTTTTAATAAGTTTTCAACAAGAGCAATTCAAGTGAGCTGGTGCATTAATGTCTTTTTTTCTCTGCAAAGCCAAGAAGTGAACATTAACTGCAGTTTCTGAAGGGAAGGGAGCAAACTGAGGGAGGACAACTCATTGGAACAGTTCCGTTTCAACACATAAGAGAAAGGAAAAGAAAATTTAAGAAGTTAAACAATGGTCAAGAAGTACTTTTTATAAATGCATACAGGGGCCTGATCCCAATCTCAAAAAGCCTTTCATTATTGGTTTTTGTGACTGCTAGACCAAGGCCTAAAAAAACCAGATAGATTTTGCTTACCAGGTCATGAGAAGATAACTTACATGAGCTACACAGTAACAAGAAAAGGTCAAAGACAGTAGTGGAGTTTATTGTTTTCCTCCCTTTGACCAACTGTGCAATAAAGCAACTTAACACAGCCAGTCTAAGCAGATGTCTAAAATTGATTAAAAAAAGCCCAAAACACACACAAACCAAACCAACCACAGAAAACCACAAAAAACCAACCCAAACATAAGTACCTAACCTGGAATGCAAAGACACCACCTTGCTTTCCACAACAAATGGCAGGGACCGCCCAGCAGGGTCATGTCCCGAAGTTCAGGTAAGAAATAGAACAATTTGTGGGATTGGTCTGATGCCTTATTTCTGTTTTGTGAAAGCCTGGAGAACGCCGTGTTATGCAGCAGGACCTGTGCCATTTCAGAACTGAGGTTAAAACTCCCCAAGTTGCTTTCATCACCAAATAAAAAGAGATTTGCTTTCTCTAGTTGTGGTAGGAACAACAGCTGACAAGTGGATTCCAGCTACACCTCAGGCTAGCTGTTAGCACGTGCTTAACTTTAAATGTATGCTATTAAATGTCACATGAATCCCAGAGATCTAACATTAAAAACAAATTCCCCAGAAAACACAACACTCAATTTTTCACTCCTGAAGGATGCAGGGCTCGCATTACACACGTTACAGTCCAAACTCCAGCCAGCAAGCCAGGACATTTGTCCCCTCCTACCCTGAGGCAGCTGCCAAAGCAGTGGCACCACAAGGCCAGCAAGCTCCCAGTCTGGTTGACTGGACCTGAGACAACACTGGCTGAGGACCAGCAGAGAGAAGTGTTCAGCTCGGCCACTGAATGGCAGCAGAACCACACAATCAGCGAGGTTGGAAAAGACCTCTAAGATCGAGTCCAACCTATGGACCAACACACCTTGCCAACTACACCATGGCACTCAGTGCCATGTCCAGTACTTCCTTAAACACCTCCAGGGATGGTGACTCCACCACCTCAAGGGGCAGTCCACTCCAATGTCTAATCACATTTATCAGTCTCCTCCCTACAGGAAACAATCCTGACTGCCTGGATCTTGCTGATGCAAAGATGTATTTAAAAATGAAGTGTCTTCTAGCAAGGGAATAGGGCTTGAAAAATATCAATCTCACCAGATACTTTCTAAAGCAGCTGAACATTCTCAGTAAATCCTGTAACAGTGAATGGAAGAACACTACCCTTATTACTGAAGTAAATAAAAATGCCGGTGCATATTTATGAGTGGCCAGATTAATCTCCCTCAGTGAAGGAAAATGCTAAAACGTACAGCAACACTTCTGGTTCCTTTCTGAGTATTTATCAGCTACAGGGCTTATATCCTAGGCAGTGAAACTTTCAAATTTAAGCTGATCTAGGAAGTCTGCAGGATAGAAATAGAAAGCCTACTCATAAAGGTAACACCAGCAAAAGCAGACACCACGCTCTGCAGGCGCAGCACCAGGTCTCCAGGGCAGTTGCTGCTACAAGAGACCATAAACCACAAGACTGAAAACAGAGGGAGTGTGGGGCCAATTTTTCCAGATAATTAAGGCACCCCAAGGTGCAGACAGGTACATAATGGGATTTTCCAAAGTGCCTGAATGAACTAGAGACCTGATGAGTCTCTCAGTGGGAATCAGGGACAGACGTCCAGACTACCAGGGAACTTCTCATAATTCCAGTCGTCAGAAAGTTCGGGTGCCTCACTATCTTCCAAAATGCTAGCTCTTCCATACAGCTAGACATATGTAAATAAATATACAAGCGCATTGACTTGCATACTGCTGAGATAATATCACTGCAAGTAGTAAGCAGGTAAGAAACTGAAAGCTTCTTGCATGGCACATGATCTAACCCAAATGATTTTGGAAGCTACAGCAACAAGTAGTAAAAAAACATTCTAGAGACCATAGAAGAAACAGGGATTGTAGCCACTGCAGGAGGGACCACTTCTGTAAGGCCCACCCGTATCTCTGAAAGAGTGATATGGATGCCCAGGTTATACAAGACACACTGTAGGGAGAGCAGTGATGATAGAGGGTCCTCTGGGAGATGTGTTTCCTGCCAGGACAGTGGCTAGAGGCTGCGCAGTGAAATATGAAGTCAAAGGACACTGAAAAGCTACACTTAGGTAACAGAAGATTACTCACTGTATCTAAAACCTCAGTGAGCTTATATAGGTACTCAAACAGAAGATCACTGGTACAACAGTATTTTTATCTTCCAAAGGCATTCACCTTTTTGATTTTTAAATAAATTCTCTTTAGGAAAAAGAAAAATGCCAACAAGTGGTTCTCACTACAGCTGACATTAACCTCTTTTTGACAGCCTCAGCAGTAAGCCTACCTACAGTGAACCTGTGCAACTTGCTCTAGGTGAACCTGCTTGAGCAGCGGGTTGGATTAGATGATCTCCCCAGAGGCTCCTTCCAACCCCAACCATTCTGTGGTTCTGTGAAAAGCAAGTGTTACAATAAAACAACCGATCCACACAGAGAATAGGCTTCTTGGTGAAGAAGGCCCAAATATATTCAATGGCACATTATAGCTAATTATTGCTGTAACATACACTGTTTAAAGAATAAAAATTATACGCTATCGCTCTTCTACACATTCTTAGAACTACTTGTGATGATGTAAACGACTTAGATTTATTGTTCTGCTTTGACGTTGAATATGCAATTTGTTCTTCATGCCAAAAAAAAAAATCACTACAGGAACAATGATTTCTATAACAATATGATTAATAGTTTCAGATCTGTCACTTCATACAGAAGTTCTGCAATTATTTTTCTTCTTAATGAACAAGTTTCCTTCAGCAAGACAAAAGGCTAAGAAAAACAGTCACACTGGGTTTGTTTCTTCCAAAAATTATTTCTTTTTTCTCATCTTTCCTTTCTCTGCATCTGTACTGGATCTTGTAATTGCCCTTTCCCCACACGTTTAGAGAACTATCACTAATTCGTAAGCGGGAATGCAGAATGAAACTGGAATGGTTGGACAAAGCTGAGACTCAAATGTTTGAATACTGTGCCACCCACAGATGAGGAACTACAAAGGTACTACAGACCCTGCTTCAAAAAGGACCTGCCACGTTGATCACTTTTGTTTATCCTGTGGCCCTTCCATGCTCACACAATCTACTGAACAGACAGACCTTAGATCGTGTTAATGGTAGCAGACACCTTGAGGTCACAGGGCAGGCATAGATAGTAGTTTTCCCAATCGTTTCACAGCTATCTGCACTGCCCAGTGTGCTAGCATACTTAACAAAAGAGAGAGATGTTTTTCCTCCTCACCAGTGTTGCATTATTTTTATTAAGACTGAACTCAAAGGTTACCTGCAATCTGTATCATACAGGTAATCGCAGGGATCTGTTTTGGGGTCAGGTTATCAGCCTAAGTAATTGACTGTGTCTTTCTCACTCTACTATCAATAACCACAGCCTTCTTGGCAACAGCTTATCGAGAAAGCTATTTCTTAAAAAGGCTCATTTAAATTTTAAGCTGACATACAGATACTTTGTGAAATACAGGGATTTCTCTTTTCCTTGCTCCCAGTTAACAGACTGATTAAGCACTGCTCTCTGATCTGGTATGGGACTCACCAAATCTTGCTGTATCAGAAAGTGGTTAATGGGCAATGTACTTCAAGAAACACTAGTAGTTCTTTAATTCTTTAGCATCAAAGGTAAAAAGGGACTATATTTCTTGACTGTGCCTTTGGTTTAGTCCACCTGTATTACAGTAGCTGGCATCACTGGTATCGAATGCACAGCTAAGTATCACTAGTCAGCTGACACTGCACTGTATGTTATTGTTTACAATGGCCACTAACCTTATGCTAATGCTTGTACTGCAGAAATTACCAGATGATACAAAGTGCATATATTTATAGTGGTGACTACTGGAGCCAGGTTAGTTTGTGTACACAGACCAGTTGCTTTTCATTCTGGTCCAAAGGATCAAGTGAATTAAAGCAAGAACAGCAGCTGCTCTGGGCACCATAATCCCACTGGTGAAGCTGAGGAACAGAGGGAAGAGAAAGATCCCACAGAAAACATTTTTAATACACAGAGAAAAAGAAGACAAATATGTAATGAACTCCCTTTACATTCACCATTCAGAGAGAACATACCTCCTTGGCCATATCAGTGTATTTCTGCTTTTCTTTTGGATCTAGAACAGACCACCAATCTGCCAAGATCTTGGTTGCGCCACGATTATCGAGGCGAGGGTGTTCTTTCCGCACAAGAGAGCGGTGGCGTTTGCAGAACAAGAGAAATGCATTCATTGGTCGGCGAGCTCGTTGCTCTGAGGACTCGTCATCTTCAGTCTCATCAGCATCCTGCTCTAAACCATCAGGGCCAAGGAGCGGCACCTGGCAGAACCGAAAGGGAAGGGGTGTAAGCTCAGTTATCCGTGTTTTGCACAAAGGCTGAGACCGTGTACGCTGCATGGGAGTGAGGGAGAGGCACATGGATGCACGCAGCTGTCTCCAAAGGTCATCTGTTCCATCCAGACAGTGCTGAGTTCCACATCAAACCTCCTCACCTGACAGTCCGAGGTTCATTCATGTTCTCTGCAAGACTTAACGCCGACTTTCAAGTGGAACAACTTCTAAGCTGAGGACCATTCTCTAGTAACAGTGCTAAAGGGGCTGGAGGAAGGAGAACCTTCCTACCCCCTTCTGACAACCTAGAAATCACCTTAGTGGGATGAGGCAAGCAGAGCCACCTTGGACCTTCATTATTTGTGTTTGACACTACAGAGCACACAAGGAGGGACATGTAAGAGTTTGTTAGTTTGTCAGTTGTTTCCCCATCTCCTGCTGGTCACTGCTCAGCCTGTCAGCAGCACAGAGCTGCCCAGCAGAGGCAGAGGGCAAATCTCAACACAATACACTGCAAAATGTGCTCTCTCCACTTACAGGCCAGTGTACCATTCCTACCAGGGAGGAGACACAGAACTTATTGCATGAGACAGAAAATCACCTCCTACCTAGCTGCGACGCTGCTATTTTACACCATGTTGTGAAAGGACCTGTAAGGTCAACAGAAAGCACCGTCAGAGAATCCGGCTCTTCCTTATCCTTGTCAAGGTCACCCTCTCTTATTAATGTGTGGCTCAAGGCAGTCCCCTCAGCACTGACCCTTCCATTCCTGCCTCAGGAAGGCACCAAGGAGATACAGATATGAATGCTATCCACATGATGGAATCATCACATCTGCATTGTGCACAACACTTCTTGTTATGGAGAATGAGTCTAACTGCAAAAGTGTGAGGTGCCACATGGCAGGGTCCTCATGAAAAAAGGGTAAGGTCAGAGGCATTGAACAATACCAAAATACCAAGTATCAAACCAGAGAGAGGTTACTTCAGCTGTGCACTCAGTACTCTGGAGGATAACTTGAATTTCACATGCAAAGGTAGTAAAAATTGTGGACAGCTTTTTCCTTCTTTTTCCCTTTTGATCTTTGTAGTTTTTTAATATTAGAAAAGAAGAATGAAAACTTTTAGTTTGGTATGCCCTTCAGAGCCACTAGAAGCAGATACCAAGCACAAGCCAACCTCATGTCTAAAATAAGCAATTAAAAAAAAAGCACATCAAAACCTCACTTTGAGCAATCAAGATTAGGATGTGCAACACATTATTAAAACAAAGCAGATAAAACTATCACAGTCTAAAGAATTTGTCCACTATTTTGAAGGAATGGTTGACAATTCAAGTTTCTTGTGTCACTAGCTGCCTTTACAGCCTTATGGGCACTGCATTACTTTTTAATGGCTGTGTTTCTTCACAAAAGAGAACGAGACAACGCAATATAAAAAACACAGCTATGGAGAATCCAATCCACCATTAACCATCTACGGTCAAAGCATCCAATTAAATCTACCTTATCAATATCTTCCTCTTCTTCCTCTTCTTCCTCTTCAGAGAAGTCAAGGAGTTTCTTGGCAAGCAGGGGATGCCACTGAAGACACTTCCTTTTTGGTCGCTTCCCAGTTCCTTCACCTTCTGTTGAGTGATCCTTATTCCTACTACTGCCTTTCATTACTGTGACCTGTCAGCAAAAATATTAATAAATTCACAACAAACCCTTAGGCATAATTGACCATCAAACCAGTGACAAATATATGAGGAACTAATGCAAGAGTCTCAGAAGTTTCTGGCAAGGTATTACGTAGAGACTTACTCCAATTATCAACATAAGCATGGATGTACTTTATGCAATCTAACACTTCCACGTAATGCCTAGAGTAACCAGCAGTACACAATTTAAGAGCATGAAGTAAGGATGCCAGCTAGTCCAGCTCTCAAGTGCGCTCCTGCCTGAAGGATGGCAGGGAAGCCCTTCACTAGCCAAGTGAGTGACTCCACAGCTCCCCCACACCTATATCCACTGCAGCTTTTCATATTTTACCACTGAAAATGTCAGTGTCAGGATATCCCTCTTTCTCGCAGTGGAACATATCACCAGCCACTCATGTGTTAATCCTGCACTTATATGCAACAATGTTGACTCAAGATTCGTCCCTTAGCTACCCAACTAAGGGACAAATAAATCTATAAATAAATAAAACCAGCACATCACATCCAAATACTGAAGTGCACAGCAAGCCAGTGCTGCTGGTACATAGCCTGGTCCCTTGTAGCCTTCTATTAGTATCGTGTAATATCAGTGGCAATCCTCACAGGAGCATGGCTAGCTTTCCAAGAAAACAACACAAACATCAAAACAAACTGAACCTGAAGAGTGGTTAGCCAGCTACATCTTTATAAAGCAAATTTGATGAAGTCTCACAGGGGTTTCTCACCAGCAGGAGAGAGCAGCTGCACTAAGCCCTGGTCCCATAGGCAAAGCCAGAAAAAGCTGTGCTGCTGACTCTCAGGAAAAGGACATGGAAAGAGTCAAACCTCGTAACCACAAGGCCACAGTGCATTTTAGGATGCTGCTTTCTGTAAGATGCCTGGTACAACGCTAATGTTTCAGCCTACAGTGCCAGAAGAGGAGGAAGTTGCCACACTTGCACTTAGACCAGCTGCCCGAGCCATTGTGCCACCTCTGGGGCAAATGCCCCACTAGAACCATCTCACACAGCCTGCACAGCTCAAGCTACGCTCCTACATTTAGTGAGCGCTAATTATGGTATTGGATGATCTCTTCCAGATGCTTCTCATTGGTTAACTCACTGGCATTTTGGCAATGTGCCCTTGTTAGCACCAGAAACATGCACAAGCAGCTGCTTCCTCTGCAGACTCCAACAGTGCAGAAAGCTGAAGGACCTTCAGACACTGCCTGCTGGAGGAACAACTGAAGCCTGAAGGAAGGAGGTTCAGAAATTTTAACCGACATTTTAAAATGGCATTTTCCTGGATGTATGTGGAAGTTTGTTAGCTCCTCCCCACCTGTCAGCAGCACCTGCCCCCCTACTAATTAACAAAGCCCTGTAACTTTGTAGTAACTTTGTCCCATTACATACTTTCCTATCCACATAATGCCACTTCTACCTGGAAGACATTTAAACTTTGATTTCGTATCACCTGCTCTTCCGTTCATTTATGTAACTAACTCCTGTAGGTTACAGGGAGTTTTATACAGCACATAACCATGCACCATTTCACCTAAATCTTCATCCGTGACTTCCAAAGCAGATCCAAATACATGAACCACTTTGGCTTAAAAAAAACATTAAAGCGTGGAAAATTAAGCCACAATCTAGTATCACAAAATGTATGTTTGAAATTGTTTTTATCCCACTGTGACCTCTGCCATTTACCATGCTGCACTGTGCTCTCCATTTGTCTTTCTTCCTAAAGTGCTGAACCACCATTTGCTTTTGTTTGGGGTATTTTCAGACACAAATCAACAAAGCCGAGTTAATGTTCAAGCAGGAACTTCAGCTCCCATGGGTAGCAGAGATTTGTTCAGAGATTGCTAAGTGATACAGATCTGCCTATTACTGTAGTCAATAAAGCATGTGGCCTATTTCTGAGCATAATAAATACGCTACAAGTACAATGGGGAGAGCTACTCCAGCCCTTACCGCTCACTTGTGTACATGAGCTAATGATATGGCTTCTGTCTGCAATCAGTCCTAGGTATGATGAGTACCACCAGTAGCCTTCTACCTTGTTAGTGTGAAACTAAATTAATGTTTGAGAAGTGCTCCATGATCCTCCTTTACAAAGCTCAGCTGAAGTCTCAGGGCTATTTCAACAGCACTGCCTTTAGCTGGCAGTTCTCTGCCTGCTACCCTTAAAAGGATGAGCAAGGGAAAACTTCACAGGACTTAGGTGATCCCACCATGTATTTTACATGTGTTTTTCATCACCCCTGAGGCCCTGCCTATGCCCTATGCTGAGTTTGGCAAGGCAGCACAGAGCCAGGCACTAGTCACCTGGCAAATCCCAAAGGGGCTCTCAGTACCTTACACCTCTTCACCACAGCTGACCTCACAAATAATTGTTTTCCATGCATAAAGGCTAGGTGTTAAACACTCACTTACCACTAAAATAAATTAATCAAAGCTCATCACACATTAGTGCTAAAATAAAAATGTATGTTCAGCTTCAGGAATTCAAGAGATATTCATTAGGTTGTTTTTTTAAATTGTGAACCATTTTACGACACACAGTAAGTCAGATCCTGGCTGTCATACAAGCACCATTTACCACAGAAAAACACAAAGTTATTCTTTGCTTCGGCTTCGAAGTAAATCTCTGCAATCGACAACAAAAACCCTCCTGATTTCGATCCCACTGATGGAAGAACTGAGGCCATAGACTCCAAACTTTACGTTTACGGCATGGCCTGGAAGTCCCTCACTTCTAAGTATGTCAAGCTATATACTCTATCCTCTATGCCTGCTCTTCTTTTCTATGAAATAGGGGATCATTCACAACATGAACACATAAAATTATTTCCTTCCCCTTAAGGGTGGGTCACATTCTATTTTTAAATACTTTTGTGTTTCATAATCCTTTTTCCCCATTTTTACTTATTCAGGTCCCCATACGTTTTCACCTACATTTCAGAGACCTTCTTTGGTGTGCACTGTTTGCTGATGCCCTTCTCAGTCAAACATAGGATTGGCATAATGAAAAATGTTCTAAGCCTCTTCCTCTTAAAAATGGATGCCAACATAGTGTGGGGTAAACTTGTTTTCCTCTGGATTGCTTAATCTTCTATTTTACTCCCCCCCCCCCCCCATGGGCATTTGTATCATAATTGTTGATATATTCACATACTCACATAATTATGAGAGAAATCCATTAAAAAATCCAGGCAAATACATAATACAGCTAACATGGACATTTCCCTCACTTTTGGCAAGATGTAGCAGAATGCATGTATGATTATGATTAAACAACAGTGAAAGTTTTACTGGCATTATTTACTTCTTCAATGGCAAAACATCAATGGAATCCAGTTACCTGACTCTTGAGATTCTATTTATTTAATCTGATTTTTTTTCCCCCCCTTGACATATCGTCAATAGCACGTTAGTTGCTTGTTTTACATGAGAGACTGGAAGCTGGCAGACAGAAGCAAGCAAAAATACCAGCTGCTTCTCTCCCTTTCAGGGATCCCCAAGTGCTGGCAAGCATCCCTACCAGCATGCTTTTAAAGAAAGAGCTGGACTTGGACCCTACAAGAACTGAAGCACACATTTAGCTTAACAACTGAAAAGTTCCACAGAAAGTCACAGAACAAGTCATGGGCAATCTTTGAGAGATTTGGTCTTAAAAGTAGAAAAGATAGGCAACACCCGAAGTGCAAAGTTTGCAATAACTGGAATTTGTGAACCATGTCACAAAAAAAAAGGTAATTTCTTCTACAGATATCAGTAAAAATATCATGTATCTTTTAAGGCAGATGTAATGGCTTTTAGAAGTTCGCAAGAGTAAAAATAATTAAAACCAGGGAACAAGATTTTACAAATTACTTCTCAGCTTAAGGATGACAAAAATGAAGTGACAGCCACTAGGGAGAAAGTAGGAATATTTCAACAAGACAAGACAAAGGTATGGACAGCTTTGCTTAAAACAAGCCACATATGCTTTGTAACATCACAAGAGGATACCTGTCAAGGCTGACATTCATGATCCACTGACAGCAAGATACCTTCAGGGTGACATTCTACACCTATTTTTAGTGCCTATACAGATCAAGCATTACAGAAATATCACATCCGTACTAAAAATTTAAGAATTTTCTTGTGTGCGTGTCTGTGTGCTGGCTGTCCTTCTGGTCCTAGAAACATTAATCTAAGAATCACAGTCTTCTTGGATGTCTTATAAATATGTACAGCTAATAGAGCTTCATAGAAAAAAAAAGGTTCCTTAAGAGGTGGATGGTGGAGGGAAAGCAGGGGAGAAGACATCGTTTAGCTTTTTACTGTCTATGTTTCTATTTCAATTACGTAACTGTTTACAAGCCTTCGTTTTTTAAGCGTTCATTAACGACAAGCGTTTGATTACACTTGGTAATGTTAACTTTTGTTTTTCTTCTATCTTCTTCCTCTGTTAGTTATAAAACCTTATATACACAGGTGACCAACTTCAGCAGTCCTAATTTTGGGACTATCTCATCCCAGTGTTGATCTATCACTGAGAATGCTGCTTGTGCTAAATAAGCTACACTTGATAAACTACATCCCCAAACACCAAAATCCTTATAAAGGTCTTCAAAAGCAGCCAAGTGCTCTAAGGCACATGTTGCAATACACGTTAGAAAGAAGTGCAAGACCTACAAAGGCAGAACCCCACAGACATGGACTGTGACTATGGTGTAGTCCCTGTTGGAAGATTCTCCATGGAAAAACATCTGAGCTTCAGCAACTCTCATTTCCATGAGGACAGTGGAAATGAATTTCTGATCTCCCATTACCTTAATAAAACCCCCACATTTCCCGGAGCCCAGCTGGGCCCTTGGTTGACTCAATGAAGATTACTGGTACAAAGGAGCAAAGGCAGAGTTTCAAGTGGATTTTCCACACTTTCTGCTCCGTTTTACACGTTCTAAGTTCTCTACTACATGATAAAAACAAATGCTAATGAGAAAAGAGAGGACTGAACTATGACACTAATAGCTTGTTGTTTTGGGGACTACTGAGTCAGTGACCTGAGCTGTTTCAATAAAGAAGCAGGAGACTGGGAAATGAGTTCATGTTCTCAGCAGTCTAGTGGGCTGAAGAGGTATTTGAATTTTCAAATGAAAGTAAAAGGAGATTGCTGGCTGTAAAATACACCAACACAAATACAAAAAGTGGTTTTTTTTTAAAAAATAAGTTTCTTTTAGTTCTGGAATAACTGAACCAGAATATTTCTATAATGTATGACAAAAACTAGTTGGCTAATTGCTGACCAGTCAGTGAATATACTCTTTATTGCTTCACAGCAGAAAGCCATTAATGAGCTTTCTAATTTTCAGAGATGTGATGGTTTAATGGGGGACATGCTGAGACTCAATGGGGTCCTGTTTGCCAGCGGAGGTTTGGGAGAGACTGTCACCACACGAAACACTTAGCAACACAGCGACAAGTGTTAGTTAATTTTTAATGACACACTCTTCCATCTTCAGAAATGATTTTAAACTGTTCCTTATTTTCAAACTCAGATCTCAGTTGCTTGCTTTCTTTGTTCTCTGATACATAAAATTAAACCCCAAGATCATCAAAAAATGTCAACAGCACTTTTTTTAAATTTTGGGGGGTTTTCTGAAGTATCCCTTTCGTACCTACTGAAGAGGAAGAAAAGCAACATATAACACAAGTCAATAGAGTCTAAACTTCAACTCTACTCTTTCTCTTTTCACTCAGACATGCAAAGTAAGAAATATTTTCTTTGGCATTTTTTAATGCAAAGAAATCAAGCAAGGTCTAGTATGAAAAACACTTTATGTTGAACAACCGTGAAGTAGCTCACTGGCGCAGATGAAGGGAAAGAACTGATGCAAGAGTTTGCCTTGCAGAAACAGGTCTGGGGATGCAAATTACTAACATCTTTACTCAACCAGAAGCATATGAACAGGAGCCTGGAGTCACTTAGGAAAAAGTAGTTGTCTGAAGACTCAGGTCTTAACCACAGCAAGACTTTTTGTCCTCTCGAATTTAAGTTACAGTAGGAGATTTTGCTATTGCAGGACTCATTTCAGACTTCAGCAGCTGCAGAGGCAGAAAGACCAAAACCAGAAACCCAGTAAGTCACAGGCTACAGCTATACTTACTTCACCAAGCAAGACTCCAGTGACACACTCTGCTAGCCACAATTTCTGAGTCATAAAGTGCAGAAGACAAGCATGTGTTAGGGTTATATCCACCTTTATGGACACCAGGCGCTAACCACCCCACATGCCAAAAGATCACCAGCAGGTCAGCCTACAGCCCTGTGCATCTGCTGGAAAAATGCACCTGGATTATTAGTCTAGCAGCTTCCTTTGCCTGGAGCTCCTACGGAGCAGGCAGGGGGTTCTCTAGCTGCATGCTCTGTGCAGTGCAAACACAAAGGAACCACCAACTGGGGAGAAGGGCAAGGCCTCCTGCAGAGGTCGGTGAGGTCACTCACCCAGGGGATGGACACACTGGGACACCTGCACTACCAAACCTGACTCTGCTCCTAGGTGAAGGAAATGTAACCCACAGAGCCTGGAAATTCTGGCATCCTTTTACTCCAAAGCTGCATTTCTTTTTGCTTCTACATTTGCTGCCACAACAGGAAAGAGCACCAAGAAACCTGGGAAGGTGAACAAAGTAAATGCCTGAAATTCAAAATACAGAGGCAGCAGAGCCCAAACTACTTTGCAATACTTCCTCCCACAGAGAGGAGATAATGCCCGCTGCACAGCCCTCTACTGACACCAGAGAGAGTAATTTATCAACAGAGCACTTTTCCTCCAGCAACACAGAGCAGACTGTAAAATGTAACCCCCTCTCAGACAGATGAGTGCTTGTCTGCAGAGCATCACAGACCATAGCAACAGCACAATCCAAAAAGCAAGTTTGAGCTGAGACAGCACACCATAAAAAATTTGCTTTGTGTTCCTGTGTGAGCAAGACTACCTGCATGGGGAGCAGCTTTTCTCAAAAGACAGCTATCATTCCTGCATTTCCCATTACTTCAAAGTTGCAAAATCAAGATCTTTGTGATTTGTCAGCTGGATCACCAAGAGTTCTCTCTAGCTTTTGCAAGTCACTATAAATGCTTAATCTCAGCATAAAGAGCTTTTCAGAGCCAGTGAGCTCACAGGTAAGATGGCCACAAGAAATACTTAATGCATTTCAGTGCATGGACATTTCCATCAGATCATTCCCAGGAGGGCATCTGCAGTTCAGCAATGGCTTCCTCACTAAAGGGCCTATCAGGTTAAGAAATCAAAGTCAAATCAGAATTTTATGTGAACAAGAAGGGTGGCCTGGAGTTCTGCTCACAGCCTTCAGAGGATGAGACCCTATGAATGGAAAAAAAAGTCCACGTTCTTGACTTGCCACTCCCAGAGCTTCATTTTTATCTTTTATTAGCAGGCATACAAATTGCTGTAGGGTGCAGCCACATGAGAAACACGGCCAAGTACTTTTGTGCAGCGCAGAGCAGCACAAAGAGGAGACGTTCCTGCAGCGGACATTGCAGGGGGAGCACAGCTGAATGGCAAAATTGTTCAACTCTCCTTCTCACCTCTTGTTGATTGTGTCCCAGTGTCTTCTGCAAAACCAGGACAGTGCAGCTGTGTCCATCACTACTGTAACCCATTCTAAGGGTTACCATGTGTGTAACGGAGCTTTCACAATAAAACTTACTCAAAATTACCACGAGTATCAGGGGAGCCATATACAGCTGTATGAGCAAATGAAAGAATTACTCCCTTAATACATATTTAATAGGCCATAAAATATCCCTGCTCAACCCAATATTATGCTTTGTCTACTTCTGCTCTCTTCAATTCAAGCGCAATAGGCTAAGGCAGTTTTCTAAACATTCCCTTGAACAGCTACTACCCACTAGTCCTATGGAAGAAGTATTAGATTAATGGCTACAGAAAGTATTTACTCAGCTTTGTGCATCTTCAGTATAAAGCTCATAAATCATGGTAATGTAACTCTTATGCATCTCAGAAACAACAATAAAGAGGCTACACAAGAATTTCAAATAAAAGGGGCTTGTGCCATGTTCAGTACCAGAAATACCACAAGACTGACTTGATAATAAATTCCTAGCTACTGAAATATTTTCTTCAGAATCAAATTGTCGCTATCACCTTTCATCATCTCCGCCTACCAAGAGGGGCAAGTGTGTAAAGCCAAAAATGAAAAGTGAACCCTTGTCAGTCTGTTCCCTGTATGAACCCCTCCCTACCAAACTCTGAGTTAATTTCCAAGCTATTCACCGTATTAAAGCAGCAACACTTTGCCAAAATACATTGTATCTCAAAATAGGCATAACTCAAGAAGGCGAACAGAATGCCAAGGCAGAGTAGAATTTTGCTAAAACAAATGGCTATTAATCTCTTCTCCCAAACACGAAGAAATGGCCTCAGGTTTAGACTGAATATAAGGAAAAACTTCTCTAGCAAAAGGGTTGACAAGCATTGGAACAGGCTGCTCAGGGATCTGGTTGAGTCACCATCCCTAGAGGTCTTAAAAGAAATGTAGATGCGGCACTCAGGGACATGGCTTAGTGGTGGACCTCAATGATCTTCAAGGTTTTTTCCAACATAAACAATTATATGATTCCATGAAAAATAACTGGAAACCAAACTAATTGGCACATATTTATCAGTTATATTTGTATTTATCATCTTGCTAAAAAGCAGCATTTTAAGACTCAAGAATGAGCTTTCAATTCAGACTAGATTCCTTAGTGCAGTAGTTTAGTTTGATCACAGAAAGAGATACAGCTAAAGGAACTCTAATTCTGGTTTTGGAAGCATCACTGTCTCTCAGAGCTATGCAGATCCACATAAAAACCTTTTGGGTCTATGAACATTTGTAATGATTTTGAAAGCAGATGTATTATCTTAATACGCAATTTTCAAGTGCCATCTAGTGGTTATTTTCTTTTTTATTTCAATTTGGAATTTAAAATCTTTCCCTTTTCCTTATCTTTAAAATTTTTTAAAAGTTTGTTATTTCTATCACTTCCTGTTACTTTGTTATGTGACTCTTGACCATGCAATGGTAAATAGATGTTGGAATTAAGCCTAAGTTTGAGCACTCTGATTAACTGAACTTGGGCCAGAAAATAGCTGATTTCAGAACTAAAGAATTGAATGGAAAAGAGGAAGAAACCCCCAGCCTTATTCATCCTATCCATGGAAACAAGGCACAAATGTCAATTAATTATATACAGCTTTTTCAATCAACTTAATGACTTCTTATAATGAGAAAACTCTGACTTGTTAGAAGTCTGTAAATAACTAAACCCACAAGAAAATCCTGGAGAAAAAAACATGTTCTAAGCATTCCTCACACTGGATAAAGCCAAAAATCCCTTACCATATCAGAAGGTTTCTGTTTTATACTCAACCCAACCTGTGATATTACACAGGCCCAACGCTTAAAATACTCAGCTAAGTTTGGCTACTTAACATATTAGTGTCATAATGGAAACAATTACTTCATGTCTTCTGTGTCCCATCTCAAATATCCTCTTATTCTCCAAGTGTAAGGAATTGGGCTCAGCAGGTATCCCAAAAAAGGGCTGAATGTGTACATGCAGTAGTGTGCCCAAGACAGCATCAAACCTGCAGTGCATCCCATGCCGACAACCACGCAGAGCATATCAAATCCTTGATATCAATGATATCAAATATCACTGATATGTATGGAAAGACATGTATGTGCTTCCATTCCACCTGGAAATTCATGGAAGTCTGTGTCAGGTAGCCAACCAATCAAGGAAAATATCTGTGCTTCTTCAAAATGAACCTCTGAGATCCTAAAAGTAAGATGGTTCCATTTCTGTAATATACCTTCACAGAGCTACAGTAACATACAAATAATTTTGTGCCCACCTATGCCTATATAGAAGAAGTATTAGCACTCAGAGTCTGAGATGGAGCCAAAGTTAAAATGTACCCTTACCAAACATCATCTTTGTTATTATTCTACTGAAAGATTTGTTAGCTGTGGCAGAAAGAAACTCTCGTGG